>LR738714.1:791741521-791802250 GCA_902687465.1 Secale cereale | reverse complement strand
AAGTTATGCAAAGTTATTTTGGAACGGAGTTCCTGATAGGATAATTCGTCTTTTGTTACGAATTATCCTATCTGGGACTCCATTCCAAAATAACTTTGGAGAGCTTCGTTCCATCATGCGACTGTTACTTTCGCCTAATGATGAAGTAATTGTTTAGTTGAATCCTTTGACACTAGACAAAATGTGACATGAGGGGGTCTAGGGTTGTGGATCACCGAGCAGTCGAGGGTCAAGGGGTCGAGAGAGGTTGCCCAGCTAGTGTCAAAGTATTGAAGAAATCCATGACTTCATCATTTGCCAGATGTAACCGGGGCATGTTTGTACGAAGTTATGCAAAGTTGTTTTGGAACGAAGTTCCTGATAGGATAATCCGCCTTTTGTTACGAATTATCCTTTCTGGGACTCCGTTCCAAAACCACTTTGCAGAGCTTCGTACCATCATGCGACTGTTACTTTCGCCTAATGATGAAGTATTGGTATTGTTGAATCCTTTGACACTAGACAAAATGTGACATGAGGGGCTCTAGGGTTGTGGATCGCCGAGCAGTCGAGGGTCGTCCAGGGGTCGAGGGTCGAATCTAGTTCTACGTTTGCCATTAATATATCCATCTGTCATGTTTGAATAATAATTGGCATGTTGTAAATATTTGTAGAAACTATGGACGACAACACCCGAGACCTAGCACAAGAAGCGATGTTGATGGACATAATCGCAGACGGACAAAATGCCGTCTTGTCGTTTCTCAACGACATCGATGAGCAGGTGGAAAGAGAGCTGCAGCTGGAAGATCTAGGCTATGATAATGATGGCTCCGGTGACCCAATGCACATGGAAGAAGTAGACCATGAGGACGGCTCCGGTGACCCAATGCCGGTGCAAGAAGGAGACCGTGATGCTGCCTCCGGTGACCGAGCCGAGTCCGACCAGGAGGTATATATGTTAGTTAAGCCTGTGCTGATTAGTTAATTGATGCATTCATTAACTCTCATCTTTGTTCCTTTTTCTAGCCCTCCGGATCGAGCAAATCTTCGGTAAAGAGACGAGGCACGAAGAAAAAGTTGAGGCCGGATGAAAAGTTTGAGATCTCAGAAATCTCGCTCTCCGGCGAGCCTATTGACCCCATCCGGACAAAGAACGCATTTGTTAATCAGTGCGGGGTTCTGGTTAGGGACAAGATCCCGATCAGCATCCATCAATGGTTAAAGCCGGCTGCAAATGACGCTCAGGTGTCTTATGTCACTGATATGCAGAAAGAAGATCTTTGGACTGAGCTGAAGTCAAATTTGATCCTACCGCCAGAGGATGATCCGGCGAAGCCAGTTAAAGAGGACTTAATCAAGTCTGCTGCTCTTTCGAAGATGGCAGACCAATTCAGGGCATGGAAGAAAAAAGTGAATAAGTTTGTCAAAGATAAAAAGACTCCAGAATTCGTGGGCATATATGAGAAGATCAAAGATGACTGGCCCGCATTTGTGGCCTATAAGACATCGGAAAAGAGTCAGAAGATGTCGGAGACAAACCAGATAAATGCTGTGAAGAAGAAGCATCACCATCGCACGGGGTCAGGTGGCTACCTCAGAGCCCGGCCTAAGTGGGCCAAGGCTGAGAATGATCTGCTTGAGAAAGGGATCGAACCAGAGACAATGCAATGGCCAGACCGTTGCCGGACTTGGTTCTTCGGGGCTGGCGGAACCTTGGACCCTGTATCAGGGAGGTGCATTTGGACGAACAAGCAATTGGAAACACCACTCAGGAAAATGCGGCAGTATATCAAAGCAGCGCATGAAGGGACGTTCTTCCCCGACAGAGAGAACGACGAGCTGACAATGGCCCTCGGGAATCCTGAGCACCCTGGACGGACACGAGGCACGCCAGGCTCCCTTCCGTGGCGTGCTGGGTTTCAGGACGCAGGCGGCTACAAAAGCCACGAGAGGAGGAAGAAAATGGAGCAGACCGAACTGCACGCGCTGTGGGCCAGAATACAAGCGATAGAGGAACGGGAAGCAAATCGGGACAAAAGAATTGCCGAAGCTTCCCCCGAAGCTACCCCGCCATCTCAGCGGAGAAGCAGCGTGGCTTCCACCGAGCTGCTTCAGCCGGAGCCTGTCTTGACGGCTACTGCCAGGTGTCCCGTGGATGATATCACGGAGGCACAAAATTTCCACCTTATGGCGTAGTGGATGAATCTGAAGGTCAAGGAGGCTGCTGGCTCTGTTTATCCTTCTGGACCCGGCGACACTTTTCAGTGCCGGCCGATTCCAGAAGGATTTGCTAGGGTGATGGTGGATGAACTTACGGAGGGATTTGAGGAGCTCCAGCTTGACCACCCTACCGGTGAAGGGGAGACTCGGCTGGGTTCTTCACTGAAGACTCCATGCCTATGGCAGAAGGACCTCATCAACATTCTCAACTGGACGCCTCCGCCTCCTCCTCCTCCTCCTCCGGCGAGTCAGGCACTCCGCCTCCTCCACCGCCTCCTCCACCGCCTCCTCCTCCGACGAGTGACGATCAGGGCACTCCGACTCCTTCTCCGGCGCATGGCGGCACTCCGCCTCCTTCGCCGCCGGCGCGTGGCGGCACTCCGCCTCCTTCGCCGCCGGCGCGCCCGAGCAGCCAGCCAGCTCCTCCTTCTGTGCCTAGTCAGCAAGGGCGGAAGAGACCTGCCGCCGCTCCGGCTGCTCCTGCTCCGGCGCATAAGCAAGTAAAAAAGACAACCGCTTCGTCTGATCTGGCGACGTCTAGCAGTACAGCCAGAGGCGGGAGGCGATGCAGATTCGATCCTTCTCTCACGCCTCTAGAGAAGTTACCATATGAGAGGTCCGACGAGGAAAACACGAAGATAGCTCAAGGCGAAGTGAAGGACTGGCTTGAAGGGTTGAAAGCACAGAGACATCCACCTCCGGAGGAGAAGATAGATGCGGTGAAAGCAAAGCACACTCTTGCTGCTGATACGTCTCAAACGTATCTACTTTTCCAAACACTTTTGATATTGTTTTGACCTCATTCTTGCATGATTTGGACTAAACTAACCCGGACTGACGCTGTTTTCAGCAGAGCTGCCTGTATGGTTTATTTGTGTGCAGGAAAACGGATTTTTAAGCATCTCAGAAAAATCCACGAAAAATCACGAAAAATCCACGCACCCGATGAAATCAAACGCCAGAAGTGGGGCCAGAGGGGGACCAGGGGGTGCCCAGGCGCCCTATGGGCGTGCCCCCCCTGGGCCGCGCCGGGGGGGGGGGCGCCTGGGTGGGGCCCACACCCCCTGGTGCCCTACTTTAGCCCGTATTTTTCCTCGCGATGCAGAAACCCCTGATCGGAAGTCCTTTCGCAGTTTTTCGTCGCGGAGCCGCCGCCACCCTCTGTTCTTCTTCGGGAGGGCTAATCTGGAGGCTGATTTGGCCTCCGGAGAGGGGAGATCGTCGCCATCGTCATCATCATCACCACTCCATCATCCTTCCATGACTTCCCCCTTCATGTGTGAGTAATTCCCCTGCTGTAGGCTAAGGGGATGGTAGGGATTGGATGAGTTAGATCATGTAATAGTTTGTCAGATTGTTGGGGGCATGTTGCCTATCATCTAGTATGGTGTTTATCATCTTTGCTACAACTTGTAATTCTTAATGCTTGACACTTAGGGCCCGAGTGCCATGATTTCAGATCTGAACCATATGTGTTTGCATGAATATATTTGTGTTCTTGATCCTATCTATGAGTTGTATGCACCTGTTACGGTTCGGAACCGGCGATCCCAAAAGTGACAGCTTGGGACACCAAAGGGGATGGTCCGTAGTTTGAGAATTACATGTATCCATTGAGTTCATTGCTTTGTTCCGGTGCTCTTTGACAGGAGCACCTTAACATCCATTAGTTCCTTTTGGCCCCGTTCGTAGCGGGATGGTAGGACAAAAGATGTTGTGCAAGTTCTTATTGCAAGCACGTACAACTACCTACGGGATACATGCCTAATGTTTGATATTTGCCTAGATGATCATTACTTTTCCGTGTGCCGTGCCCCGAGTTAGAAACTATCTCATCCATGCAACGCCCAACCATCCATCTCCCTAGCCTACATTATTTTAAACCTTGCATGTCACTAGTTGCTATTTCTGCCATTTACTACTGCTATTTACTTTTGCTGTTTACTTTTACTATTACTATCATCACTATCATATCACTGTTACCACTTATCTTTTGTTGCAAGTTAGTATATTTCAGGTGTGGTTGAATTGATAACTCAACTGTTAAAGCTTATAAATACTCTTTGGCTCCCCGTGTGTCGAATCAATAAATTGGGTTATTCTTACCCGCGAAGACTATCTCGATCCCTTACGGTTGAGGGTTATCAAGTACCGTTTTCTGGCGCCGTTGCCGGGGAGCATAGCAATATTTACAAGTCTACTTGAGGTATCCTACCTGCTGCACTTTATTCACTATGGGTAAGAAAGGAGACCCCAAGGTTCCGATCTTACGATCCACTACGAGAAGAGGTACTGCTCTGAGCACTAGTGCTACTCTTGATTCACCTTCTGTTATGAGTAAGTTTGCCTCACCACCACCACATGATGCTCCTACTGAATCTGTTACTATGTCTGATACTCTTGATGATGCTTCTACTACTTTTGATGATGATATTAGTTCACTTGGTTATGCTCTTGAGAAACAAATTACTGCTGCTGCTGAAAAATATGGAATTGAACTTCCTGTTACTCGCTACCCTATTGGTGAAACTTATGATTATCCTGAATTGAGTAAACTCCAGGAGAGGCTCCTTGATGATGATTACTATATACTTGATGAAGATTTATGCAGGGAACTAACAGAGTTTGCCGGCTCTGACCCTGAAACTATTAAGAAAATATTTGAAAAACACTCTTTGAAAAACAAAACCGTTCCTAATCCTGAGTTTGCTACATCTCCTATATGCATTGATGATCCTAATTTTGATTTCTCTGTTGATCTTTCACTTATACCTATGGTTGAAGCTGACCCCTTTTATGGCAGAGAAAATGATGATGCTATTGCACACCTAACTAAACTTGGTGAACTAGGTAGCCTGTTTACCACAGATGAGAAGATACGCTACTTTTATGTGACCAAGCTTCTTCCTTTCTCGTTGAAGGAAGGTGCTAAAGCATGGTATGATTCTCTCCCATGCGGTTCCATTAAGAGTCCTTAGGACTTAGCTCACTCTTTTGTTGATAAGTACTTTCCTGCTCATATGCAACATGCTGCTTTACAAAGAATTTATAATTTTAAACAGTTGTAGGATGAGTCCCTCCCTAAAGCTTGGGGGAGGTACTGCGGTTTGATTCAGGCTAGACCAGGACATGGAGTTCCTAAGAATGAATTAATTGATATATTCTATGCTGGTTTAACTGATGAATCTAGGTCCTATTTGGACAGTTGTGCTGGTTGTGTTTTCAGGAAAAGAACACCGGACGATGCGGAAGATCTAATGGGTAGGATTGCCAAAAACCATGAAGATTGGTCCGTCCCTGAACCACCTCCACCAACAAAGAAGAGGGGCATGTTTGTCCTAAGCCCCGAAGATATGCGAGAAGCAAAGAAGTCTATTAAAGAGAAAGGTATTAAAGCTGAAGACGTGAAGAATCTACCCCCTATTGAGAAGCTGTGTGAGCCTACCACTCACCCTCCTATGGTAGAGGTACACTCTCTTTTAGATTTCAACGCAAGTGACATCCCTCATGGTAAACCTCCTGATCAATGTTTATATGAGTTTGATAATTTTATTATGAAATAGAATCATTTTAATGAGAGGATATAAAGTTAGTTGCATGATAATTCCCTTGGTATCAAAAAGTTGCTTGGTGTTTTAGATAGAACAGTTAATGATGTTCAATGTCTTGTGAAGCATTGTCATATGGTTCAAACTCAGCTTGATCAAATTTCTAATGTGCAAGGAAATTTACTTGCTAACAATGCCAAACAAGATAAATTGCAGGCTTTTGGGATTAAGACCCGAGGAGGAACTAGTACTCAAGATCCTCTTTATCCAGAGGGACATCCGAAGAGAATCGAACAAGATTCTCAAATGCAGGAAGAAGAAATTGTTGTCTCTCCAAATAAGAAAAAGAAACATAAACAGACTGACAATTCTAATGATCCTATTGCAGATGAAGAGCCAGCTATTGATCCCAATAGTGTATCTATCTCCGATGCTGAGACTGAAGACGGTGCTGAACCTGAAGGTAATGATAATGAGAAGAATGATCCGCCTGAAGTTCGAGAAGAAGAAGCACCTGACAAACGTAAGAGGTACACTAAAGAAGACTTCATCGCAAGAAAACATGGGAAGGAGAAAGAACCATGGGTACAGAAACCCATGCCCTTTCCAGGTAAGTCCATCAAATCTAAAGAAGAAGAGCATTATAATAAGTTTTGTGAATGGATTAAACCTCTTTTTCTTCAAATCCCTTTGACTGATGCCATTAAGTTACTTCCTTATTCAAAATATATGAAAGATATTGTCACTAACAAAAGAAAAGTTCCTAATGATGCAATATCTACTATGCTTGCTAACTATTCTTTCAGTGGAAAGATTCCTTAGAAGCTCGGTGATCCAGGTATACCCACCATTCCTTGCTCCATAAAGAATAATTATGTCAAAACTGCTTTGTGTGATCTTGGAGCGGGAGTAAGTGTTATGCCTCTCTCTCTTTACGAGAGGCTCTGTTTAGAGAAACTAATTCCTACAGATATCTCCCTTCAGATGGCTGACAAGTCAACCGCTGTTCCGATAGGTATTTGTGAGGATGTTCCAGTTGAAGTTGCTAATTGTTTAATTCTTACTGATTTTGTTGTGCTTGACATCCCCGAGGATGGGAGCATGTCCATTATTCTTGGTAGACCTTTTCTTAACACCGCAGGTGCTATTATTGATGGCAACAAAGGGAAGTTCACCTTTCATGTGAATGATAAAGAACACACGGTATATTTTCCGAAGAAGACCGACAGGAGGCATGCCCTCAACTCTATAGAGAATATCGAGACCGTGAAAATTGGAGAATGGGACTGTCCACTACATGTGCCTCACAAATACAAAACTATCATGGTAGGGACGATGTCCATCAAGGTAAAAGTTCAGTGATTACTTTGTAGGAGGTGATACTTTTTGCTCTATATATCGCTTGTTTGTTGGTAAGACTTGATCAACCTTACTAGTAAACGTGTTTTATATGGATAAAAAGTTGAGCTTTCTATGTTTTCATTAGTTTTTAGTCTTGTCCTACTTGCTGTACCAAGTATCCATGTTTTTGAAGCTTCACAATACTACTAACTACTTCAAGTTTTCAGAGAGTTTCGCAGCTTTTTGAACTTCGAAAAAATTTCAACAGTGAAGTTTTCAGAAAAATTCCAGAAAAATTATATTAAAAATTTCCACAACAGGAGAGACCCGAAAAGTCCTGGGGCCAGCCAGGGGGGCCACCAGTGGCCCAGGCGGCCAGCTGGCGCGGCCCAGCCCCTGGCCGCGCCCACAGGGCGCCTGGGGCCCACGGGACCCCCCTCCAGGTACTTCTTCTTCCCCTCTCTCTCTCTTTTTCCAGAAACCCGAGTTCTGGTCTTGTTGTTGTTCTTGCTGTTCTTGAGGGCGATTCTTCGATCTCTCCCTACAGCCCATCATTTGAGCTGAAATTTTGAGCAAATACTCCCTGGTATGTGACTCCTCCACCCCTCCAATTATATTTTTGATTGGTGGCCTCATTTGTGAGTATTTAGTAGTTCTTGGTGCTGTAGAGATGAGCTTGCATGCATGTGTAGAAGGTTGTTTTCCAAGTTTTGATGCAAGTTTATGCCTTGGGCAAGTGAGTTGAGTAGTTTGCCTTAGCTCACTTTGTTTTAATCCTCGTTTTTGTGAATTGTAAAAAAAATTCAGAAATGAGTTTATTAGGAAGGGCAAAATGATGGCTTGAGAAGAGGAGGCCCGCACACTCCGATCGAGTCACTAGAGCCGCAACTTTACCAACGACTGCCAGGGTAAGCTATAATGAAGATCATGTGCCCCTGCGGTTGTTGGAAGACACAAATCCAGCACGTGCGATGACGTATCCATGTGACGAATTCATGGAAGCTGCGGGAATCAAGGATGAGTTTTATAATCTTTGTGCTAATGCGGGTTTGACACGGCTCGTCACCAGCCATGTTACTCAGTATCAAAAACTCACCTCCATTTTCATTAACAGTTTTAGATATAATCCTGAATCAGGTGCTATTGAGTTTAAAATTTATAATTATCTTATCACCATGACTTTGGGAAATTTTTGTGAAGTAATAGGTGTGCCGAACGTTGGGAGGACGGCAAGGATGGCTACTCAGCCCTCCGAGCTGAAAACCGTCATCAACTCTCTCTGCAGCATGGGTACGAGGGATATTCATCGGTCGAAGATCTCCAGTATCTTGTTTCCTCACCTCAGGTATTTTGCATATTATATTGCTAGAGGGGTGTTAGCTCGTGACAACACGAGCAGCATTTCTGCTCCGGATATTGCTATCCTGGCAGCAGCCCTCTCAGGGAGGTCTGATTATAATATTGGTACCTTAATTGCTCGACACCTTGCTATGAACGGTAACAAGGGGGACTTAAATGGTGGCATTTATGCCACGCTTATCTTACAGCATCTTGGAGGCACCCCACACCCTGATGATACTCCTTTTACTTATTTAAGCTTTGATCTTGCTGCTATGAAGAGGCACAAGTTTGTTACCATGGGTTCTGAGCTTGATAACCTTGTTTATATCTTGCGTTCCAGAACTACCGCGGAACGCGAGATCCGTCTACCTGCACCTCTTTTGTTTGATTTTTCTCGCAGGAACGGATGGTCTTTTGATGTTGTCCAGTTCGATGAGTTCATGGTCCAGCATCAGTTCCATAACCCCATGGAGGGGGTTGTGCCCGACGAGGAGAGGCACGGTGAGATACCACATTTTCAGGATGAGACCGCCACGGAGTTTGGTGAAGGGTCTTCCTCTGTTTGGCGCTCGGAGCCTTCCTCGTGGGAGACTCCGAGGAGCTCGGTGTACGCGCCATCATCCTTCTACGACCCTTGGTCTCACCACCATACCCCTGGAGCAGGAGGCTCCTGGGGGCAGTAGCTGCTACCAACTTAGGCCAAAAGCCTAAGCTTGGGGGAGTACGTGCCCTTCTCACTTTTCCATTGTATTATCCGTTTGATTCGCTTTGATCTTTTCGAAGTTTTTGCCCGTTCTTCTTTATTCCTCTATTTGCAAAAACAACAAAAAGATTTTCTCTTTCTTTTGCTTTTATTCAACCTTTGAAAAACCCAAAAAGATTTCCTTTCTCTCTTTAGTTTGCTTTGTTTTCAGAGATCAGCTCGAGTCCGTGATGGCATTTGATTATATTTCCTACGTTCGATCGTGCAAGTGACAAGCAGTAATGACGAAGATGAAAGGAAGCAACAAGGAAGACAGGTATGAACTCTTATTGTTTCTACTTTTGTACATATGCATGTACTTATGATCTAGATACCAGCTTGTAGCGACATAGTGCTATGTTTACAATGCTCTTCCAGTGGTTCATGCTTTCCTTGTGGCTAGTCTCCAATAACTAGAGTATATAATGTGTTATTGAAATGATCTACATGCATCACACTTTTCATAGTCTGGGATACTAAGGTGGTATTTCCCTTTAGAGAATTTTTGGATTGACTTGGCACATGCTTACACATGTTTAAGACTAAAAAGTCTACTTTGCCTTGAAGATCTTTGAGTTTTAGAATAGTTATATCACTTTCATGCCTGATTCAATGTTGCTTTGTCGCTCTGCATGATTATGACCGTTATTGCTCTCTAGTTGGTCGCTTCCCAGTCTTTTGCTAAACCTCCACCCGTACTAAGCGGAATGACTGCTTGTGCATCCAAAACCTCTAAAACTGTTATGCCATATGAGTCCACTATACCTTCCTATACATGGTATTTACCTGCCATTCCTAACAAAGACTTTCATGTACCATTTCGAAATTAATCAAAAGCATTTCCCTTTTTGTGCCTATGTTTTAGCTCATGAGGAAGTAGTAGTTAATTAATGATCTCTTTAAGTTGGACAAGTTTCACCCCTTGATTGCATGTATAATGTGCGAACCCCTAATATGAAAAGGAACTGGCATTGAGTGCGCTCGGCTCGAAAAGATAATATAACAAACAAACCCTCCTTCACGCTTTGTTCATGAGAAATCAGAAAACTTTGGCAGTGATAAACAAAGGAGATTAAGAGGATGTGATCGTCCTCATACGGGAGTCGTTCCTCGAGACTTGTCTAGCTTAAAAAGTGATTGAGTTATCTGCTAGCATGCGTTGACGAAATATGCACCTCTCAAAACATATTTACTTCTGTTTTTAAAACCAAGAGCTCTGGTACATGTTTAGTTTTTGTTTCCGATAACGGGTTTTCGACTTTGCCAATAAAAGCCACGGTTCGGGAGTCTCACCTTCTTTCTTCAAAGCACTGACTAGGAGAGCATAATTGTCATTCTGAGAGTAATGTGCATTGTCCCAAAGTATTACATTGTCTTCTGCATATTTGTGATATGATTTATTCTGAAATTCTTCGTTCTAGTCTCCTTTAAAACTCTGGAGGAGCCTCTGCATTTATGTTTTGCTTCACTCATGGAGGCTAGCAAGATACCACCTTAATATGCTCAAGCTATGTGCAATGTGATCTTGTCTTGATTTTCAGTAATCTATTGTTTACTCTTGATTATTTGTGACTGGTCACTTGAAAGAAGGATTGCTCCTTGCATTGTTCTCATAAGTACTGTTTCAATACTTGCTAAACTCTTTTCGTAGTACATGCTTATATACATCTAATGAAGCAAAAGAGTTTGTCAAAGTTTTCTTTGTAGCGTCCAGTTCGTTGATCTGAATTGCTTGAGGACAAGCAATATGCTAAGCTTGGGGGAGTTGATACGTCTCAAACGTATCTACTTTTCCAAACACTTTTGATATTGTTTTGACCTCATTCTTGCATGATTTGGACTAAACTAACCCGGACTGACGCTGTTTTCAGCAGAGCTGCCTGTATGGTTTATTTGTGTGTAGGAAAACGGATTTTTAAGCATCTCAGAAAAATCCACGAAAAATCACGAAAAATCCACGCACCAGAAGAAATCGAACGCCAGAAGTGGGGCCAGAGGGGGACCAGGGGGTGCCTAGGCGCCCTGTGGGCGCCCCCCTGGGCCGCGCCGGGGGGGCGCCTGGGTGGGGCCCACATCCCCTGGTGCCCTACTTTAGCCCATATTTTTCCTCGCGATGCAGAAACCCCTGATCGGAAGTCCTTTCGCTGTTTTTCGTCACGGAGCCGCCGCCACCCTCTGTTCTTCTTCGGGAGGGCTAATCTGGAGTCTGATTTGGCCTCCGGAGAGGGGAGATCGTCGCCATCGTCATCATCATCACCACTCCATCATCCTTCCATGACTTCCCCCTTCATGTGTGAGTAATTCCCCTGCTGTAGGCGAAGGGGATGGTAGGGATTGGATGAGTTAGATCATGTAATAGTTCGTCAGATTGTTGGGGGCATGTTGCCTATCATCTAGTATGGTGTTTATCATCTTTGCTACAACTTATTATTCTTAATGCTTGACACTTAGGACCCGAGTGCCATGATTTCAGATCTGAACCATATGTGTTTGCATGAATATATTTGTGTTCTTGATCCTATCTATGAGTTGTATGCACCTGTTACGGTTCGGAACCGGCGATCCCAAAAGTGACTGCTTGGGACACCAAAGGGGATAGTCCGTAGTTTGAGGATTACATGTATCCATTGAGTTCAATGCTTTGTGCCGGTGCTCTTTGACAGGAGCACCTTAATATCCATTAGTTCCTTTTGGCCCCGTTCGTAGCGGGATGGTAGGACAAAAGATGTTGTGCAAGTTCTTATTGCAAGCATGTACAACTACCTACGGGATACATGCCTAATGTTTGATATTTGCCTAGATGATCATTACTTTTCCGTGTGCCGTGCCCCGAGTTAGAAACTATCTCATCCATGCAATGCCCAACCATCCATCTCCCTAGCCTACAGTATTTTTAACCTTGCCTGTCACTAGTTGCTATTTCTGCCATTTACTACTGCTATTTACTTTTGCTGTTTACTTTTACTATTACTATCATCACTATCATATCACTGTTACCACTTATCTTTTGTTGGAAGTTAGTATATTTCAGGTGCGGTTGAATTGACAACTCAACTGTTAAAGCTTATAAATACTCTTTGGCTCCCCGTGTGTCGAATCAATAAATTGGGTTATTCTTACCCGCGAAGACTATCTCGATCCCTTACGGTTGAGGGTTATCAGCTGCCCTGAAGCAACCAGCGAAAAGTAAGCTGAAGCACAACTATGACCGCATGATTCAAAAGTCATTTCAAGCAGCGAAGCGGTCGGAAAGTACTAAAAGTGATCAAAGGTTTGCAGAAGGACGAGCTGGGAAACAAATTGCCCAGCTCGGCGAACAAGCGGACCAATCGTGCCCCCCGCTCAAGGTGTCTAGCGACATGGTCGCTAATGATTCGAGGATGGTGCCCGGTTATACCAATCTTTGAGATTGCGTGTCCGACGATGTACAATATGATTTCTTGGACGTGCAGATAGAAAGATACGAGTACAAAAAGCCTCTCGTCAAAAATGAAAGATCTCTATCAACGAATATGCGAAGATTGCATGATTGGTACTTGAAAATCTCCAGAGAGTCTGGGGGGAGGGATAGCTTGTATTTGAGAGTTAAACCAGAGCATGACCTCGTTGGAATTGAACTGTTGCCTGTTCCATTTGAGGAGTTATATTAGTTTTTCAATCAATTGGCCCTCGATAAAACAACGGTCACCTGCTACTGTCTGTAAGTAGTACTACTTCTGTCATTAAGTCTCTCTATATAGCTGATCTTCATTGCATGTATTTATAATTATCCTCACTATATTATGCAGATTGAAGATCGTCGAATTGAAGAAAAGACAAGTAGGTGATATTTGGTTCATTAACACATACCTCATAGATGCAACCGAGGTTAAATTGCGTCCCTCAGAAACCGAGACCAACTTGCTACGATCGTTGGTGGTAAATGAAAACAAAGATATAATACTCTTTCCTAACAACTTCAAGTGAGTGTTACTGTCTTGTGCATATTTGGTTTTCCTTATATATCAGTCAAGGTTATAGTAATGTAATTGATGAGTTCATGCATGCGTGCGCAGCTTCCACTATATTCTCTTAGAGATTAAGCTTGAGAAGGGAGTAGTAACTGTCTTGGACTCTAAACGTAAAGATCCCGAGGAGTATGCGGACATGACTCAAATACTCGACAGGTAAGTTAAATCGATCAATATTATCCACCATGCATATCAGCAACTTCATTTTTGATATCAACTAATTGTTTTCATTGTCTGGCAGTGTTTGGAGAAAATTCACCAAAAAAGCTCCGGGACTGCCGAAGAAGCTAGAATTTAGATACCCGAAAGTAAGTACTATATAGTAGCATGTTCCGCGCGCGCATCTCCTATATCTTGATTCAAGCGCTAGTTTCATCAATACCATTTGGCATTCTTGCTTATCAGTTTGATTGACCTCTATTTCTTGTAAAGTGGTTGTGGCAGGAACCCGGGAATGATTACTGTGGATACTACATTTGGGAGTCCATCCGCCACACGACCTGTGAGCGGGGCTACTCTGAAGCACAATTTGAAGTGCGTAAGCAATTAATAATATTCACAAATTTATAGCATCATTTCATGTATTGACCCCCTACTTCAAATTAGATGTTTCGGATGCGGGATGATCTCCTAACACCAGATCGTCTGCGAGCAATTCAAGAGGAATTGGCGGTATTCTTCCTTGAACACGTGATCGCGCCAGACGGAGAATACTATGTGGACCATGCGTCCATCCTATAGGAGATTATATATTAAGAGATAATTATTGTATATATGTACCCGGTAGTGTCGGTTTGATATACGAAAACTTGTTGTTCGACCAATCTCTCGGAGAAGAAGAGGTGGTCGATATTACTTCTCTCTGTATGCATATATATATATATATATATATATATATATATATATATATATATATATATATATATGTTGATTATACGATCTTTTATTTCCTTCGTTTGCTTTACTAGCTAGCTACCTAGCTAGCGTGTCTAGTCCTCTCTATACGTATGTGTAGTACGTAGCATCGACCAAGCACGGACATAAGAGAGGACACTTCTCTTTATTAATTAGCTAGCTAACACAATATGAAACACCTAAATTAACCCCCCAAAACCTCCAACCCCCACTCCCCTTTCAAAAAATAAAATAAAAACCACAGCCACAGAAATGCTGATGCGTGGATGCCTTTTGGTCCTGGTTGGTGCCACCAACCGGGACCAAAGCCCCTCCTGCCTGGGCTCGGCGCACAGGCCACGTGGACACCTATCTGCCCCGGTTCTGGATTGAACCGGGACTAAAGGGTCAGAGCATTAGTACCGACACTTTTGTCCCGGTTCAGGAACCGGGGCTAAAGGCCCAAACGAACCGGGTCTGATGACCCTTTATCTACTAGTGCGTAGATGCACGTATACAATATCCTATTTCCTTATAAATCGTCCTCTTCAACTCTAACATTGAAAAATCCATTAGATCGTGAGAGAACAAAGAAGTTGAAGGAGGAAAGCTAGCCATGGCGGCAGCGCCTATTGCCTAGAGGTAGAAATCAAGGAGAACTGCCGGTCGTAACATGAAGACAGATAGAAAAAGAGGTCGGGCAGATAAAAAATATTTTTTTACATGAGGTCGGCCTGAGATTGATAATTAGGCGGTGACCTTGGGACTCCGCTGGAAAACTAATCATCTTTATCTGGCTTTTCATCTAATAGAGTCCAATTGTGAAACAATTAAGTGAGTTTGCTGCAAAAAATATATCATCGATTAATCTACACCATAATAACTCGGTCACACCAGATTAACGGCTCGTAAAATCTGATTAACGTGGGAATTCCTAGGGAGTCTAGAATTAGTATAGGTATAGATAGATGGGCTGGGACATAACGTTTAAGTATGCATAGTAAAGAAAAATTCAGTTTAGGAATCCCTCCAGTGTATAAGAGGTCATTAAGTTAAATTCAGTAAACATACATAAATATTCAGTAAACATCCAGATCGGTGCAACCTAGAAGCAAATGAACGAACAAAAGAGAAGGGGAAGACAGGAGGGACTCATGCCCAAGCAACATAGTCGGAGATCCATCATCGCCGTAGGTGAGCTCGCCGGAGATGGCCGGTTGCCGGCAAACGTCGTGGAGGTCGAGGATGAACATTCGCTCGTCGTCGCCGTCCTCGAGCAGGACATGGACGTCCAGGAGATGACCATGGCGTCCGGGAGTGAAGGTTCTAGGCCCTAATAAGATGAGGGAACGAAGGGGGAAGCTGCAGTGACTCACGTAGAACACAATGTGGTGTCGGGGAGCTCGGGGAAGCAACGATGGCGACATAATCGACGATGAATGACGGCGGCAGGAGTTCGGTAAGGAGGAAGATGGTGACGGATTCGGGATGAATCAGGCCGATTCATTCCGTGGGGACGCAGATCTCATGGTCATGGAGCTCCTGGAGATGGTGATTCGTTGAGGGGAGGCCGATGGCCGCGTCCGCGTGAGGTTGTGTGCTGGACGGCGGCGGTTGCGGCACATGTGCGTGCGTGTGTTTTTTTTAATCCCAACGTGTCCTGCAGAGTTGAGGCACTTGGAGGGATGGAGAGGAGAGCTCAGGTGAGTGGCTGATGAAGTGGTGGTGACGGCAGGCGGCGCTCAGCGCTCGGATCAGAGAGGGAGAAGACACTGTCGCCTCTGTGATTCTCGGTCCGCTCGGTCGGCTCAGTTAAAAACAAAACCGGACCGAAACTTTGTCAGGCCTGATTCTTGAGCCCGGACCGACATTTTTTTCTACTGAGCCAGGACCGTTCGGTCCGGTCCATAGCGAGCCGGGAGCCGGGCCAAAAGCCCGCTCGCCATGTCCAGCCTTAACCCTAGCCACCTGGGAGGGCTGGGGAAGGGTGGGACTGGCGAGTCCAACCGGATGGGTGGAAGAGGCGGCGTGAGGTAGGGAGGATCTGGCCGCCGGTGAGCCATGACGGGAGAGGAGGGCGGCGAGGTGGCAGGGCGGCGGCGGTTGGCTTGGCGGGCGGCGCATGGAAAGGGAGACGAGGTACGGTTTCGGGAGAGGGAGATGTGGGGGTGGATGTGGATAGGCCATTATGTGTTGGCTCGGCTCTCTCACTCTATCCTTTTGTTCAAAAAACTGAGCCCTTTTTCTTATGGGAAAAAAATCAAGCCTTTTTTAACAGTGGCGGACACAAAAGAATACGTGTTGCGCACAACACAACACCCGCCACTTCTACTTAGTTGCCAGTGGCGGGCACGTATTGCAAACTGCCACTGTTATTTTTGGACAAATTTACCTCGAGACCTAAAATAACAGTAGCGGGTACGTATTGCGTGCCCACCACTAGTAGCTCAAGTAGCTGTGGCGGGCACAATTTTCTGCCTGCCACTGCTAACATTTTCCCATGGCAAGTCCGGACAACTCTTAATAGTGACGGGTGCAAACAGGCGCCCGCCACAGTTAAATAACTAGCTGTAGCGGGCGAGGTTTGCTACCCGCCACTGCTAGCTTTCAAAAATAGCTGTAGCGGGTGCCCCGCCGTGCCCGCCACTAATTTGTCATCTCGTATAAGCCCTTTCCGAGTAGTGACACGAGCAGGAGTAGGGTATTACATGTTCTCGAGGGCCCGAACCTGGGTAACTTGGTCTCCTGTTTCCCCTCTGACCAAATCACAATTACCTATTCTCGATGAATAATGTGGCATAGAACTGAATGATGACTTCCTCGTTCCGGTCCATATGAAAGCTTACAATGCTGGTTAATCCCAAGGTTTCAAAGACATATCTTGCACATAAATTTCTGGCCTTCCCTGGGACGGCGGGAGTGTCCAACCAGAGGTGGGCGGCCCCTCTTGTTGTTGGTTATGCACGTTCCCTCACCTGCAAATGCCTTCTCAACCGTCTATTTTTTTAGGTGCTTCACATCATTGCTGTCACCTTACTTCTACTTATGTACTTCCTTATTCTAGCCTTTTTCCATACCAGATTTGGAGCACTTACCCCTGTCTGATTTGGCATTCACAACTGAACCTGGAGTGAAAGAATCTCGACGCTTCATGCGACGAGTAGGCCTTGCAAAATTATAGCCTAGACTGTCTGACTCGGTTATATTGCTAATGGTATGCTTCCGAGAAGAATTTTCCATAGCACCCTACAACACAATACATCAAACAAATAAGAATGAGGCGATTCATCATCTGAAATGTGCACGACTATGGCTACAGTATCGATAATGCATGCATAATCTAGTACAAACGATTTCTTACCGGGTTAAGTATGACAAAGTTAATAAAGATTCCTAGTAAAACATAATTTAATCATATTCACTGCATGACCATAGTATGGGACAAATTATATGTCGGCAGCTTACGGTAAGGGTGAGCCATGGAGGTCGGCAAGATACGATCCAATCTAGGCGGCTTGGACTATGGTGCCATGGGTTAATTTCGATGGCCAACTTTGGTGCCTTGTTTTCGTGAACTTGCCACGGTCGATAATGTAACAACACGTGTTTTGCACGATGGCACCATGAGACAAAACAATGAGCATCTCGTGCATGTTTTTTTTTTTGTGAAAGAAAAAAAAATACCAGCATTCTATGCAGATGCGGACGAGGAGCGTCAGGATCACCTTCACGTGTGTGCTTTAGTCCCCCGTGGCCCTGGCTTTCAAGCGCATGGCCCCTTTTTGTTTGTTTTTGAGAATCGCACATGCTGGTCCAGTCTCTTGATTTTTGATTTCTTCCTTTGTTTGTCTGTTTGTTTGTACGGCACTATATTCGTTGGACAGCTGGAAATGTCTCCCATCCAAGCACGTGAAGCACCATCCCTCTGCTAGCTATTGACTCGATGGGTGGCTGCTCCAATCTCTTGATTTCTTCCTTTCCTCCTACGCTCTCTCTCTCATCACCTCCTCCATGGCTTGTATAAATACATGATTGAAAACAACCCATAAATTCATTCCCAAAGCTAGCCATCTAAACTAGTACATACACAACGCAAAGAAACAAATGGCCTCAGGAGTGTTTGGTATCCCCATTTCAGTGCAGACGGTGATAGCCACAGGAGAGTACAAAGAACCCATTACCCAAAAAGATGTTGCAGACTATACCATGAAGAACATCAACGCCGGTGGTAAGGATCTTGAAGCACAAAAGTTCGTTGACAACCTCAAGGAGAGGTAGGTTTATCATGTAGTGATTAATTATTTCCTCTTCGACACTTGTCGTGGAAAAACAATTAGACTAGTGGAAACCGTGTTGGCTTAAGTTAGTGCCGATTGAATTCGAGACACGCCAAATACTAGCATTTTTTATTCTAAAATACTATTGAGGCTCTGTTTGATTCGTCTGAAAAATAACTATGCAATCGATTATCCCACTTATCGCTACACTCCTAGGTACGGTAATGGAATATCTGTAAAATGCCTCATGTACAATGCCACTGGTACCACTTTGAGCTTGGCCGTCTACCACGATTGGCACGGCCATATCTATGATACACCCTACCCATCGGATATTCAGAATGGGCAATGGGGGGCATTTCTCCACGTCCACCCAACTGGAGCTGCGGCTGGTTCCGCTGGTGCCGTTGTGTATCGTAGCAAGATCCCCTCCAGCAGCAGCTCGTGCGATTGGTTGTTCTCTTGGACCGTCCCATACATTGGTGGCAACGGGGTAAATACTGTGCTTATCTTAAAGTCTTGTATCTTACTTATTTCTCTTCGTTCCTGCACCAATTAGTTATTAGCATGAGTTAGAATGACTAATCCATTAATAATACATCCATTTACATGCAATCAAAAGTAAAAGGTGAAATTTACTTGGCAATTGATTCATTTATAGAGCTGCTGATGATAATTATTTTCACAAAAATGATATAAGATCTTGTTTGATTCATCTTGATAAGTACACCCAAAATAATAATTCAGATTCGTATATAATTTTACAAAAACACTAATGATTTAAAACATGAATTAACATACGTGCCCATTTACAATGTGAATCTTTATTTAGGGACAAGGGAATATGTTTGTATTCGCATCTCAATTCATTTGAACTAAACTCGTACAAATAAATAAACTAATCTAAACTAAATCCCATTGAATTTACTTAGTATATTTAATCTAAACTAGATCCAATTGAATTTACTTAGTATACTTTTTTCAACTGAAAATACATGGATTATATCTCAAGCTCTACTTGTGCATATTCTTATATTTTGTGTATGCAGGTGTACACCGAAATCCGTGAGGAAGGGCACTACCCAAGTGTGGGAAGCTGGGAGTATATCTATAATGTGAAGCTGGCAAATTCAAATCTCAGCTCTACTGATAAAAACTATGGATATGTTTCAAAGACTGACATCGGTGAAGGCACTACCATGAACGCGCGTGCAGTTTTCCAGCTTCCCTACTAGATCTCGTTGCTAGCAATGAGTGGTTATTGTGGTCTTCAAAGCCTTGTGTAGTCAGGATGTTTGCAGGTGTCCATTTCCTTTACTGTCTTTGTGGTGCATTTTTCAAGATCATGTGGTCCGCGAATAATAGATTGAAGAAGACGAGCAAAGATATGTACTTTGTAATTTTACTTTTTTATCAGTCATATTGTATCAAGATGTCCTTCTTTTGTACCGGGTATTGTTTTCCTTAATAAATATAAGACATGGGCCAATCTTCTCAGTGTCTTTTCTCGAAAAAGAAATTAAACTAAAACTAAAATTAAGATATCTATGCTAGAATAAATAATCATAGGGAAAATCAAAATGGCAATCAGTTGTGGAACCAATCCTTTTGTAATGGAGTCTCATATCAATGGGTGATGGATTCTCCCCACAAGTTTATACCACGTCGAAGTTCTAATATACCTAGATCTAAATGCATGTAATCTTAATGCAAAGTATTTGACCTTCTTACTCTGAATAATGTTATTAGAAAATATATTTTACGTTTATTTCTTGACAAAAACAGAAGTTTCAAGCACGTGAAGCACCATCCCTCCAGTCTCTTGATTTTTGATTTCTTCCTTTGTTTGTCTGCTTGTTTGTACAATACTATATTCGTTGGACAGCTGGAAATGTCACCCATCCAAGCACGTGAAGCACCGTCCCACTGCTAGCTATTGTGACTCGATGGGTGGCTGCTCCAGTCTCTTGATTTCTTCCTTTCCTCCTACGCTCTCTCTCTCTCTCTCTCTCATTCTCTCTTATCACCTCCTCGACGACCTGTATAAAAACATGTTTGAAAACAACCCTTAAATTCAATCCCACAGCTAGGCATCTAAACTACACAAAGCAAAGAAACAAATGGCCTTAGGAGCAGTGGCGAACCCATGAATTGAAGTTAGCTAGGGCGAACATTTAATGTCTAATTTTCTTTCACTATAAATGCCTGTCTACTCAACCAAAACTCATAGCATTCTACAACAAAAGAATAGAAAGGCTCTTAACAACTAGTAAACTGCTAACATGGACTCTAGTCGCTTGAAAATGCTTACTTATGCCACGATATGATCCCATAATTCCAGTTTCCAAACGAGACCTACAAATTTATGATTGCATTAGCACAAATGTGATGAGAGTTGTATATATTGATATGATCATGTTAATGGTAACCGAGTGGTAGTATACTTTTAAGATGTAATTGCATAATGAACACGGGGTTGTACTGGAGGTAGATGACCTCGACGGTTCTTCACGGCATGTAAATGGACCATAACATGTTTATCACTAATTTTAGCGAATATCTCGTGCTCCACAAAGCAAACCATCAAATCATTAAGCCAATCATCACCCATCTTGTTTTGAAGATCTGTCTAATATTCATGACTGAGAAAACCCTCTCAACTGATGCAGTTGCCAACGGTAATGTCAACTGTCAGGGCATCTCCAGCCGTTCGGCCCCCCAGGGCGCCTAAATGGAGCGGCCTGGGGGCGTGCCGGCGCTAGTTTGGCCCTTGGGGACGACCTAACTCCCAGTCACGCCCCCAAGCGCCGGCCCCAGGATGCGGGAAATTTGAACTAGGTCGTTCCAGCTCACAAAAGACGCCACAAATCCGGCGATCGAACGTAGTCTGGCGTTTACAAAAACATAGCGCCGCGCGCCGCAAGTTCGCGTGCGCAACGAATCACTCGGCGGGGTTGGCTGCAGGCGTTGGCGGAGTTGGCGTGCGTGGGCTCGGCGGCGTCGGAGTTGCTTCGGTGCTGTGCTATGCCGTCGCGGCTTCGGTACTGCTGGGCGGCGATATAGAGGCGTCGGTCAGGCTTGGCGTCCGTGTGGCCGTGGGCGCGGGAGCTAGCGTCGTCGGCGTTGTCTGCATCTGGTTCAGGATGAGGCCGCGCTCCCCCAGGTACCACGCCCTGAGCTGCTCGTCGCCGCTCTGGAGCATGTCCGCCCTGCCCATCAGAAAAGCCATGTTGGTGTTCCTCTTCTTCGCGGCGACGTTCGTCCGGAGCAGGTCGACGTTGGTGCGGAGCAGGTCGAGCTTGATGGCGCTGTTCGTCATCAACAACGACCACCGCTCGGCGGTTTTCTCTTCGCGCTGGACGGCCCGGGCCTGGACGTCGGCGAGGCAATGCTCGATGGACTCCTGCACTCGCGCGGTGGCCGCGTCGGCGGTTTTCCCCTTCTTTGCAAATTTGTGGTCGTCCGGTCGCCCATCGGATGCGCCCGGAGTCGTCGCGTCCGGCTTGTATGTCTCCGTGGCCTTGTCGAGGGCGCGTCGGACCTCCGCCCACTTCTCGCACTTGTCAATGCACTTGTAGACGTGGAGGTACTTTAATTCGGCGTCGAGGTTGTCGCGCCGGTACATGGTGAACATGCGCAGCAACTGCACGGTGGAACAAACAGTTGGCCGTCGGCGGGCGTAGACGACGAAGAGATGCGGGCGAACGGCGCGCATACCTGATCCTCGACGCTGGCGCCGCTCTCCGGGCGAGCCGCGACCTCCTCGATGATTCCATGCCATTTGTTGCACACCCCCTGGATACGTCCCCAATGGTTCGCCATCGCCTTGGAGCCGCGCTGCATGTAGACGCCTTTGAAGTAGGGGTCGACGAGGTTCCGCTCGTCGAACTCTGCCTTGATGCGGTCCCAGTACGTCTCGAAGCTCTGGTTCGTGCCGGTTGTCCGGTCGAGGCAGACGACTTTCCATGCTTCGGCGAGGCATTCCTCCTCCTTGGACGTCCACTTGATGCGCGGCTCGCCTGTCCTAGCCGCCCGCTTCTTCTTCTGGCGCCCCTTCGCCGCCGGCTCCTCCTCCTCGTCCTCCTCCTCATCCTTGGGATCCCGCGCTTCTTGTGTGTCCTTGCCGTAGACATAGCCGAGCTCGGCCTCCATGCCGCCGCTGAGATCCACTACCTCGTCCTGGGTGGCTAACCCGGGAGACGCGGTGGCCGCGGTCGATCCTGACGCGATGATGTCGTCCATGTCGGCTCCCGTGTCGTCGGTGTCGCCCAGGTGCAAGAAGGGCAGCGGTCCACGGCGGAGATGAGGCGTCGGTGTGGACGCGTAGGCGGGCGGCGAGTAGTTATAGGGAGGGTACTGCACGCCGACGAAGGCGGGCGAGGGCGTGCGCATCGCCGGGTGGCCATGGGGGAAGGTCACGTTTGGGTTGAACCCACCGTGCACGTCGCCGTCGGCGTAGCCGGGCGACGATGATCCCCATGGAGATCCCACGCCTTGCTGTCCCCAGGGCGCGTACTGGGCGTGGCTGACGACGGGTGGATTCATCATCCCCGCGGGGTCGACCGATGAGGAAGACGCCGCGGCGCGCGCCGCGTTGTCGCGGCCCTTCTTGGCGATGGCCCTGTTCCGCCGGTCGGCGGTGACTGCGTCGCGCCGCTGAACTTCTACCCTCCACTCGGCGTTCGACATGCCCGGTGGCTTCGAAGGCGGTGCCCTCGGCTTCCTCTGGTTCGGCTGAGCCACGGTGCCGGGCGTGGTTGCCGCCGCGCGCGGCATGGCGTACTTCTTCGGCGGCATGGCGGCGACTGGAAGTTGAGCGGGAGGGGGATTTGGCGGGAGAAAGGGAGGGAATGACGGGAGGAAGGCGAGCGAGCGGCAGGGGTGCGAGGGAAAAGCATCTGAAAACGGCGGGAAAAGGCCCTCGGGTCGCCGACATGATGGACCCACGCGCCCTTTTCGCTTGTGCCGGCTCCCCAAGCGCCCCCCAGGGCGCCAGGTTCGGCCTGGATCCGCCGGCACCAGTTTTGGCCCGAGCCGGCGAAAAACGCGCTTCTGGGGGCGCGACTGGGCCGTTTTTTTGGCGCCGGCGCGGCAAAAACGCCTGGGGAGGGCCTGTTGGGGACGCGGCTGGAGATGCTCTCAATGCCACAGCTGCAGCTTTTCGGCAGCAGCAGCCTCAGCCTCGGCCTCTTCGAGTTCGACGGCTGTAGCTACTATCCAATCCACCTCTTCATCGGAATCCATCACCGGCACTCCGGCCAGTGGGCGCCACCAAGCTCGCGCTGCTGCGACAATTACGTTGCTTCATCAATTTCATTGACTTCGTCAGTTAAAAAGGGAAAGCTAAAAGGTTGCATTGCACATGCTCAAATTCTGTTCAGGTGTCTAATTATGCCTGCAATGTACTATGAAGTAAGGGCATTGGGGGTCATCGCAATTATCAAAGAATTAATATTCCTATAGGATGCATCCAGTTTAGTCTACGCAATGAATCATCTTAGGATTTGGCCTGCCGTAGCCACAACTACTTGCAGCCTTCTAGTTCTACGCAATTGTAGCAACAAAAAAATAAGTCTGCATGACTTGTGCGACCAGGATCAAACATCGCTCATGTAGGGTGCAGAATAACCTCAATGCCGTGGCTTCCCGGTGCCACTCCCCACCGCCGCCGCAGTACGCGTACCAGTCCCCTCCCCCGCCGATGCCGCAGTGAGCAGATCCAGATGCCGTCCCAGCGCCCGAGAACCCCTGGCCTCCGGCGGCGGCGCAGCGACGCAGCAGTCTAGGTCGTGAGGGAGGGAAATAGATCGATGGGATATCTGGATCGAGCGATCGTATTACTTTTTTTTGTTTGACGAGGAAGGGAGAGACGTTTGTTACTCTGTTTGGGCCGTGTTGACATATAGCCCACTCCACGGGCCCAACACTCTTTCTCCCTCACGCTGGCTTACCTGTTCGACCCCTCGTCACTGCCTCTGCTTGCCGAACAAACAGATACGCCGCCATCGAAGGAAAGATAGGTAGCTGGGGGTCGATCCTCCGCCGCCGGCGACCCGAGGCGACTGCCCCAGCTTGCCCCAATGGTGGGTCCGCCACTGCTTAGGAGTGTTTGGTATCCCCATTTCAATGCAGATGGTGATAGCCACCGGAGAGTATCTTTTACGCTCTCCGTTCCTAAATATTTGTCTTTCTAGACATTTTAAATGGACTACAACATACGGATATATGTACACATATTTTAGAATGTAGATTCACTCACTTTGGTTCGTATGTAGTCACTTGTTGAAATCTTTAGAAAGAGAAATATTTATGAAAGGAGGGAGTAGTATTTACAAATTGGAAGCTTCATAAGAGACTCTACGTTAATCCTAAGAAACTAAATAAATTGTCGGTTCGATCTCCACATTAATTATCTATAGCCGTCGTCGGATGAGGTACCTTAGGAGTCCTAGGTTGTAATCCCACACGCACCTCTTTTAGGAAAAAAAAACATGCCTCTAATCCTGCAGGTCTAGGAACAGAACCCATCCTCACGCGTCAAGAAATTGTATCCATCCAATATGTGGAAAGTAAAGAGAAATTATTGATATGGAAAAGGCAAAAGGCTAGGTCTCTTCTACCATCAACACCACCATGACACCAGAAAACATCCTGCTCCTGCGCGAGCTCATCTCCGCGCAACGGACTCCGATTCTCCACAGCGCCATGCCGCCGAGATCTGCCGCTAACAATGTATAAGATGAAGTACCGCTGCACCAATGAAGCCGTCCTCTGTTCCCCGAGCCCGTGTGTACCTCCATGAATGATGCCCCAAGGGGGGAAACGACAGCAGAGTGCCGTCGTCATCCGATCAACGGATCTAGGGTTTCCCCTGGAGGTAGCAGAGAGTGGCCTATAACTTCTCCACGATGATGCCTTCAAGAAGGGAATGATGCAGACAGTGCCACAGCCGCCGACCTTTGCAGTAGTCAAAAGCAAGTTTTCACCCAAATATGTTCGAAGAAACTACATCTCTCGTGCACGGCCGCCGTGTCCTACGACGTCCCCGGGAGCGGTATCCCAAGATCCGCAGTCACCGCGCCTCCACAAGGACCCACCACCCTGACGTCTTTGCGATCCAACCGATCCAAACACCGAACGTACGACACCTCCCCGTTCAGCACACGTTCAGCTCAATGACGTCCCACGAGGTCTTGATCCAGTTGAGCGTCACAGGAGAGTTTCGTCAGCACGACGGCGTGGTGACGGTGATGGTGAAGCTACCGGCGCAGGTTTTCACCTAAGCACTGCAACGATATGACCGAGGTGTGTAACTATGGAGAGGGGCGCCTCACAGCGCTAAGACAAATCTTGGAGTACCTTTGGGGTGCCCCTGCCAACGTATATAAAGGAGGGAGGAGGAGGAGGCCAGCCCTAGAGGGGGCACGCCAAGTGTGGGGAGTCCTACTAGGACTCCCAAGTCCTAGTAGGATTCCTCTTTTCCTTTTCGGAGTAGGAGAGAAGAAAGAGGGAAAGAGAGAGGGAGTAGGAAAGGGCAAGGGAGGGGGGGCGCCGCCCACTTTCCCCTAGTCCAATCCGGATCCATGGGGGGCGCGCGCCTCCTTCCCTTTTGCCTACCTCCTCTGTTCCCGTATGGCCCAATAAGGCCCAAATACTTCTCCCGGCGAATTCCCGTAACTCTCCGGTACTCCGAAAAATACCCGACTCACTCGGAACCTTTCCGATGTCCGAATATAGCCTTCCTATATATCGATCTTTACGTCTCAACCATTTCGAGATAGTTCGTCATGTCTGTGATCTTATCCGGGTCTCCAAACAAACGTCGGTCATCAAATCACACAACTCATAATACAAATCGTCATCGAACGTTAAGCGTGCGGACCCTACGGGTTTGAGAACTATGTAGACATGACCGAAACACATCTCCGGTCAATAACCAATAGCGGAACCTGGATGCTCATATTGGCTCCTACATATTCTACGAAGATCTTTATCGGTCAAACCGCATAAAAACATACGTTGTTCCCTTTATCATTGGTATGTTATTTGCCCGTGATTCGATCGTCGGTATCATCATACCTAGTTCACTCTTGTTACTGGCAAGTCTCTTTACTCGTTCCGTAATACATCATCTCGTGACTAACTCATTAGTCATTTTCTTGCAAGGCTTATTATGATGTGTATTACCGAGACGGCCCAGAGATACCTCTCCGACACTCGGAGTGACAAATCCTATTCTCGATCTATGCCAACACCACCAACACCTTCGGAGACACCTGTAGAGCATCTTTATAATCACCCAGTTACGTTGTGACGTTTGATAGAACACAATGTGTTCCTCCGTATTCCGGAGTTGCATAATATCACAGTCATAGGAACATGTATGAGTCATGAAGAAAGCAATAGCAGTCAAACGAAATAATCAAGTTGCTAAGCTAACGGATGGGTCTTGTCCATCACATCATTCTCCTAATGATGTGATCTCGTTGATAAAATGACAACACATGTCTATGGTTAGGAAACATAACCATCTTTGATTAACGGGCGAGTCAAGTAGAGACATACTGGGGACACTATGTTTTGTTAACACAATTCTAGCATGAATAATAAACATTTATCATGATATAAGGAAATATAAATAACAACTTTATTATTGCCTCTAGGGAATATTCACTAGTAGAAAAAGGGTCAAACGTGAAGCACATTAGTGCCGGTTTGAATTTGAGCCGGCACTAATGTGTACATTAGTGCCGGTTTCAACGCCTAGCCGGGCTGCTCTCATTAGTACCGGTTCGTGGCGAACCTTTAGCACCGGTTTGTGCCACGAACTGGTACTAATGAGAGTGGTGGCAGGATGTTGTCAGTCTAGGGCCCCTTCAGCACCTTTAGTACCGGTTCTTGGCACGAACCGGTGCTAAAGGTGGTCGTACATAAACCCCTCGTCCACCCGAGCTCGCTCTGTTCTTCCCCTTTCCCCTCTCCTCTCTGTTTTTCCCCTCTTCCTCTCGAGCTCATCACACATTTTGCCCAAAATTTGTCAAGATTTGAAGGCCCCCATCCATTCAAATGATCACAAAGGTTAGCAACTTTGTCCTTTCATCTCTCATTGCTAGATTAGCTCTTGCAATGCTTTATATAGTGATTAATTTGTGAGTTTAGTAATTTGGGAGGAAATATATGTGCTAGTATTTGATTTATATGCAATTTGAGGTCCAAAATAACACTTAGTTTGCGTATCTAGGAGAGGTTAAATTTAGTTGAAAGAGAAAACGAGTACTTGAAAGAAAAATTGAAAAGAATTGAGGATGAGAAGATGGAATTGGAGTTCCATCTTGCCGATGTCGTCGATGATCACAAGATCAAGATGGAGAAAATGCGCTTGAAGATTAGAAAGATTAGAAAATATGCCATCGATAGTGAGGCTTGGTATCATTATGTTGTTGGATCAATTGTTACCTTAGTTGCGATCTTGATCGCATTTGTTGTTGCATTTAAATGCTTTAGCTAGAGAGTTATTTGTTTGTTGCATTTAAGTGTTGTATGAACTTTATGTATGAACTTTTATTAAGTTGGTGTTTTTCGTGCTATGTATTGAAGATGAGCCGACAATGGATGTACGATGACTGATGCTCTCCAGAGTTCATTAATGGCGTGCAAACTTTTCTGCTTGCGGCTGAGGCAAACTAGCGGGCGGATGGTTTTATGCCTTGTCCATGTGTTGTTTGTAAGAATGGTCTAAATTACTCTAAGTCAAGAACCATTCACGTCCACCTATTTAAGTCCGGTTTCGTGCCCCACTATAATGTTTGGACCAAGCACGGAGAAAGAGGGGTTATGATGGAAGACAATGAAGAAGAAGAGGACGACCACAGCTATCCTGGCCATGGGTTCCCTGAATACGATGATACAACAATGGGGGAAGAAGCTGAGCAGGTAATGCGGGAAGAAGCTGAGCCGGCAATGCGGGAAGAAGCTGAAGAAGAGGCATCAGATGAGCCCGTTGATGATCTAGGTCGGGCCATTGCCGATGCAAAGAGAAACTGCGCAAGTGATTTGGAGAAGAAGAAGTTGCAGTGCATGTTAGAGGATCACAAAATATTGTTGTACCCGAATTGCGTAGGTGACAAGAAAAAGCTGGGCACCACACTGGAATTGCTGCAATGGAAGGCAGAGAATGGTGTATCTGACAAGGGATTTGGAAAGTTGCTGGTAATGATAAAGGATATGCTTCCAAAGGACAACGAATTGCCCGCGAGTACGTACGAAGCAAAGAAGGCTGTCTGCCCTCTAGGGTTAGAGGTGCAGAAGATACATGCATGCCCTAGTGATTGCATCCTCTACCGCGGTGAGTACGAGGATTTGAATGCCTGCCCGGTATGCGGTGCATTGCGCTATAAGATCAGCCGCGATGACCCTGGTGATGTCGAGGGTGAGCGCCCCAGGAAGAAGATTCCTGCCAAGGTTATGTGGTATGCTCCTACAATACCACGGTTGAAATGTTTGTTCCAAAACAAAGAGCATGCCAAGGTGATGCGATGGCACAGAGAAGACCGTAAGAAAGACGGAAAGTTGAGAGTACCCGCCGACGGGTCGCAGTGGAGAAAAATCGAAAGAAAGTACGGGAAGGAGTTTGCAAATGACGCAAGGAGCATATGGTTTGGTCTAAGCGCAGATGGCATTAATCATTTTGGGGAGAAGAGCAGCAACCATAGCACCTGGCCTGTGACTCTTTGTATAACCTTCCTCCTTGGTTGTGCATGAAGCGGAAGTTCATTATGATGCCAGTGCTCATCCAAGGCCCTAAGCAACCCGGCAACGACATTGATGTGTACCTAAGGCCATTAGTTGAAGAACTCTTACAACTGTAAAATGGAACAGGTGTACGTGCGTCGGATGAGCACATGGGGGAAGAATTTGACCTAAAGGCGTTGCTGTTCGTGACCATCAATGATTGGCCTGCTCTCAGTAACCTTTCAGGACAGACAAACAAGGGATACCGCGCATACACGCACTGTTTGGACGATACCGACAGTATATAATTGGCTAATTGTAAGAAGAATGTGTACCTGGGACATCGTCTATTTCTTCCGAGCAGGCATCCCATAAGAAAGAAAGGCAAGCATTTCAAAGGTGAGGCGGATCACCGGACGAAGCCTCGCCACCCTACTGGTGCTCATGTACATGATATGGTCAAGGATTAGAAGGTGGTCTTTGGAAAGGGTCCTGGTGGACAACCTGTTCTGAATGACGCTGACGGACGCGCACCCATGTGGAAGAAGAAATCTATATTTTGGGACCTGCCCTATTGGAAAGACCTAGAGGTCCGCTCCGCAATCGACGTGATGCACGTGACGAAGAATCTTTGTGTGACCCTGCTTGGCTTCTTGGGCGTGTATGGGAAGACAAAAGATACACCTGAGGCACGGGAGGACCAGCAACGTATGCACTGAAAATACGGCATACATCAGGGTCATGCAAGCTACGCTCTTACCAAAGAAGAGAAGGAAATCTTCTTTGAATGCCTACTCAGTATTAAGGTACCGTCTGGCTTCTCGTCGAATATAAAGGGAATAATAAACATGGCAGAGAAAAAGTTCCAGAATCTAAGGTCTCATGACTGCCACGTGATTATGACACAACTGCTTCCGGTTGCATTGAGGGGGCTTCTACCAGAAAACGTTCGATAAGACATTGTGAAGCTATGTGCATTTCTCAATGCAATCTCTCAGAAGGTAATCGATCCAGAAATCATACCAAGGTTAGAAATGATTTGGTGCAATGTCTTGTCAGTTTCGAGTTGGTGTTCCCACCATCCTTCTTCAACATCATGACGCACGTCCTAGTTCACCTATGCGAAGAGATTAACGTTTTGGGTCCTATATTTCTACACAATATGTTCCCCTTTGAGAGGTTCATGGGAGTCTTAAAGAAATATGTTCATAACCGTGCTAGGCCAGAAGGAAGCATCTCCAAGGGCCATCACAATGAGGAGGTCATTGAGTTTTGTATTGACTTTATTCCTGACCTTAAGCCGATTGGTGTTCCTGAATCACGGCATAAGGGCAGACTGGATGGAAAAGGCACGCTAGGAGGGAAACAAATAACATGTATGGACGAACTTTCTCTCACTGAAGCACACTACACAGTTCTACAGAATTCCGCCTTGGTGGCTCCGTATATGGATGAACACAAGAATTTTCTACGCTACAAACACCCGGAGCGGTCTGATGACTGGATTACACGTGAACAAACCAGGAGTTTCGCCAGCTGGTTGCAGACACGTACCATGCATGACACCTCTATTGAAGATGACCTATACTTGCTGTCCCAGTTACCATCTTCGAATATAATGACTTTCAAAGGGTACGAGATAAATTGTAATACATTTTACACGATCGCCCAAGATAAGAAGAGCACCTACCAAAACAACGGTGTCCACTTTGATGCAGAAACCAAGAGGGGAAAGGAAACATATTATGGTTATATACAGGACATATGGGAACTTGACTATCGACGTGGTTTGAAGGTCCCTTTGTTTCGGTGCAAATGGGTCAATATGACACGAGGCGGGGTAACGGAAGACCCGCAGTACGGAATGACAACAGTGGATCTCAACAATCTTGCGTATGCAGATGAACCATTGGTCCTAGCCAATGATGTGGCACAGGTTTTCTATGTGAAGGACATGTCTACCAAGCCAAGAAAAAGATAAGGTAAGGAAGCGAATGCATCGTACGAGTGGCACATAGTTCTTTTTGGGAAGAGAAACATCGTGGGAGTGGATGACAAGACAGACAAGTCAGAAAATTATGAAAAGTTTGATGAAATTGCTCCATTCACAGTGAATATTGACCCGAGCATCCCGTTAAATGATGAAGATTTTCCATGGTTACGGCACAAAGGGACACACGCGAAGAAAAAGTTTCACACCCAAAGATCTGGGATGTGATCGGCTTCACTATCATCACTATCTTCTGTGTTTTACACCTAGAAGGGAATCTCTGTAATAGTTAGGGTAGTTATGTGTTTTGGCATTTGAAACGCGAAGAAATTTTATGTGCAAACAAATTCTTTCATGCATTTACTGATTTTTTTCAGCTAAACTGAAAAACAGTTCAAATGAACTCCGAAAAGGTTGAAAGTTGACATGGTATCATAATTTCACTGTAACGGACGAAAACTCATATGTTACAAAGGCATTTCATTTTTTAAATAACCTAAGCATTACCAAATTGAATATAATGATAAAACACACTAATATTAAACATAATAAAAAATAATCACTGAAAAATGAATTTTTAAAGTTAAGTTATTCACAAAGTAGTGATTCACACAAATTTCAGATAATTCAAAATTTAAACCATTTAAATTTAAAAACTACCAGCACTAACAGAAAGTTAATATTTTTTGTACGTAAAGCAAAAATATTCACAAAGAAACTCTAAATATAGCAAGAACAACTAAAAAATAAATAAAAGAAAATTAATAATGTAGATAAGAAAAAAAGAAAAAAAAAACCCGACTACTAGGCCATAGCGGCCTGCATACGACTAGAAACCCAATCTGTTGTTGGGCCAGGATGCCGGCCCATAAGCCCAATAAGCCCTACATGGTTGTGTAGCAGAGGTAGGCCCAGAAGGCCTGTATTTGAGAGGAGCTCAATGCAGTGCCCGCGCTGGGGCTTATAAACTGGTCCTGACGCTCTTCGACTAGCGAGGTGGGACTAAACATATGCGGCCCTCGCCTGACAGCGCAGAACCATTAGTCCGGGTTGGTGGCTCTAACCGGTATTAATGTGTGGGCCTTTAGTACCGGTTGGTGGCTCCAACCTGTACTAAAGGGGGCTGTTTCCCGCCGCTTCACCTGGCGAAAATTGGCCTTTAGTACCGGTTGGAGCCACCAACGGGTACTAAAAGCACCTCCTATATATATGGCACTTACAAAAAATTCAGTTCCATCGATCACCACTTCTTCTTCAACTGTCGCGCGACATGCCGCAGCCGCCGCGCCGTCGCCCATCGCGGGCCGCCCTCACCGTCCCCGCCGCGCACCGTTGCCCCCGCTGCCCATCGTCGCCGTCTCGCGCCGCCACCCCCATCATCGCCGTCTCGTGTTGCCGTCCCCGTCGTCGCCGTCCCCGGCGTCCCCGTCCGCCCTCGCCGCCCCCGTCGTCGCCGTCTCGCATCGCCGTCTCGCGCCACCGCCCGTACGCCGCCGCCCCTCGCTCGTACACACTCATACACACACACACACACACACACACACAAACACACACACACACACACATTATTTTTTACTTATTTTCTGTTTTCTGTTGTTTAGATTAATGTTAGATGAATTACGTAGATATATACGAATGTGTTAGAATGTTAATGTTAGATGAATTATATGGAAAAGCTGTTAAATATTAATGTCAATTTTAGATGAATTAGCTAGATATTCATTAGGTATATATATGATATTTGAACTAGTTTAATTAATATAACTAGTTTATTTTTAGTATGAAAATTATTAGAACAAGTTTATTTTTAGTATGAAAATTTAGGTATATGAGATTATTTGAACTAGTTGAATTAATATAACTAGTTTATTTTTAGTAAATGCGGAGTTGAACTAGTTGAATTAGTAGAACTAGTTTATTTTAGGTATATGAGATTTGATGATCTAATTAAAATATTACTATATATAGCTACTTTATATATTTTAGTAAGAAAATTAATAGAACTAGTTTATTTTTAGTAAATTCTTAGTTGAATTAGTTGAATTAATAGAACTAGTTTATTTTTAGTAAATTCTTAGTTGAATTAGTTGAATTAATAGAACTAGTTTATTTTTAGTAAGGAAATTTAGATATCTGAGATTTGATGATCTAATTAATAGGAAATGTCGTCTGACGACGAAAATGATTTCATTAAGTGCGAATACTGTGAAGACCAGCGCGGCCTGTGCGACAGAAATTTCCTTGTTGATGATAGGCGCTTCAGCATCAAGCTGGATGAGACCTTCGAAGTGGATACAGTAAGTCACAACGACAAGTCTTTTCGTAATTAAGCATGACTTATATATGCTTCATTTGCTTCAACTTATAATTTTAAAATTTCACTATTCTACTAGCGCATCCCCTGCCATGCAAGAATTTTTGTCTTGGATAAGATAGGTTTCAGTGTTATGGAAACTATGGAGGTAAAGAGAGTTTACCTGAAGACCGAGCATGGTTATACTTTCAACGTCAAATTATACAATGCAGACACGTACACCTATTTTGAATGCAAAACTTGGCAAGCACTATGCAAGGCTTATGCATTTGAGCCTGATATGGTTATCACCTTTGTTATTCGTCCGGAAGATGATATTGAAGGTAATAGAGACATCTGGGTCGATGTGCAGACGCCTCCAGTTCTACCACCATCGTCATCATCATCACCACTCCATCATCCTTCCATGACTTCCCCCTTCATGTGTGAGTAATTCCCCTGCTGTAGGCTAAGGGGATGGTAGGGATTGGATGAGTTAGATCATGTAATAGTTCGTCAGATTGTTGGGGGCATGTTGCCTATCATCTAGTATGGTGTTTATCATCTTTGCTACAACTTGTTATTCTTAATGCTTGACACTTAGGGCCCGAGTGCCATGATTTCAGATCTGAACCATATGTGTTTGCATGAATATATTTGTGTTCTTGATCCTATCTATGAGTTGTATGCACCTGTTACGGTTCGGAACCGGCGATCCCAAAAGTGACAGCTTGGGACACCAAAGGGGATGGTCCGTAGTTTGAGGATTACATGTATCCATTGAGTTCATTGCTTTGTTCCGGTGCTCTTTGACAGGAGCACCTTAACATCCATTAGTTCCTTTTGGCCCCGTTCGTAGCGGGATGGTAGGACAAAAGATGTTGTGCAAGTTCTTATTGCAAGCACGTACAACTACCTACGGGATACATGCCTAATGTTTGATATTTGCCTAGATGATCATTACTTTTCCGTGTGCCGTGCCCCGAGTTAGAAACTATCTCATCCATGCAACGTCCAACCATCCATCTCCCTAGCCTACAGTATTTTAAACCTTGCATGTCACTAGTTGCTATTTCTGCCATTTACTACTGCTATTTACTTTTGCTGTTTACTTTTACTATTACTATCATCACTATCATATCACTGTTACCACTTATCTTTTGTTGCAAGTTAGTATATTTCAGGTGCGGTTGAATTGATAACTCAACTGTTAAAGCTTATAAATACTCTTTGGCTCCCCGTGTGTCGAATCAATAAATTGGGTTATTCTTACCCGCGAAGACTATCTCGATCCCTTACGGTTGAGGGTTATCAAGTACCGTTTCTGGCGCCGTTGCCGGGGAGCATAGCAATATTTACAAGTCTACTTGAGGTATCCTACCTGCTGCACTTTATTCACTATGGGTAAGAAAGGAGACCCCAAGGTTCCGATCTTACGATCCACTACGAGAAGAGGTACTGCTCTAAGCACTAGTGCTACTCTTGATTCACCTTCTGTTATGAGTAAGTTTGCCTCACCACCACCACATGATGCTCCTACTAAATCTGTTACTATGTCTGATACTCTTGATGATTCTTCTACTACTTTTGATGATGATATTAGTTCACTTGGTTATGCTCTTGAGAAACAAATTACTGCTGCTGCTGAAAAATATGGAATTGAACTTCCTGTTACTCGCTGCAACAAAGGGAAGTTCACCTTTCATGTGAATGATAAAGAACACACGGTATATTTTCCGAAAAAGACCGACAGGAGGCATGCCCTCAACTCTATAGAGAATATCGAGACCGTGAAAATTGGAGAATGGGACTGTCCACTACATGTGCCTCACAAATACAAAACTATCATGGTAGGGACGATGTCCATCAAGGTAAAAGTTCAGTGATTACTTTGTAGGAGGTGATACTTTTTGCTCTATATATCGCTTGTTTGTTGGTAAGACTTGATCAACCTTACTAGTAAACGTGTTTTATATGGATAAAAAGTTGAGCTTTCTATGTTTTCATTAGTTTTTAGTCTTGTCCTACTTGCTGTACCAAGTATCCATGTTTTTGAAGCTTCACAATACTACTAACTACTTCAAGTTTTCAGAGAGTTTCGCAGCTTTTTGAACTTCGAAAAAATTTCAACAGTGAAGTTTTCAGAAAAATTCCAGAAAAATTATATTAAAAATTTCCACAACAGGAGAGACCCGAAAAGTCCTGGGGCCAGCCAGGGGGGCCAGCAGTGGCCCAGGCGGCCAGCTGGCGCGGCCCAGCCCCTGGTCGCGCCCACAGGGCGCCTGGGGCCCACGGGACCCCCCTCCAGGTACTTCTTCTTCCCCTCTCTCTCTCTTTTTCCAGAAACCCGAGTTCTGGTCTTGTTCTTGCTGTTCTTGCTGTTCTTGGGGGCGATTCTTCGATCTCTCTCTACAGCCCATCATTTGAGCTGAAATTTTGTGCAAATACTCCCTGGTATGTGACTCCTCCCCCCCTCCAATTATATTTTTGATTGGTGGCCTCATTTGTGAGTATTTAGTAGTTCTTGGTGCTGTAGAGATGAGCTTGCATGCATGTGTAGAAGGTTGTTTTCCAAGTTTTGATGCAAGTTTATGCCTTGGGCAAGTGAGTTGAGTAGTTTGCCTTAGCTCACTTTGTTTTAATCCTCGTTTTTGTGAATTGTAAAAAAAAATTCAGAAATGAGTTTATTAGGAAGGGAAAAAGGATGGCTTGAGAAGAGGAGGCCCGCACACTCCGATCGAGTCACTAGAGCCGCAACTTTACCAACGACTGCCAGGGTAAGCTATAATGAAGATCATGTGCCCCTGGAGTTGTTGGAAGACACAAGTCCAGCACGTGCGATGACGTATCCATGTGACGAATTCATGGAAGCTGCGGGAATCAAGGATGAGTTTTATAATCTTTGTGCTAATGCGGGTTTGACACGGCTCGTCACCAGCCATGTTACTCAGTATCAAAAACTCACCTCCATTTTCATTAACAGTTTTAGATATAATCCTGAATCAGGTGCTATTGAGTTTAAAATTTATAATTATCTTATCACCATGACTTTGGGAAATTTTTGTGAAGTAATAGGTGTGCCGAACGTTGGGAGGACGGCAAGGATGGCTACTCAGCCCTCCGAGCTGAAAACCGTCATCAACTCTCTCTGCAGCATGGGTACGAGGGATATTCATCGGTCGAAGATCTCCAGTATCTTGTTTCCTCACCTCAGGTATTTTGCATATTATATTGCTAGAGGGGTGTTAGCTCGTGACAACACGAGCAGCATTTCTGCTCCGGATATTGCTATCCTAGCAGCAGCCCTCTCAGGGAGGTCTGATTATAAAATTGGTAACTTAATTGCTCGACACCTTGCTATGAACGGTAACAAGGGGGACTTAAATGGTGGCATTTATGCCACGCTTATCTTAGAGCATCTTGGAGGCACCCCACACCCTGATGATACTCCTTTTACTTATTTAAGCTTTGATCTTGCTGCTATGAAGAGGCACAAGTTTGTTACCATGGGTTCTGAGCTTGATAACCTTGTTTATATCTTGCGTTCCAGAACTACCGCGGAACGCGAGATCCGTCTACCTGCACCTCTTTTGTTTGATTTTTCTCGCAGGAACGGATGGTCCTTTGATGTTGTCCAGTTCGATGAGTTCATGGTCCAGCATCAGTTCCATAACCCCATGGAGGGGGTTGTGCCCGACGAGGAGAGGCACGGTGAGATACCACATTTTCAGGATGAGACCGCCACGGAGTTTGGTGAAGGGTCTTCCTCTGTTTGGCGCTCGGAGCCTTCCTCGTGGGAGACTCCGAGGAGCTCGGTGTACGCGCCATCATCCTTCTACGACCCTTGGTCTCACCACCATACCCCTGGAGCAGGATGCTCCTGGGGGCAGTAGCTGCTACCAACTTAGGACAAAAGCCTAAGCTTGGGGGAGTACGTGCCCTTCTCACTTTTCCATTGTATTATCCGTTTGATTCGCTTTGATCTTTTCGAAGTTTTTGCCCGTTCTTCTTTATTCCTCTATTTGCAAAAACAACAAAAAGATTTTCTCTTTCTTTTGCTTTTATTCAACCTTTGAAAAACCCAAAAAGATTTCCTTTCTCTCTTTAGTTTGCTTTGTTTTCAGAGATCAGCTCGAGTCCGTGATGGCATTTGATTATATTTCCTACGTTCGATCATGCAAGTGACAAGTAGTAATGACGAAGATCGACTGAAAGGAAGCAACAAGGAAGACCGGTATGAACTCTTATTGTTTCTACTTTTGTACATATGCATGTACTTATGATCTAGAGACCAGCTTGTAGCGACATAGTGCTATGTTTACAATGCTCTTCCAGTGGTTCATGCTTTCCTTGTGGCTAGTCTCCAATAACTAGAGTATATAATGTGTTATTGAAATGATCTACATGCATCACACTTTTCATAGTCTGGGATACTAAGGTGGTATTTCCCTTTAGAGAATTTTTGGATTGACTTGGCACATGCTTACACATGTTTAAGACTAAAAAGTCTACTTTGCCTTGATGATCTTTGAGTTTTAGAATAGTTATATCACTTTCATGCCTGATTCAATGTTGCTTTGTCGCTCTGCATGATTATGACCGTTATTGCTCTCTAGTTGGTCGCTTCCCAGTCTTTTGCTAAACCTCCACCCGTACTAAGCGGAATGACTGCTTGTGCATCCAAAACCTCTAAAACTGTTATGCCATATGAGTCCACTATACCTTCCTATACATGGTATTTACCTGCCATTCCTAACAAAGACTTTCATGTACCATCTCGAAATTAATCAAAAGCATTTCCCTTTTTGTGCCTATGTTTTAGCTCATGAGGAAGTAGTAGTTAATTCATGATCTCTTTAAGTTGGACAAGTTTCACCCCTGGATTGCATGTATAATGTGCGAACCCCTAATATGAAAAGGAACTGGCATTGAGTGCGCTCGGCTCGAAAAGATAATATAACAAACAAACCCTCCTTCACGCTTTGTTCATGAGAAATCAGAAAACTTTGGCAGTGATAAACAAAGGAGATTAAGAGGATGTGATCGTCCTCATACGGGAGCCGTTCCTCGAGACTTGTCTAGCTTAAAAAGTGATTGAGTTATCTGCTAGCATGCGTTGACGAAATATGCACCTCTCAAAACATATTTACTTCTGTTTTTAAAACCAAGAGCTCTGGTACATGTTTAGTTTTTGTTTCCGATCACGGGTTTTCGACTTTGCCAATAAAAGCCACGGTTCGAGAGTCTCACCTTCTTTCTTCAAAGCACTGACTAGGAGAGCATAATTGTCATTCTGAGTGTAATGTGCATTGTCCCAAAGTATTACATTGTCTTCTGCATATTTGTGATATGATTTATTCTGAAATTCTTCGTTCTAGTCTCCTTTAAAACTCTGGAGGAGCCTCTGCATTTATGTTTTGCTTCACTCATGGAGGCTAGCGAGATACCACCTTAATATGCTCAAGCTATGTGCAATGTGATCTTGTCTTGATTTTCAGTAATCTATTGTTTACTCTTGATTATTTGTGACTGGTCACTTGAACGAAGGATTGCTCCTTGCATTGTTCTCATAAGTACTGTTTCAATACTTGCTAAACTCTTTTCGTAGTACATGCTTATATACATCTAATGAAGCAAAAAAGTTTGTCAAAGTTTTCTTTGTAGCGTCCAGTTCGTTGAACTGAATTGCTTGAGGAAAAGCAATATGCTAAGCTTGGGGGAGTTGATACGTCTCAAACGTATCTACTTTTCCAAACACTTTTGATATTGTTTTGACCTCATTCTTGCATGATTTGGACTAAACTAACCCGGACTGACGCTGTTTTCAGCAGAGCTGCCTGTATGGTTTATTTGTGTGTAGGAAAACGTTTTTTTAAGCATCTCAGAAAAATCCACGAAAAATCACGAAAAATCCACGCACCCGAAGAAATCAAACGCCAGAAGTGGGGCCAGAGGGGGACCAGGGGGTGCCTAGGCGCCCTGTGGGCGCCCCCCCCCCCTGGGCCGCGCCGGGGGGGCGCCTGGGTGGGGCCCACACCCCCTGGTGCCCTACTTTAGCCCGTATTTTTCCTCGCGATGCAGAAACCCCTGATCGGAAGTCCTTTCGCTGTTTTTCGTCGCGGAGCCGCCGCCACCCTCTGTTCTTCTTCGGGAGGGCTAATCTGGAGGCTGATTTGGCCTCCGGAGAGGGGAGATCGTCGCCATCGTCATCATCATCACCACTCCATCATCCTTCCATGACTTCCCCCTTCATGTGTGAGTAATTCCCCTGCTGTAGGCGAAGGGGATGGTAGGGATTGGATGAGTTAGATCATGTAATAGTTCGTCAGATTGTTGGGGGCATGTTGCCTATCATCTAGTATGGTGTTTATCATCTTTGCTACAACTTGTTATTCTTGATGCTTGACACTTAGGGCCCGAGTGCCATGATTTCAGATCTGAACCATATGTGTTTGCATGAATATATGTGTGTTCTTGATCCTATCTATGAGTTGTATGCACCTATTACGGTTCGGAACCGGCGATCCCAAAAGTGACAGCTTGGGACACCAAAGGGGATGGTCCGTAGTTTGAGGATTACATGTATCCATTGAGTTCAATGCTTTGTGCCGGTGCTCTTTGACAGGAGCACCTTAATATCCATTAGTTCCTTTTGGCCTCGTTCGTAGCGGGATGGTAGGACAAAAGATGTTGTGCAAGTTCTTATTGCAAGCATGTACAACTACCTACGGGATACATGCCTAATGTTTGATATTTGCCTAGATGATCATTACTTTTCCGTGTGCCGTGCCCCGAGTTAGAAACTATCTCATCCATGCAACGCCCAACCATCCATCTCCCTAGCCTACAGTATTTTTAACCTTGCCTGTCACTAGTTGCTATTTCTGCCATTTACTACTGCTATTTACTTTTGCTGTTTACTTTTACTATTACTATCATCACTATCATATCACTGTTACCACTTATCTTTTGTTGGAAGTTAGTATATTTCAGGTGTGGTTGAATTGACAACTCAACTGTTAAAGCTTATAAATACTCTTTGGCTCCCCCTGTGTCGAATCAATAAATTGGGTTATTCTTACCCGCGAAGACTATCTCGATCCCTTACGGTTGAGGGTTATCAGCTGCCCTGAAGCAACCAGCGAAAAGTAAGCCGAAGCACAACTATGACCGCATGATTCAAAAGTCATTTCAAGCAGCGAAGCGGTCAGAAAGTACTAAAAGTGATCAAAGGTTTGCAGAAGGACGAGCTGGGAAATAAATTGCCCACCTCGGCGAAAAAGCGGACCAATCGTGCCCCCCGCTCAAGGTGTCTAGCGACATGGTCGCTAATGATTCGAGGATGGTGCCCGGTTATACCAATCTTTGAGATTACGTGTCCGACGATGTACAATATTATTTCTTGGACGTGCAGATAGAAAGATACGAGTACAAAAAGCCTCTCGTCAAAAATGAAAGATCTCTATCAACGAATATGCGAAGATTGCATGATTGGTACTTGAAAATCTCCAGAGAGTCTGGGGGGAGGGATAGCTTGTATTTGAGAGTTAAACCAGAGCATGACCTCGTTGGAATTGAACTGTTGCATGTTCCATTTGAGGAGTTATATTAGTTTTTCAATCAATTGGCCCTCGATAAAACAACGGTCACCTGCTACTGTCTGTAAGTAGTACTACTTCTGTCATTAAGTCTCTCTATATAGCTGATCTTCATTGCATGTATTTATACTTATCCTCACTATATTATGCAGATTGAAGATCGTCGAATTGAAGAAAAGACAAGTAGGTGATATTGGGTTCATTAACACATACCTCATAGATGCAACCGAGGTTAAATTGCGTCCCTCAGATACCGAGACCAACTTGCTACGATCGTTGGTGGTAAATGAAAACAAAGATATAATACTCTTTCCTAACAACTTCAAGTGAGTGTTACTGTCTTGTGCATATTTGGTTTTCCTTATATATCAGTCAAGGTTATAGTAATGTAATTGATGAGTTCATGCATGCGTGCGCAGCTTCCACTATATTCTCTTAGAGATTAAGCTTGAGAAGGGAGTAGTAACTGTCTTGGACTCTAAACGTAAAGATCCCGAGGAGTATGCGGACATGACTCAAATACTCGACAGGTAAGTTAAATCGATCAATATTATCCACCATGCATATCGGCAACTTCATTTCTGATATCAACTAATTGTTTTCTTTGTCTGGCAGGGTTTGGAGAAAATTCACCAAAAAAGCTCCGGGACTGCCGAAGAAGCTAGAATTTAGATACCCGAAAGTAAGTACTATATAGTAGCATGTTCCGCGCGCGCATCTCCTATATCTTGATTCAAGCGCTAGTTTCATCAATACCATTTGGCATTCTTGCTTATCAGTTTGATTGACCTCTATTTCTTGTAAAGTGGTTGTGGCAGGAACCCGGGAATGATTACTGTGGATACTACATTTGGGAGTCCATCCGCCACACGACCTGTGAGCGGGGCTACTCTGAAGCACAATTTGAAGTGCGTAAGCAATTAATAATATTCACAAATTTATAGCATCATTTCATGTATTGACCCCCTACTTCAAATTAGATGTTTCGGATGCGGGATGATCTCCTAACACCAGATCGTCTGCGAGCAATTCAAGAGGAATTGGCGGTATTCTTCCTTGAACACGTGATCGCGCCAGACGGAGAATACTATGTGGACCATGCGTCCATCCTATAGGAGATTATATATTAAGAGATAATTATTGTATATATGTACCCGGTAGTGTCGGATTGATATACGAAAACTTGTTGTTCGACCAATCTCTCGGAGAAGGAGAGGTGGTCGATATTACTTCTCTCTGTATGCATATATATATATATATATATATATATATATATATATATATATATATATATATATATATATATATATATATGTTGATTATACGATCTTCTATTTCCTTTGTTTGCTTTACTAGCTAGCTACCTAGCTAGCGTGTCTAGTCCTCTCTATACGTATGTGTAGTACGTAGCATCGACCAAGCACGGACATAAGAGAGGACACTTCTCTTTATTAATTAGCTAGCTAACACAATATGAAACACCTAAATTAACCCCCCAAAACCTCCAACCCCCACTCCCCTTTCAAAAAATAAAATAAAAACCACAGCCACAGAAATGCTGATGCGTGGATGCCTTTTGGTCCCGGTTGGTGCCACCAACCGGGACCAAAGCCCCTCCTGCCTGGGCTCGGCGCACAGGCCACGTGGACACCTATCTGCCCCGGTTCTGGATTGAACCGGGACTAAAGGGTCAGAGCATTAGTACCGACACTTTTGTCCCGGTTCAGGAACCGGGGCTAAAGGCCCAAACGAACCGGGTCTGATGACCCTTTATCTACTAGTGCGTAGATGCACGTATACAATATCCTATTTCCTTATAAATCGTCCTCTTCAACTCTAACATTGAAAAATCCATTAGATCGTGAGAGAACAAAGAAGTTGAAGGAGGAAAGCTAGCCATGGCGGCAGCGCCTATTGCCTAGAGGTAGAAATCAAGGAGAACTGCCGGTCGTAACATGAAGACAGATAGAAAAAGAGGTCGGGCAGATAAAAAATATTTTTTTACATGAGGTCGGCCTGAGATTGATAATTAGGCGGTGACCTTGGGACTCCGCTGGAAAACCAATCATCTTTATCTGGCTTTTCATCTAATAGAGTCCAATTGTGAAACAATTAAGTGAGTTTGCTGCAAAAAATATATCATCGATTAATCTACACCATAATAACTCGGTCACACCAGATTAACGGCTCGTAAAATCTGATTAACGTGGGAATTCCTAGGGAGTCTAGAATTAGTATAGGTATAGATAGATGGGCTGGGACATAACGTTTAAGTATGCATAGTAAAGAAAAATTGCAGTTTAGGAATCCCTCCAGTGTATAAGAGGTCATTAAGTTAAATTCAGTAAACTTACATAAATATTCAGTAAACATCCAGATCGGTGCAACCTAGAAGCAAATGAACGAACAAAAGAGAAGGGGGAGACAGGAGGGACTCATGCCCAAGCAACATAGTCGGAGATCCATCATCGCCGTAGGTGAGCTCGCCGGAGATGGCCGGTTGCCGGCAAACGTCGTGGAGGTCGAGGATGAACATTCGCTCGTCGTCGCCGTCCTCGAGCAGGACATGGACGTCCAGGAGATGACCATGGCGTCCGGGAGTGAAGGTTCTAGGCCCTAATAAGATGAGGGAACGAAGGGGGAAGCTGCAGTGACTCACGTAGAACACAATGTGGTGTCGGGGAGCTCGGGGAAGCAACGATGGCGACATAATCGACGATGAATGACGGCGGCAGGAGTTCGGTAAGGAGGAAGATGGTGACGGATTCGGGATGAATCAGGCCGATTCATTCCGTGGGGACGCAGATCTCATGGTCATGGAGCTCCTGGAGATGGTGATTCGTTGAGGGGAGGCCGATGGCCGCGTCCGCGTGAGGTTGTGTGCTGGACGGCGGCGGTTGCGGCACATGTGCGTGCGTGTGTTTTTTTTTAATCCCAACGTGTCCTGCAGAGTTGAGGCACTTGGAGGGATGGAGAGGAGAGCTCAGGTGAGTGGCTGATGAAGTGGTGGTGACGGCAGGCGGCGCTCAGCGCTCGGATCAGAGAGGGAGAAGACACTGTCGCCTCTGTGATTCTCGGTCCGCTCGGTCGGCTCAGTTAAAAACAAAACCGGACCGAAACTTTGTCAGGCCTGATTCTTGAGCCCGGACCGACATTTTTTTCTACTGAGCCAGGACCGTTCGGTCCGGTCCATAGCGAGCCGGGAGCCGGGCCAAAAGCCCGCTCGCCATGTCCAGCCTTAACCCTAGCCACCTGGGAGGGCTGGGGAAGGGTGGGACTGGCGAGTCCAACCGGATGGGTGGAAGAGGCGGCGCGAGGTAGGGAGGATCTGGCCGCCGGTGAGCCATGACGGGAGAGGAGGGCGGCGAGGGTGGCAGGGCGGCGGCGGTTGGCTTGGCGGGCGGCGCATGGAAAGGGAGACGAGGTACGGTTTCGGGAGAGGGAGATGTGGGGGTGGATGTGGATAGGCCATTATGTGTTGGCTCGGCTCTCTCACTCTATCCTTTTGTTCAAAAAACTGAGCCCTTTTTCTTATGGGAAAAAAATCAAGCCTTTTTTAACAGTGGCGGACACAAAAGAATACGTGTTGCGCACAACACAACACCCGCCACTTCTACTTAGTTGCCAGTGGCGGGCACGTATTGCAAACTGCCACTGTTATTTTTGGACAAATTTACCTCGAGACCTAAAATAACAGTAGCGGGTACGTATTGCGTGCCCACCACTAGTAGCTCAAGTAGCTGTGGCGGGCACAATTTTCTGCCTACCACTGCTAACATTTTCCCATGGCAAGTCCGGACAACTCTTAATAGTGACGGGTGCAAACAGGCGCCCGCCACAGTTAAATAACTAGCTGTAGCGGGCGAGGTTTGCTACCCGCCACTGCTAGCTTTCAAAAATAGCTGTAGCGGGTGCCCCGCCGTGCCCGCCACTAATTTGTCATCTCGTATAAGCCCTTTCCGAGTAGTGACACGAGCAGTTGTAGGGTATTACATGTTCTCGAGGACCCGAACCTGGGTAACTTGGTCTCCTGTTTCCCCTCTGACCAAATCACAATTACCTATTCTCGATGAATAATGTGGCATAGAACTGAATGATGACTTCCTCGTTCCGGTCCATATGAAAGCTTACAATGCTGGTTAATCCCAAGGTTTCAAAGACATATCTTGCACATAAATTTCTGGCCTTCCCTGGGACGGCGGGAGTGTCCAACCAGAGGTGGGCGGCCCCTCTTGTTGTTGGTTATGCACGTTCCCTCACCTGCAAATGCCTTCTCAACCGTCTATTTTTTTAGGTGCTTCACATCATTGCTGTCACCTTACTTCTACTTATGTACTTCCTTATTCTAGCCTTTTTCCATACCAGATTTGGAGCACTTACCCCTGTCTGATTTGGCATTCACAACTGAACCTGGAGTGAAAGAATCTCGACGCTTCATGCGACGAGTAGGCCTTGCAAAATTATAGCCTAGACTGTCTGACTCGGTTATATTGCTAATGGTATGCTTCCGAGAAGAATTTTCCATAGCACCCTACAACACAATACATCAAACAAATAAGAATGAGGCGATTCATCATCTGAAATGTGCACGACTATGGCTACAGTATCGATAATGCATGCATAATCTAGTACAAACGATTTCTTACCGGGTTAAGTATGACAAAGTTAATAAAGATTCCTAGTAAAACATAATTTAATCATATTCACTGCATGACCATAGTATGGGACAAATTATATGTCGGCAGCTTACGGTAAGGGTGAGCCATGGAGGTCGGCAAGATACGATCCAATCTAGGCGGCTTGGACTATGGTGCCATGGGTTAATTTCGATGGCCAACTTTGGTGCCTTGTTTTCGTGAACTTGCCACGGTCGATAATGTAACAACACGTGTTTTGCACGATGGCACCATGAGACAAAACAATGAGCATCTCGTGCATGTTTTTTTTTTTGTGAAAGAAAAAAAAATACCAGCATTCTATGCAGATGCGGACGAGGAGCGTCAGGATCACCTTCACGTGTGTGCTTTAGTCCCCCGTGGCCCTGGCTTTCAAGCGCATGGCCCCTTTTTGTTTGTTTTTGAGAATCGCACATGCTGGTCCAGTCTCTTGATTTTTGATTTCTTCCTTTGTTTGTCTGTTTGTTTGTACGGCACTATATTCGTTGGACAGCTGGAAATGTCTCCCATCCAAGCACGTGAAGCACCATCCCTCTGCTAGCTATTGACTCGATGGGTGGCTGCTCCAATCTCTTGATTTCTTCCTTTCCTCCTACGCTCTCTCTCTCATCACCTCCTCCATGGCTTGTATAAATACATGATTGAAAACAACCCATAAATTCATTCCCAAAGCTAGCCATCTAAACTAGTACATACACAACGCAAAGAAACAAATGGCCTCAGGAGTGTTTGGTATCCCCATTTCAGTGCAGACGGTGATAGCCACAGGAGAGTACAAAGAACCCATTACCCAAAAAGATGTTGCAGACTATACCATGAAGAACATCAACGCCGGTGGTAAGGATCTTGAAGCACAAAAGTTCGTTGACAACCTCAAGGAGAGGTAGGTTTATCATGTAGTGATTAATTATTTCCTCTTCGACACTTGTCGTGGAAAAACAATTAGACTAGTGGAAACCGTGTTGGCTTAAGTTAGTGCCGATTGAATTCGAGACACGCCAAATACTAGCATTTTTTATTCTAAAATACTATTGAGGCTCTGTTTGATTCGTCTGAAAAATAACTATGCAATCGGTTATCCCACTTATCGCTACACTCCTAGGTACGGTAATGGAATATCTGTAAAATGCCTCATGTACAATGCCACTGGTACCACTTTGAGCTTGGCCGTCTACCACGATTGGCACGGCCATATCTATGATACACCCTACCCATCGGATATTCAGAATGGGCAATGGGGGGCATTTCTCCACGTCCACCCAACTGGAGCTGCGGCTGGTTCCGCTGGTGCCGTTGTGTATCGTAGCAAGATCCCCTCCAGCAGCAGCTCGTGCGATTGGTTGTTCTCTTGGACCGTCCCATACATTGGTGGCAACGGGGTAAATACTGTGCTTATCTTAAAGTCTTGTATCTTACTTATTTCTCTTCGTTCCTGCACCAATTAGTTATTAGCATGAGTTAGAATGACTAATCCATTAATAATACATCCATTTACATGCAATCAAAAGTAAAAGGTGAAATTTACTTGGCAATTGATTCATTTATAGAGCTGCTGATGATAATTATTTTCACAAAAATGATATAAGATCTTGTTTGATTCATCTTGATAAGTACACCCAAAATAATAATTCAGATTCGTATATAATTTTACAAAAACACTAATGATTTAAAACATGAATTAACATACGTGCCCATTTACAATGTGAATCTTTATTTAGGGACAAGGGAATATGTTTGTATTCGCATCTCAATTCATTTGAACTAAACTCGTACAAATAAATAAACTAATCTAAACTAAATCCCATTGAATTTACTTAGTATATTTAATCTAAACTAGATCCAATTGAATTTACTTAGTATACTTTTTTCAACTGAAAATACATGGATTATATCTCAAGCTCTACTTGTGCATATTCTTATATTTTGTGTATGCAGGTGTACAGCGAAATCCGTGAGGAAGGGCACTACCCAAGTGTGGGAAGCTGGGAGTATATCTATAATGTGAAGCTGGCAAATTCAAATCTCAGCTCTACTGATAAAAACTATGGATATGTTTCAAAGACTGACATCGGTGAAGGCACTACCATGAACGCGCGTGCAGTTTTCCAGCTTCCCTACTAGATCTCGTTGCTAGCAATGAGTGGTTATTGTGGTCTTCAAAGCCTTGTGTGGTCAGGATGTTTGCAGGTGTCCATTTCCTTTACTGTCTTTGTGGTGCATTTTTCAAGATCATGTGGTCCGCGAATAATAGATTGAAGAAGACGAGCAAAGATATGTACTTTGTAATTTTACTTTTTTATCAGTCATATTGTATCAAGATGTCCTCCTTTTGTACCGGGTATTGTTTTCCTTAATAAATATAAGACATGGGCCAATCTTCTCAGTGTCTTTTCTCGAAAAAGAAATTAAACTAAAACTAAAATTAAGATATCTATGCTAGAATAAATAATCATAGGGAAAATTAAAATGGCAATCAGTTGTGGAACCAATCCTTTTGTAATGGAGTCTCATATCAATGGGTGATGGATTCTCCCCACAAGTTTATACCACGTCGAAGTTCTAATATACCTAGATCTAAATGCATGTAATCTTAATGCGAAGTATTTGACCTTCTTACTCTGAATAATGTTATTAGAAAATATATTTTACGTTTATTTCTTGACAAAAACAGAAGTTTCAAGCACGTGAAGCACCATCCCTCCAGTCACTTGATTTTTGATTTCTTCCTTTGTTTGTCTGCTTGTTTGTACAATACTATATTCGTTGGACAGCTGGAAATGTCACCCATCCAAGCACGTGAAGCACCGTCCCACTGCTAGCTATTGTGACTCGATGGGTGGCTGCTCCAGTCTCTTGATTTCTTCCTTTCCTCCTACGCTCTCTCTCTCTCTCTCTCATTCTCTCTTATCACCTCCTCGACGACCTGTATAAAAACATGTTTGAAAACAACCCTTAAATTCAATCCCACAGCTAGGCATCTAAACTACACAAAGCAAAGAAACAAATGGCCTTAGGAGCAGTGGCGAACCCATGAATTGAAGTTAGCTAGGGCGAACATTTAATGTCTAATTTTCTTTCACTATAAATGCCTGTCTACTCAACCAAAACTCATAGCATTCTACAACAAAAGAATAGAAAGGCTCTTAACAACTAGTAAACTGCTAACATGGACTCTAGTAGCTTGAAAATGCTTACTTATGCCACGATATGATCCCATAATTCCAGTTTCCAAACGAGACCTACAAATTTATGATTGCATTAGCACAAATGTGATGAGAGTTGTATATATTGATATGATCATTTTAATGGTAACCGAGTGGTAGTATACTTTTAAGATGTAATTGCATAATGAACACGGGGTTGTACTGGAGGTAGATGACCTCGACGGTTCTTCACGGCATGTAAATGGACCATAACATGTTTATCACTAATTTTAGCGAATATCTGGTGCTCCACAAAGCAAACCATCAAATCATTAAGCCAATCATCACCCATCTTGTTTTGAAGATCTGTCTAATATTCATGACTGAGAAAACCCTCTCAACTGATGCAGTTGCCAACGGTAATGTCAACTGTCAGGGCATCTCCAGCCGTTCGGCCCCCCAGGGCGCCTAAATGGAGCGGCCTGGGGGCGTGCCGGCGCTAGTTTGGCCCTTGGGGACGACCTAACTCCCAGTCACGCCCCCAAGCGCCGGCCCCAGGATGCGGGAAATTTGAACTAGGTCGTTCCAGCTCACAAAAGACGCCACAAATCCGGCGATCGGACGCAGTCTGGCGTTTACAAAAACATAGCGCCGCGCGCCGCAAGTTCGCGTGCGCAACGAATCACTCGGCGGGGTTGGCTGCAGGCGTTGGCGGAGTTGGCGTGCGTGGGCTCGGCGGCGTCGGAGTTGCTTCGGTGCTGGGCTATGCCGTCGCGGCTTCGGTACTGCTGGGCGGCGATATAGAGGCGTCGGTCAGGCTTGGCGTCCGTGTGGCCGTGGGCGCGGGAGCTAGCGTCGTCGGCGTTGTCTGCATCTGGTTCAGGATGAGGCCGCGCTCCCCCAGGTACCACGCCCTGAGCTGCTCGTCGCCGCTCTGGAGCATGTCCGCCCTGCCCATCAGAAAAGCCATGTTGGTGTTCCTCTTCTTCGCGGCGACGTTCGTCCGGAGCAGGTCGACGTTGGTGCGGAGCAGGTCGAGCTTGATGGCGCTGTTCGTCATCAACAACGACCACCGCTCGGCGGTTTTCTCTTCGCGCTGGACGGCCCGGGCCTGGACGTCGGCGAGGCAATGCTCGATGGACTCCTGCACTCGCGCGGTGGCCGCGTCGGCGGTTTTCCCCTTCTTTGCAAATTTGTGGTCGTCCGGTCGCCCATCGGATGCGACCGGAGTCGTCACGTCCGGCTTGTATGTCTCCTTGGCCTTGTCGAGGGCGCGTCGGACCTCCGCCCACTTCTCGCACTTGTCAATGCGCTTGTAGACGTGGAGGTACTTTAATTCGGCGTCGAGGTTGTCGCACCGGTACATGGTGAACATGCGCAGCAACTGCACGGTGGAACAAACAGTTGGCCGTCGGCGGGCGTAGACGACGAAGAGATGCGGGCGAACGGCGCGCATACCTGATCCTCGACGCTGGCGCCGCTCTCCGGGCGAGCCGCGACCTCCTCGATGATTCCATGCCATTTGTTGCACACCCCCTGGATACGTCCCCAATGGTTCGCCATCGCCTTGGAGCCGCACTGCATGTAGACGCCTTTGAAGTAGGGGTCGACGAGGTTCCGCTCGTCGAACTCTGCCTTGATGCGGTCCCAGTACGTCTCGAAGCTCTGGTTCGTGCCGGTTGTCCGGTCGAGGCAGACGACTTTCCATGCTTCGGCGAGGCATTCCTCCTCCTTGGACGTCCACTTGATGCGCGGCTCGCCTGTCCTAGCCGCCCGCTTCTTCTTCTGGCGCCCCTTCGCCGCCGGCTCCTCCTCCTCGTCCTCCTCCTCATCCTTGGGATCCCGCGCTTCTTGTGCGTCCTTGCCGTAGACATAGCCGAGCTCGGCCTCCATGCCGCCGCTGAGATCCACTACCTCGTCCTGGGTGGCTAACCCGGGAGACGCGGTGGCCGCGGTCGATCCTGACGCGATGATGTCGTCCATGTCGGCTCCCGTGTCGTCGGTGTCGCCTAGGTGCGAGAAGGGCAGCGGTCCACGGCGGAGATGAGGCGTCGGTGTGGACGCGTAGGCGGGCGGCGAGTAGTTGTAGGGAGGGTACTGCACGCCCACGAAGGCGGGCGAGGGCGTGCGCATCGCCGGGTGGCCATGGGGGAAGGTCACGTTTGGGTTGAACCCACCGTGCACGTCGCCGTCGGCGTAGCCGGGCGACGATGATCCCCATGGAGATCCCACGCCTTGCTGTCCCCAGGGCGCGTACTGGGCGTGGCTGACGACGGGTGGATTCATTATCCCCGCGGGGTCGACCGATGAGGAAGACGCCGCGGCGCGCGCCGCGTTGTCGCGGGCCTTCTTGGCGATGGCCCTGTTCCGCCGGTCGGCGGTGACTGCGTCGCGCCGCTGAACTTCTACCCTCCACTCGGCGTTCGACATGCCCGGTGGCTTCGAAGGCGGTGCCCTCGGCTTCCTCTGGTTCGGCTGAGCCACGGTGCCGGGCGTGGTTGCCGCCGCGCGCGGCATGGCGTACTTCTTCGGCGGCATGGCGGCGACTAGAAGTTGAGCGGGAGGGGGATTTGGCGGGAGAAAGGGAGGGAATGACGGGAGGAAGGCGAGCGAGCGGCAGGGGTGCGAGGGAAAAGCGTCTCAAAACGGCGGGAAAAGGCCCTCGGGTCGCCGACATGATGGACCCACGCGCCCTTTTCGCTTGTGCCGGCTCCCCAAGCGCCCCCAAGGCGCCAGGTTCGGCCTGGATCCGCCGGCACCAGTTTTGGCCCGAGCCGGCGAAAAACGCCCTTCTGGGGGCGCGACTGGGCCGTTTTTTTGGCGACGGCGCGGCAAAAACGCCTGGGGAGGGCCTGTTGGGGACGCGGCTGGAGATGCTCTCAATGCCACAGCTGCAGCTTTTCGGCAGCAGCAGCCTCAGCCTCGGCATCTTCGAGTTCGACGGCTGTAGCTACTATCCAATCCACCTCTTCATCGGAATCCATCACCGGCACTCCGGCCAGTGGGCGCCACCAAGCTCGCGCTGCTGCGACAATTACGTTGCTTCATCAATTTCACTGACTTCGTCAGTTAAAAAGGGAAAGCTAAAAGGTTGCATTGCACATGCTCAAATTCTGTTCAGGTGTCTAATTATGCCTGCAATGTACTATGACGTAAGGGCATTGGGGGTCATCGCAATTATCAAAGAATTAATATTCCTATAGGATGCATCCAGTTTAGTCTACGCAATGAATCATCTTAGGATTTGGCCTGCCGTAGCCACAACTACTTGCAGCCTTCTAGTTCTACGCAATTGTAGCAACAAAAAAATAAGTCTGCATGACTTGTGCGACCAGGATCAAACATCGCTCATGTAGGGTGCAGAATAACCTCAATGCCGTGGCTTCCCGGTGCCACTCCCCACCGCCGCCGCAGTACGCGTACCAGTCCCCTCCCCCGCCGATGCAGCAATGAGCAGATCCAGATGCCGTCCCAGCGCCCGAGAACCCCTGGCCTCCGGCGGCGGCGCAGCGACGCAGCAGTCTAGGTCATGAGGGAGGGAAATAGATCGATGGGATATCTGGATCGAGCGATCGTATTACTTTTTTTTGTTTGACGAGGAAGGGAGAGACGTTTGTTACTCTGTTTGGGCCGTGTTGACATATAGCCTACTCCACGGGCCCAACACTCTTTCTCCCTCACGCTGGCTTACCTGTTCGACCCCTCGTCACTGCCTCTGCTTGCCGAACAAACAGATACGCCGCCATCGGAGGAAAGATAGGTAGCTGGGGGTCGATCCTCCGCCGCCGGCGACCGGAGGCGACTGCCCCAGCTTGCCCCAATGGTGGGTCCGCCACTGCTTAGGAGTGTTTGGTATCCCCATTTCAATGCAGATGGTGATAGCCACCGGAGAGTATCTTTTACGCTCTCCGTTCCTAAATATTTGTCTTTCTAGACATTTTAAATGGACTACAACATACGGATATATGTACACATATTTTAGAATGTAAATTCACTCATTTTGGTTCGTATGTAGTCACTTGTTGAAATCTTTAGAAAGAGAAATATTTATGAAAGGAGGGAGTAGTATTTACAAATTGGAAGCTTCATAAGAGACTCTACGTTAATCCTAAGAAACTAAATAAATTGTCGGTTCGATCTCCACATTAATTATCTACAGCCGTCGTCGGATGAGGTACCTTAGGAGTCCTAGGTTGTAATCCCACACGCACCTCTTTTAGGAAAAAAAAACATGCCTCTAATCCTGCAGGTCTAGGAACAGAACCCATCCTCACGCGTCAAGAAATTGTATCCATCCAATATGTGGAAAGTAAAGAGCAATTATTGATATGGAAAAGGCAAAAGGCTAGGTCTCTTCTACCATCAACACCACCATGACACCAGAAAACATCCTGCTCCTGCGCGAGCTCATCTCCGCGCAACGGACTCCGATTGTCCACAGCGCCATGCCGCCGAGATCTGCCGCTAACAATGTATAAGATGAAGTACCGCTGCACCAAAGAAGCCGTCCTCTGTTCCCCGAGCCCGTGTGTACCTCCATGAATGATGCCCCAAGGGGGGAAACGACAGCAGAGTGCCGTCGTCATCCGATCAACGGATCTAGGGTTTCCCCTGGAGGTAGCAGAGAGTGGCCTGTAACTTCTCCACGATGATGCCTTCAAGAAGGGAATGATGCAGACAGTGCCACAGCCGCCGACCTTTGCAGTAGTCAAAAGCAAGTTTTCACCCAAATATTTTCGAAGAAACTACATCTCTCGTGCACGGCCGCTGTGTCCTACGACGTCCCCGGGAGCGGTATCCCAAGATCCGCAGTCACCGCGCCTCCACAAGGACCCACCACCCTGACGTCTTTGCGATCCAACCGATCCAAACACCGAACGTACGACACCTCCGCGTTCAGCACACGTTCAGCTCAATGACGTCCCACGAGGTCTTGATCCAGTTGAGCGTCACAGGAGAGTTTCGTCAGCACGACGGCGTGGTGACGGTGATGGTGAAGCTACCGGCGCAGGTTTTCACCTAAGCACTGCAACGATATGACCGAGGTGTGTAACTATGGAGAGGGGCGCCTCACAGCGCTAAGACAAATCTTGGAGTACCTTTGGGGTGCCCCTGCCAACATATATAAAGGAGGGAGGAGGAGGAGGCCAGCCCTAGAGGGGGCACGCCAAGTGTGGGGAGTCCTACTAGGACTCCCAAGTCCTAGTAGGATTCCTCTTTTCCTTTTCGGAGTAGGAGAGAAGAAAGAGGGAAAGAGAGAGGGAGTAGGAAAGGGCAAGGGAGGGGGGGGGGGCGCCGCCCACTTTCCCCTAGTCCAATCCGGACCCATGGGGGGCGCGCGCCTCCTTCCCTTTCGCCTACCTCCTCTGTTCCCGTATGGCCCAATAAGGCCCAAATACTTCTCCCGGCGAATTCCCGTAACTCTCCGGTACTCCGAAAAATACCCGACTCACTCGGAACCTTTCCGATGTCCGAATATAGCCTTCCTATATATCGATCTTTACGTCTCGACCATTTCGAGATAGTTCGTCATGTCTGTGATCTTATCCGGGTCTCCAAACAAACGTCGGTCATCAAATCACACAACTCATAATACAAATCGTCATCGAACGTTAAGCGTGCGGACCCTACGGGTTTGAGAACTATGTAGACATGACCGAAACACATCTCCGGTCAATAACCAATAGCGGAACCTGGATGCTCATATTGGCTCCTACATATTCTACGAAGATCTTTATCGGTCAAACCGCATAAAAACATACGTTGTTCCCTTTATCATTGGTATGTTATTTGCCCGTGATTCGATCGTCGGTATCATCATACCTAGTTCACTCTTGTTACTGGCAAGTCTCTTTACTCGTTCCGTAATACATCATCCTGTGACTAACTCAATAGTCATTTTCTTGCAAGGCTTATTATGATGTGTATTACCGAGACGGCCCAGAGATACCTCTCCGACACTCGGAGTGACAAATCCTATTCTCGATCTATGCCAACACCACCAACACCTTCGGAGACACCTGTAGAGCATCTTTATAATCACCCAGTTACGTTGTGACGTTTGATAGAACACAATGTGTTCCTCCGTATTCCGGAGTTGCATAATATCACAGTCATAGGAACATGTATGAGTCATGAAGAAAGCAATAGCAGTCAAACGAAATAATCAAGTTGCTAAGCTAACGGATGGGTCTTGTCCATCACATCATTCTCCTAATGATGTGATCTCGTTGATAAAATGACAACACATGTCTATGGTTAGGAAACATAACCATCTTTGATTAACGGGCGAGTCAAGTAGAGACATACTAGGGACACTATGTTTTGTTAACACAATTCTAGCATGAATAATAAACATTTATCATGATATAAGGAAATATAAATAACAACTTTATTATTGCCTCTAGGGAATATTCACTAGTAGAAAAAGGGTCAAACGTGAAGCACATTAGTGCCGGTTTGAATTTGAGCCGGCACTAATGTGTACATTAGTGCCGGTTTCAACGCCTAGCCGGGCTGCTCTCATTAGTACCGGTTCGTGGCGAACCTTTAGCACCGGTTTGTGCCACGAACTGGTACTAATGAGAGTGGTGGCAGGATGTTGTCAGTCTAGGGCCCCTTCAGCACCTTTAGTACCGGTTCTTGGCACGAACCGGTGCTAAAGGTGGTCGTACATAAACCCCTCGTCCACCCGAGCTCGCTCTGTTCTTCCCCTTTCCCCTCTCCTCTCTGTTTTTCCCCTCTTCCTCTCGAGCTCATCACACATTTTGCCCAAAATTTGTCAAGATTTGAAGGCCCCCATCCATTCAAATGATCACAAAGGTTAGCAACTTTGTCCTTTCATCTCTCATTGCTAGATTAGCTCTTGCAATGCTTTATATAGTGATTAATTTGTGAGTTTAGTAATTTGGGAGGAAATATATGTGCTAGTATTTGATTTATATGCAATTTGAGGTCCAAAATAACACTTAGTTTGCGTATCTAGGAGAGGTTAAATTTAGTTGAAAGAGAAAACGAGTACTTGAAAGAAAAATTGAAAAGAATTGAGGACGAGAAGATGGAATTGGAGTTCCATCTTGCCGATGTCGTCGATGATCACAAGATCAAGATGGAGAAAATGCGCTTGAAGATTAGAAAGATTAGAAAATATGCCATCGATAGTGAGGCTTGGTATCATTATGTTGTTGGATCAATTGTTACCTTAGTTGCGATCTTGATCGCATTTGTTGTTGCATTTAAATACTTTAGCTAGAGAGTTATTTGTTTGTTGCATTTAAGTGTTGTATGAACTTTATGTATGAACTTTTATTAAGTTGGTGTTTTTCGTGCTATGTATTGAAGATGAGCCGACAATGGATGTACGATGACTGATGCTCTCCAGAGTTCATTAATGGCGTGCAAACTTTTCTGCTTGCGGCTGAGGCAAACTAGCGGGCGGATGGTTTTATGCCTTGTCCATGTGTTGTTTGTAAGAATGGTCTAAATTACTCTAAGTCAAGAACCATTCACGTCCACCTATTTAAGTCCGGTTTCGTGCCCCACTATAATGTTTGGACCAAGCACGGAGAAAGAGGGGTTATGATGGAAGACAATGAAGAAGAAGAGGACGACCACAGCTATCCTGGCCATGGGTTCCCTGAATAAGATGATACAACAATGGGGGAAGAAGCTGAGCAGGTAATGCGGGAAGAAGCTGAGCCGGCAATGCGGGAAGAAGCTGAAGAAGAGGCATCAGATGAGCCCGTTGATGATCTAGGTCGGGCCATTGCCGATGCAAAGAGAAACTGCGCAAGTGATTTGGAGAAGAAGAAGTTGCAGCGCATGTTAGAGGATCACAAAATATTGTTGTACCCGAATTGCGTAGGTGACAAGAAAAAGCTGGGCACCACACTGGAATTGCTGCAATGGAAGGCAGAGAATGGTGTATCTGACAAGGGATTTGGAAAGTTGCTGGTAATGATAAAGGATATGCTTCCAAAGGACAACGAATTGCCCGCGAGTACGTACGAAGCAAAGAAGGCTGTCTGCCCTCTAGGGTTAGAGGTGCAGAAGATACATGCATGCCCTAGTGATTGCATCCTCTACCGCAGTGAGTACGAGGATTTGAATGCCTGCCCGGTATGCGGTGCATTGCGCTATAAGATCAGCCGCGATGACCCTGGTGATGTCGAGGGTGAGCGCCCCAGGAAGAAGATTCCTGCCAAGGTTATGTGGTATGCTCCTACAATACCACGGTTGAAATGTTTGTTCCAAAACAAAGAGCATGCCAAGGTGATGCGATGGCACAGAGAAGACCGTAAGAAAGACGGAAAGTTGAGAGTACCCGCCGACGGGTCGCAGTGGAGAAAAATCGAAAGAAAGTACGGGAAGGAGTTTGCAGATGACGCAAGGAGCATATGGTTTGGTCTAAGCGCAGATGGCATTAATCATTTTGGGGAGAAGAGCAGCAACCATAGCACCTGGCCTGTGACTCTTTGTATAACCTTCCTCCTTGGTTGTGCATGAAGCGGAAGTTCATTATGATGCCAGTGCTCATCCAAGGCCCTAAGCAACCCGGCAACGACATTGATGTGTACCTAAGGCCATTAGTTGAAGAACTCTTACAACTGTAAAATGGAACAGGTGTACGTGCGTCGGATGAGCACATGGGGGAAGAATTTGACCTAAAGGCATTGCTGTTCGTGACCATCAATGATTGGCCTGCTCTCAGTAACCTTTCAGGACAGACAAACAAGGGATACCGCGCATACACGCACTGTTTGGACGATACCGACAGTATATAATTGGCTAATTGTAAGAAGAATGTGTACCTGGGACATCGTCTATTTCTTCCAAGCAGGCATCCCATAAGAAAGAAAGGCAAGCATTTCAAAGGTGAGGCGGATCACCGGACGAAGCCTCGCCACCTTACTGGTGCTCATGTACATGATATGGTCAAGGATTAGAAGGTGGTCTTTGGAAAGGGTCCTGGTGGACAACCTGTTCTGAATGACGCTGACGGACGCGCACCCATGTGGAAGAAGAAATCTATATTTTGGGACCTGCCCTATTGGAAAGACCTAGAGGTCCGCTCCGCAATCGACGTGATGCACGTGACGAAGAATCTTTGTGTGACCCTGCTTGGCTTCTTGGGCGTGTATGGAAAGACAAAAGATACACCTGAGGCACGGGAGGACCAGCAACGTATGCACTGAAAACACGGCATACATCAGGGTCATGCAAGCTACGCTCTTACCAAAGAAGAGAAGGAAATCTTCTTTGAATGCCTACTCAGTATTAAGGTACCGTCTGGCTTCTCGTCGAATATAAAGGGAATAATAAACATGGCAGAGAAAAAGTTCCAGAATCTAAGGTCTCATGACTGCCACGTGATTATGACACAACTGCTTCCGGTTGCATTGAGGGGGCTTCCACCAGAAAACGTTCGATAAGCCATTGTGAAGCTATGTGCATTTCTCAATGCAATCTTTCAGAAGGTAATCGATCCAGAAATCATACCAAGGTTAGAAATGATTTGGTGCAATGTCTTGTCAGTTTCGAGTTGGTGTTCCCACCATCCTTCTTCAACATCATGACGCACGTCCTAGTTCACCTATACGAAGAGATTAACGTTTTGGGTCCTATATTTCTACACAATATGTTCCCCTTTGAGAGGTTCATGGGAGTCTTAAAGAAATATGTTCATAACCGTGCTAGGCCAGAAGGAAGCATCTCCAAGGGCCATCACAATGAGGAGGTCATTGAGTTTTGTATTGACTTTATTCCTGACCTTAAGCCGATTGGTGTTCCTGAATCACGGCATAAGGGCAGACTGGATGGAAAAGGCACGCTAGGAGGGAAACAAATAACATGTATGGACGAACATTCTCTCACTGGAGCACACTACACAGTTCTACAGAATTCCGCCTTGGTGGCTCCGTATATGGATGAACACAAGAATTTTCTACGCTACAAACACCCGGAGCGGTCTGATGACTGGATTACACGTGAACAAACCAGGAGTTTCGCCAGCTGGTTGCAGACACGTACCATGCATGACACCTCTATTGAAGATGACCTATACTTGCTGTCCCAGTTACCATCTTCGAATATAATGACCTTCAAAGGGTACGAGATAAATGGTAATACATTTTACACGATCGCCCAAGATAAGAAGAGCACCTACCAAAACAGTGGTGTCCGCTTTGATGCAGAAACCAAGACGGGAAAGGAAACATATTATGGTTATATACAGGACATATGGGAACTTGACTATCGACGTGGTTTGAAGGTCCCTTTGTTTCGGTGCAAATGGGTCAATATGACACGAGGCGGGGTAACGGAAGACCCGCAGTACGGAATGACAACAGTGGATCTCAACAATCTTGCGTATGCAGATGAAGCATTCGTCCTAGCCAATGATGTGGCACAGGTTTTCTATGTGAAGGACATGTCTACCAAGCCAAGAAAAAGATAAGATAAGGAAGCGAATGCATCGTACGAGTGGCACATAGTTCTTTTTGGGAAGAGAAACATCGTGGGAGTGGATGACAAGACAGACAAGTCAGAAGATTATGAAAAGTTTGATGAAATTGCTCCATTCACAGTGAATATTGACCCGAGCATCCCGTTAAATGATGAAGATTTTCCATGGTTACGGCACAAAGGGACACACGCGAAGAAAAAGTTTCACACCCAAAGATCTGGGATGTGATCGGCTTCACTATCATCACTATCGTCTGTGTTTTACACCCAGAAGGGAATCTCTGTAATAGTTAGGGTAGTTATGTGTTTTGGCATTTGAAACGCGAAGAAATTTTATGTGCAAACAAATTCTTTCATGCATTTACTGATTTTTTTCAGCTAAACTGAAAAACAGTTCAAATGAACTCCGAAAAGGTTGAAAGTTGACATGGTATCATAATTTCACTGTAACGGACGAAAACTCATCTGTTACAAAGGCATTTCATTTTTTAAATAACCTAAGCATTACCAAATTGAATATAATGATAAAACACACTAATATTAAACATAATAAAAAATAATCACTGAAAAATGAATTTTTAAAGTTAAGTTATTCACAAAGTAGTGATTCACACAAATTTCAGATAATTCAAAATTTAAACCATTTAAATTTAAAAACTACCAGCACTAACAGAAAGTTAATATTTTTTGTACGTAAAGCAAAAATATTCACAAAGAAACTCTAAATATAGCAAGAACAACTAAAAAATAAATAAAAGAAAATTAATAATGTAGATAAGAAAAAAAAACCCGACTACTAGGCCATAGCGGCCTGCATACGACTAGAAACCCAATCTGTTGTTGGGCCAGGATGCCGGCCCATAAGCTCAATAAGCCCTACATGGCTGTGTAGCAGAGGTAGGCCCAGAAGGCCTGCATTTGAGAGGAGCTCAATGCAGTGCCCGCGCTGGGGCTTATAAACTGGTCCTGGCGCTCTTCGACTAGCGAGGTGGGACTAAACATATGCGCCCCTCGCCTGACAGCGCAGAACCATTAGTCCGGGTTGGTGGCTCTAACCGGTATTAATGTGTGGGCCTTTAGTACCGGTTGGTGGCTCCAACCTGTACTAAAGGGGGCTGTTTCCCGCCGCTTCACCTGGCGAAAGTTGGCCTTTAGTACCGGTTGGAGCCACCAACGGGTACTAAAAGCACCTCCTATATATATGGCACTTACAAAAAATTCAGTTCCATCGATCACCACTTCTTCTTCAACTGTCGCGCGACATCGCCGCAGCCGCCGCGCCGTCGCCCATCGCGGGCCGCCCTCACCGTCCCCGCCGCGCACCGTTGCCCCCGCTGCCCATCGTCGCCGTCTCGCGCCGCCACCCCCATCATCGCCGTCTCGTGTTGCCGTCCCCGTCGTCGCCGTCCCCGTCTGCCCTCGCCGCCCCCGTCATCGCCGTCTCGCATCGCCGTCTCGCGCCACCGCCCGTACGCCGCC
>LR738714.1:791709172-791741511 GCA_902687465.1 Secale cereale | reverse complement strand
ACACACACACACACACACATTATTTTTTACTTATTTTCTGTTTTCTGTTGTTTAGATTAATGTTAGATGAATTACGTAGATATATACGAATGTGTTAGAATGTTAATGTTAGATGAATTATATGGAAAAGCTGTTAAATATTAATGTCAATTTTAGATGAATTAGCTAGATATTCATTAGGTATATATATGATATTTGAACTAGTTTAATTAATATAACTAGTTTATTTTTAGTATGAAAATTATTAGAACAAGTTTATTTTTAGTATGAAAATTTAGGTATATGAGATTATTTGAACTAGTTGAATTAATATAACTAGTTTATTTTTAGTAAATGCGGAGTTGAACTAGTTGAATTAGTAGAACTAGTTTATTTTAGGTATATGAGATTTGATGATCTAATTAAAATATTACTATATATAGCTACTTTATATATTTTAGTAAGAAAATTAATAGAACTAGTTTATTTTTAGTAAATTCTTAGTTGAATTAGTTGAATTAATAGAACTAGTTTATTTTTAGTAAATTCTTAGTTGAATTAGTTGAATTAATAGAACTAGTTTATTTTTAGTAAGGAAATTTAGATATCTGAGATTTGATGATCTAATTAATAGGAAATGTCGTCTGACGACGAAAATGATTTCATTAAGTGCGAATACTGTGAAGACCAGCGCGGCCTGTGCGACAGAAATTTCCTTGTTGATGATAGGCGCTTCAGCATCAAGCTGGATGGGACCTTCGAAGTGGATACAGTAAGTCACAACGACAAGTCTTTTCGTAATTAAGCATGACTTATATATGCTTCATTTGCTTCAACTTATAAGTTTAAAATTTCACTATTCTACTAGCGCATCCCCTGCCATGCAAGAATTTTTGTCTTGGATAAGATAGGTTTCAGTGTTATGGAAACTATGGAGGTAAAGAGAGTTTACCTGAAGACCGAGCATGGTTATACTTTCAACGTCAAATTATACAATGCAGACACGTACACCTATTTTGAATGCAAAACTTGGCAAGCACTATGCAAGGCTTATGCATTTGAGCCTGATATGGTTATCACCTTTGATATTCGTCCGGAAGATGATATTGAAGGTAATAGAGACATCTGGGTCGATGTGCAGACGCCTCCAGTTCAACCACCATCGTCATCATCATCACCACTCCATCATCCTTCCATGACTTCCCCCTTCATGTGTGAGTAATTCCCCTGCTGTAGGCTAAGGGGATGGTAGGGATTGGATGAGTTAGATCATGTAATAGTTCGTCAGATTGTTGGGGGCATGTTGCCTATCATCTAGTATGGTGTTTATCATTTTTGCTACAACTTGTTATTCTTAATGCTTGACACTTAGGGCCCGAGTGCCATGATTTCAGATCTGAACCATATGTGTTTGCATGAATATATTTGTGTTCTTGATCCTATCTATGAGTTGTATGCACCTGTTACGGTTCGGAACCGGCGATCCCAAAAGTGACAGCTTGGGACACCAAAGGGGATGGTCCGTAGTTTGAGGATTACATGTATCCATTGAGTTCATTGCTTTGTTCCGATGCTCTTTGACAGGAGCACCTTAACATCCATTAGTTCCTTTTGGCCCCGTTCGTAGCGGGATGGTAGGACAAAAGATGTTGTGCAAGTTCTTATTGCAAGCACGTACAACTACCTACGGGATACATGCCTAATGTTTGATATTTGCCTAGATGATCATTACTTTTCCGTGTGTCGTGCCCCGAGTTAGAAACTATCTCATCCATGCAACGCCCAACCATCCATCTCCCTAGCCTACAGTATTTTAAACCTTGCCTGTCACTAGTTGCTATTTCTGCCATTTACAACTGCTATTTACTTTTGCTGTTTACTTTTACTATTACTATCAACACTATCATATCACTGTTACCACTTATCTTTTGTTGCAAGTTAGTATATTTCAGGTGCGGTTGAATTGATAACTCAACTGTTAAAGCTTATAAATAATCTTTGGCTCCCCGCGTGTAGAATCAATAAATTGGGTTATTCTTACCCGTGAAGACTATCTCGATCCCTTACGGATGAGGGTTATCAAGTACCGTTTTCTGGCGCCGTTGCCGGGGAGCATAGCAATATTTACAAGTCTACTTGAGGTATCCTACCTGCTGCACTTTATTCACTATGGGTAAGAAAGGAGACCCCAAGGTTCCGATCTTACGATCCACTACGAGAAGAGGTACTGCTCTGAGCACTAGTGCTACTCTTGATTCACCTTCTGTTATGAGTAAGTTTGCCTCACCACCACCACATGATGCTCCTACTGAATTTGTTACTATGTCTGATACTCTTGATGATGCTTCTACTACTTTTGATGATGATATTAGTTCACTTGGTTATGCTCTTGAGAAACAAATTACTGCTGCTGCTGAAAAATATGGAATTGAACTTCCTGTTACTCGCTACCCTATTGGTGAAACTTATGATTATCCTGAATTGAGTAAACTCCAGGAGAGGCTCCTTGATGATGATTACTATATACTTGATGAAGATTTATGCAGGGAACTGACAGAGTTTGCCGGCTCTGACCCTGAAACTATTAAGAAAATATTTGAAAAACACTCTTTGAAAAACAAAATCGTTCCAAATCCTGAGTTTGCTACATCTCCTATATGCATTGATGATCCTGATTTTGATTTCTCTGTTGATCTTTCACTTATACCTATGGTTGAAGCTGACCCCTTTTATGGCAGAGAAAATGATGATGCTATTGCACACCTAACTAAACTTGGTGAACTAGGTAGCCTGTTTACCACAGATGAGAAGATACGCTACTTTTATGTGACCAAGCTTCTTCCTTTCTCGTTGAAGGAAGGTGCTAAAGCATGGTATGATTCTCTCCCATGCGGTTCCATTAAGAGTCCTTAGGACTTAGCTCACTCTTTTGTTGATAAGTACTTTCCTGCTCATATCCAACATGCTGCTTTACAAAGAATTTATAATTTTAAACAGTTGCAGGATGAGTCCCTCCCTAAAGCTTGGGGGAGGTACTGCGGTTTGATTCAGGCTAGACCAGGACATGGAGTTCCTAAGAATGAATTAATTGATATATTCTATGCTGGTTTAACTGATGAATCTAGGTCCTATTTGGACAGTTGTGCTGGTTGTGTTTTCAGGAAAAGAACACCGGACGATGCGGAAGATCTAATGGGTAGGATTGCCAAAAACCATGAAGATTGGTCCGTCCCTGAACCACCTCCACCAACAAAGAAGAGGGGCATGTTTGTCCTAAGCCCCGAAGATATGCAAGAAGCAAAGAAGTCTATTAAAGAGAAAGGTATTAAAGCTGAAGACGTGAAGAATCTACCCCCTATTGAGAAGCTGTGTGAGCCTACCACTCACCCTCCTATGGTAGAGGTACACTCTCTTTTAGATTTCAACGCAAGTGACATCCCTCATGGTAAACCTCCTGATCAATGTTTATATGAGTTTGATAATTTTATTATGAAATAGAATCATTTTAATGAGAGGATATAAAGTCAGTTGCATGATAATTCCCTTGGTATCAAAAAGTTGCTTGGTGTTTTAGATAGAACAGTTAATGATGTTCAATGTCTTGTGAAGCATTTTCATATGGTTCAAACTCAGCTTGATCAAATTTCTAATGTGCAAGGAAATTTACTTGCTAACAATGCCAAACAAGATAAATTGCAGGCTTTTGGGATTAAGACCCGAGGAGGAACTAGTACTCAAGATCCTCTTTATCCAGAGGGACATCCGAAGAGAATCGAACAAGATTCTCAAATGCAGGAAGAAGAAATTGTTGTCTCTCCAAATAAGAAAAAGAAACATAAAGAGACTGACAATTCTAATGATCCTATTGCAGATGAAGAGCCAGCTATTGATCCCAACAGTGTATCTATCTCCGATGCTGAGACTGAAGACGGTGCTGAACCTGAAGGTAATGATAATGAGAAGAATGATCCGCCTGAAGTTCGAGAAGAAGAAGCACCTGACAAACGTAAGAGGTACACTAAAGAAGACTTCATCGCAAGAAAACATGGGAAGGAGAAAGAACCATGGGTACAGAAACCCATGCCCTTTCCAGGTAAGTCCATCAAATCTAAAGAAGAAGAGCATTATAATAAGTTTTGTGAATGGATTAAACCTCTTTTTCTTCAAATCCCTTTGACTGATGACATTAAGTTACTTCCTTATTCAAAATATATGAAAGATATTGTCACTAACAAAAGAAAAGTTCCTAATGATGCAATATCTACTATGCTTGCTAACTATTCTTTCAGTGGAAAGATTCCTGAGAAGCTCGGTGATCCAGGTATACCCACCATTCCTTGCTCCATAAAGAATAATTATGTCAAAACTGCTTTGTGTGATCTTGGAGCGGGAGTAAGTGTTATGCCTCTCTCTCTTTACGAGAGGCTCTGTTTAGAGAAACTAATTCCTACAGATATCTCCCTTCAGATGGCTGACAAGTCAACCGCTATTCCGATAGGTATTTGTGAGGATGTTCCAATTGAAGTTGCTAATTGTTTAATTCTTACTGATTTTGTTGTGCTTGACATGCCCGAGGATGGGAGCATGTCCATTATTCTTGGTAGACCTTTTCTTAACACCGCAGGTGCTATTATTGATTGCAACAAAGGGAAGTTCACCTTTCATGTGAATGATAAAGAACACACGGTATATTTTCCGAAGAAGACCGACAGGAGGCATGCCCTCAACTCTATAGAGAATATCGAGACCGTGAAAATTGGAGAATGGGACTGTCCACTACATGTGCCTCACAAATACAAAACTATCATGGTAGGGACGATGTCCATCAAGGTAAAAGTTCAGTGATTACTTTGTAGGAGGTGATACTTTTTGCTCTATATATCGCTTGTTTGTTGGTAAGACTTGATCAACCTTACTAGTAAACGTGTTTTATATGGATAAAAAGTTGAGCTTTCTATGTTTTCATTAGTTTTTAGTCTTGTCCTACTTGCTGTACCAAGTATCCATGTTTTTGAAGCTTCACAATACTACTAACTACTTCAAGTTTTCAGAGAGTTTCGCAGCTTTTTGAACTTCGAAAAATTTTCAACAGTGAAGTTTTCAGAAAAATTCCAGAAAAATTATATTAAAAATTTCCACAACAGGAGAGACCCGAAAAGTCCTGGGGCCAGCCAGGGGGGCCACCAGTGGCCCAGGCGGCCAGCTGGCGCGGCCCAGCCCCTGGCCGCGCCCACAGGGCGCCTGGGGCCCACGGGACCCCCCTCCAGGTACTTCTTCTTCCCCTCTCTCTCTCTTTTTCCAAAAACCCGAGTTCTGGTCTTGTTCTTGCTGTTCTTGCTGTTCTTGGGGGCGATTCTTCGATCTCTCTCTACAGCCCATCATTTGAGCTGAAATTTTGAGCAAATACTCCCTGGTATGTGACTCCTCCACCCCTCCAATTATATTTTTGATTGGTGGCCTCATTTGTGAGTATTTAGTAGTTCTTGGTGCTGTAGAGATGAGCTTGCATGCATGTGTAGAAGGTTGTTTTCCAAGTTTTGATGCAAGTTTATGCCTTGGGCAAGTGAGTTGAGTAGTTTGCCTTAGCTCACTTTGTTTTAATCCTCGTTTTTGTGAATTGTAAAAAAAATTCAGAAATGAGTTTATTAGGAAGGGCAAAAGGATGGCTTGAGAAGAGGAGGCCCGCACACTCCGATCGAGTCACTAGAGCCGCAACTTTACCAACGACTGCCAGGGTAAGCTATAATGAAGATCATGTGCCCCTGGAGTTGTTGGAAGACACAAGTCCAGCACGTGCGATGACGTATCCATGTGACGAATTCATGGAAGCTGCGGGAATCAAGGATGAGTTTTATAATCTTTGTGCTAATGCGGGTTTGACACGGCTCGTCACCAGCCATGTTACTCAGTATCAAAAACTCACCTCCATTTTCATTAACAGTTTTAGATATAATCCTGAATCAGGTGCTATTGAGTTTAAAATTTATAATTATCTTATCACCATGACTTTGGGAAATTTTTGTGAAGTAATAGGTGTGCCGAACGTTGGGAGGACGGCAAGGATGGCTACTCAGCCCTCCGAGCTGAAAACCGTCATCAACTCTCTCTGCAGCATGGGTACGAGGGATATTCATCGGTCGAAGATCTCCAGTATCTTGTTTCCTCACCTCAGGTATTTTGCATATTATATTGCTAGAGGGGTGTTAGCTCGTGACAAAACGAGCAGCATTTCTGCTCCGGATATTGCTATCCTGGCAGCAGCCCTCTCAGGGAGGTCTGATTATAATATTGGTACCTTAATTGCTCGACACCTTGCTATGAACGGTAACAAGGGGGACTTAAATGGTGGCATTTATGCCACGCTTATCTTAGAGCATCTTGGAGGCACCCCACACCTTGATGATACTCCTTTTACTTATTTAAGCTTTGATCTTGCTGCTATGAAGAGGCACAAGTTTGTTACCATGGGTTCTGAGCTTGATAACCTTGTTTATATCTTGCGTTCCAGAACTACTGCGGAACGCGAGATCCGTCTACCTGCACCTCTTTTGTTTGATTTTTCTCGCAGGAACGGATGGTCCTTTGATGTTGTCCAGTTCGATGAGTTCATGGTCCAGCATCAGTTCCATAACCCCATGGAGGGGGTTGTGCCCGACGAGGAGAGGCACGGTGAGATACCACATTTTCAGGATGAGACCGCCACGGAGTTTGGTGAAGGGTCTTCCTCTGTTTGGCGCTCGGAGCCTTCCTCGTGGGAGACTCCGAGGAGCTCGGTGTACGCGCCATAATCCTTCTACGACCCTTGGTCTCACCACCATACCCCTGGAGCAGGAGGCTCCTGGGGGCAGTAGCTGCTACCAACTTAGGCCAAAAGCCTAAGCTTGGGGGAGTACGTGCCCTTCTCACTTTTCCATTGTATTATCCATTTGATTCGCTTTGATCTTTTCGAAGTTTTTGCCCGCTCTTCTTTATTCCTCTATTTGCAAAAACAACAAAAAGATTTTCTCTTTCTTTTGCTTTTATTCAACCTTTGAAAAACCCAAAAAGATTTCCTTTCTCTCTTTAGTTTGCTTTGTTTTCAGAGATCAGCTCGAGTCCGTGATGGCATTTGATTATATTTCCTACGTTCGATCGTGCAAGTGACAAGCAGTAATGACGAAGATCGACTGAAAGGAAGCAACAAGGAAGACCGGTATGAACTCTTATTGTTTCTACTTTTGTACATATGCATGTACTTATGATCTAGAGACCAGCTTGTAGCGACATAGTGCTATGTTTACAATGCTCTTCCAGTGGTTCATGCTTTCCTTGTGGCTAGTCTCCAATAACTAGAGTATATAATGTGTTATTGAAATGATCTATATGCATCACACTTTTCATAGTCTGGGATACTAAGGTGGTATTTCCCTTTAGAGAATTTTTGGATTGACTTGGCACATGCTTACACATGTTTAAGACTAAAAAGTCTACTTTGCCTTGATGATCTTTGAGTTTTAGAATAGTTATATCACTTTCATGCCTGATTCAATGTTGCTTTGTCGCTCTGCATGATTATGACTGTTATTGCTCTCTAGTTGGTCGCTTCCCAGTCTTTTGCTAAACCTCCACCCGTACTAAGCGGAATGACTGCTTGTGCATCCAAAACCTCTAAAACTGTTATGCCATATGAGTCCACTATACCTTCCTATACATGGTATTTACCTGCCATTCCTAACAAAGACTTTCATGTACCATCTCGAAATTAATCAAAAGCATTTCCCTTTTTGTGCCTATGTTTTAGCTCATGAGGAAGTAGTAGTTAATTCATGATCTCTTTAAGTTGGACAAGTTTCACCCCTGGATTGCATGTATAATGTGCGAACCCCTAATATGAAAAGGAACTGGCATTGAGTGCGCTCGGCTCGAAAAGATAATATAACAAACAAACCCTCCTTCACGCTTTGTTCATGAGAAATCAGAAAACTTTGGCAGTGATAAACAAAGGAGATTAAGAGGATGTGATCGTCCTCATACGGGAGCCGTTCCTCGAGACTTGTCTAGCTTAAAAAGTGATTGAGTTATCTGCTAGCATGCGTTGACGAAATATGCACCTCTCAAAACATATTTACTTCTGTTTTTAAAACCAAGAGCTCTGGTACATGTTTAGTTTTTGTTTCCGATCACGGGTTTTCGACTTTGCCAATAAAAGCCACGGTTCGAGAGTCTCACCTTCTTTCTTCAAAGCACTGACTAGGAGAGCATAATTGTCATTCTGAGTGTAATGTGCATTGTCCCAAAGTATTACATTGTCTTCTGCATATTTGTGATATGATTTATTCTGAAATTCTTCGTTCTAGTCTCCTTTAAAACTATGGAGGAGCCTCTGCATTTATGTTTTGCTTCACTCATGGAGGCTAGCGAGATACCACCTTAATATGCTCAAGCTATGTGCAATGTGATCTTGTCTTGATTTTCAGTAATCTATTGTTTACTCTTGATTATTTGTGACTGGTCACTTGAAAGAAGGATTGCTCCTTGCATTGTTCTCATAAGTACTGTTTCAATACTTGCTAAACTCTTTTCGTAGTACATGCTTATATACATCTAATGAAGCAAAAGAGTTTGTCAAAGTTTTCTTTGTAGCGTCTAGTTCGTTGAACTGAATTGCTTGAGGACAAGCAATATGCTAAGCTTGGGGGAGTTGATACGTCTCAAACGTATCTACTTTTCCAAACACTTTTGATATTGTTTTGACCTCATTCTTGCATGATTTGGACTAAACTAACCCGGACTGACGCTGTTTTCAGCAGAGCTGCCTGTATGGTTTATTTGTGTGTAGGAAAACGGATTTTTAAGCATCTCAGAAAAATCCACGAAAAATCACGAAAAATCCACGCACCCGAAGAAATCAAACGCCAGAAGTGGGGCCAGAGGGGGACCAGGGGGTGCCTAGGCGCCCTGTGGGCGCCCCCCCCCCTAGGCCGCGCCGGGGGGGGCGCCTGGGTGGGGCCCACACCCCCTGGTGCCCTACTTTAGCCCGTATTTTTCCTCGCGATGCAGAAACCCCTGATCGGAAGTCCTTTCGCTGTTTTTCGTCGCGGAGCCGCCGCCACCCTCTGTTCTTCTTCGGGAGGGCTAATCTGGAGGCTGATTTGGCCTCCGGAGAGGGGAGATCGTCGCCATCGTCATCATCATCACCACTCCATCATCCTTCCATGACTTCCCCCTTCATGTGTGAGTAATTCCCCTGCTGTAGGCGAAGGGGATGGTAGGGATTGGATGAGTTAGATCATGTAATAGTTCGTCAGATTGTTGGGGGCATGTTGCCTATCATCTAGTATGGTGTTTATCATCTTTGCTACAACTTGTTATTCTTAATGCTTGACACTTAGGGCCCGAGTGCCATGATTTCAGATCTGAACCATATGTGTTTGCATGAATATATTTGTGTTCTTGATCCTATCTATGAGTTGTATGCACCTGTTACGGTTCGGAACCGGCGATCCCAAAAGTGACAGCTTGGGACACCAAAGGGGATGGTCCGTAGTTTGAGGATTACATGTATCCATTGAGTTCAATGCTTTGTGCCGGTGCTCTTTGATAGGAGCACCTTAATATCCATTAGTTCCTTTTGGCCCCGTTCGTAGCGGGATGGTAGGACAAAAGATGTTGTGCAAGTTCTTATTGCAAGCATGTACAACTACCTACGGGATACATGCCTAATGTTTGATATTTGCCTAGATGATCATTACTTTTCCGTGTGCCGTGCCCCGAGTTAGAAACTATCTCATCCATGCAACGCCCAACCATCCATCTCCCTAGCCTACAGTATTTTTAACCTTGCCTGTCACTAGTTGCTATTTCTGCCATTTACTACTGCTATTTACTTTTGCTGTTTACTTTTACTATTACTATCATCACTATCATATCACTGTTACCACTTATCTTTTGTTGGAAGTTAGTATATTTCAGGTGCGGTTGAATTGACAACTCAACTGTTAAAGCTTATAAATACTCTTTGGCTCCCCGTGTGTCGAATCAATAAATTGGGTTATTCTTACCCGCGAAGACTATCTCGATCCCTTACGGTTGAGGGTTATCAGCTGCCCTGAAGCAACCAGCGAAAAGTAAGCCGAAGCACAACTATGACCGCATGATTCAAAAGTCATTTCAAGCAGCGAAGCGGTCGGAAAGTACTAAAAGTGATCAAAGGTTTGCAGAAGGACGAGCTGGGAAACAAATTGCCCAGCTCGGCGAACAAGCGGACCAATCGTGCCCCCCGCTCAAGGTGTCTAGCGACATGGTCGCTAATGATTCGAGGATGGTGCCCGGTTATACCAATCTTTGAGATTACGTGTCCGACGATGTACAATATTATTTCTTGGACGTGCAGATAGAAAGATACGAGTACAAAAAGCCTCTCGTCAAAAATGAAAGATCTCTATCAACGAATATGCGAAGATTGCATGATTGGTACTTGAAAATCTCCAGAGAGTCTGGGGGGAGGGATAGCTTGTATTTGAGAGTTAAACCAGAGCATGACCTCGTTGGAATTGAACTGTTGCATGTTCCATTTGAGGAGTTATATTAGTTTTTCAATCAATTGGCCCTCGATAAAACAACGGTCACCTGCTACTGTCTGTAAGTAGTACTACTTCTGTCATTAAGTCTCTCTATATAGCTGATCTTCATTGCATGTATTTATAATTATCCTCACTATATTATGCAGATTGAAGATCGTCGAATTGAAGAAAAGACAAGTAGGTGATATTGGGTTCATTAACACATACCTCATAGATGCAACCGAGGTTAAATTGCGTCCCTCAGATACCGAGACCAACTTGCTACGATCGTTGGTGGTAAATGAAAACAAAGATATAATACTCTTTCCTAACAACTTCAAGTGAGTGTTACTGTCTTGTGCATATTTGGTTTTCCTTATATATCAGTCAAGGTTATAGTAATGTAATTGATGAGTTCATGCATGCGTGCGCAGCTTCCACTATATTCTCTTAGAGATTAAGCTTGAGAAGGGAGTAGTAACTGTCTTGGACTCTAAACGTAAAGATCCCGAGGAGTATGCGGACATGACTCAAATACTCGACAGGTAAGTTAAATCGATCAATATTATCCACCATGCATATCAGCAACTTCATTTCTGATATCAACTAATTGTTTTCTTTGTCTGGCAGGGTTTGGAGAAAATTCACCAAAAAAGCTCCGGGACTGCCGAAGAAGCTAGAATTTAGATACCCGAAAGTAAGTACTATATAGTAGCATGTTCCGCGCGCGCATCTCCTATATCTTTATTCAAGCGCTAGTTTCATCAATACCATTTGGCATTCTTGCTTATCAGTTTGATTGACCTCTATTTCTTGTAAAGTGGTTGTGGCAGGAACCCGGGAATGATTACTGTGGATACTACATTTGGGAGTCCATCCGCCACACGACCTGTGAGCGGGGCTACTCTGAAGCACAATTTGAAGTGCGTAAGCAATTAATAATATTCACAAATTTATAGCATCATTTCATGTATTGACCCCCTACTTCAAATTAGATGTTTCGGATGCGGGATGATCTCCTAACACCAGATCGTCTGCGAGCAATTCAAGAGGAATTGGCGGTATTCTTCCTTGAACACGTGATCGCGCCAGACGGAGAATACTATGTGGACCATGCGTCCATCCTATAGGAGATTATATATTAAGAGATAATTATTGTATATATGTACCCGGTAGTGTCGGATTGATATACGAAAACTTGTTGTTCGACCAATCTCTCGGAGAAGGAGAGGTGGTCGATATTACTTCTCTCTGTATGCATATATATATATATATATATGTTCATTATACGATCTTCTATTTCCTTCGTTTGCTTTACTAGCTAGCTACCTAGCTAGCGTGTCTAGTCCTCTCTATACGTATGTGTAGTACGTAGCATCGACCAAGCACGGACATAAGAGAGGACACTTCTCTTTATTAATTAGCTAGCTAACACAATATGAAACACCTAAATTAACCCCCCAAAACCTCCAACCCCCACTCCCCTTTCAAAAAATAAAATAAAAACCACAGCCACAGAAATGCTGATGCGTGGATGCCTTTTGGTCCCGGTTGGTGCCACCAACCGGGACCAAAGCCCCTCCTGCCTGGGCTCGGCGCACAGGCCACGTGGACACCTATCTGCCCCGGTTCTGGATTGAACCGGGACTAAAGGGTCAGAGCATTAGTACCGACACTTTTGTCCCGGTTCAGGAACCGGGGCTAAAGGCCCAAACGAACCGGGTCTGATGACCCTTTATCTACTAGTGCGTAGATGCACGTATACAATATCCTATTTCCTTATAAATCGTCCTCTTCAACTCTAACATTGAAAAATCCATTAGATCGTGAGAGAACAAAGAAGTTGAAGGAGGAAAGCTAGCCATGGCGGCAGCGCCTATTGCCTAGAGGTAGAAATCAAGGAGAACTGCCGGTCGTAACATGAAGACAGATAGAAAAAGATGTCGGGCAGATAAAAAATATTTTTTTACATGAGGTCGGCCTGAGATTGATAATTAGGCGGTGACCTTGGGACTCCGCTGGAAAACCAATCATCTTTATCTGGCTTTTCATCTAATAGAGTCCAATTGTGAAACAATTAAGTGAGTTTGCTGCAAAAAATATATCATCGATTAATCTACACCATAATAACTCGGTCACACCAGATTAACGGCTCGTAAAATCTGATTAACGTGGGAATTCCTAGGGAGTCTAGAATTAGTATAGGTATAGATAGATGGGTTGGGACATAACGTTTAAGTATGCATAGTAAAGAAAAATTGCAGTTTAGGAATCCCTCCAGTGTATAAGAGGTCATTAAGTTAAATTCAGTAAACATACATAAATATTCAGTAAACATCCAGATCGGTGCAACCTAGAAGCAAATGAACGAACAAAAGAGAAGGGGAAGACAGGAGGGACTCATGCCCAAGCAACATAGTCGGAGATCCATCATCGCCGTAGGTGAGCTCGCCGGAGATGGCCGGTTGCCGGCAAACGTCGTGGAGGTCGAGGATGAACATTCGCTCGTCGTCGCCGTCCTCGAGCAGGACATGGACGTCCAGGAGATGACCATGGCGTCCGAGAGTGAAGGTTCTAGGCCCTAATAAGATGAGGGAACGAAGGGGGAAGCTGCAGTGACTCACGTAGAACACAATGTGTTGTCGGGGAGCTCGGGGAAGCAACGATGGCGACATAATCGACGATGAATGACGGCGGCAGGAGTTCGGTAAGGAGGAAGATGGTGACGGATTTGGGATGAATCAGGCCGATTCATTCCGTGGGGACGCAGATCTCATGGTCATGGAGCTCCTGGAGATGGTGATTCGTTGAGGGGAGGCCGATGGCCGCGTCCGCGTGAGGTTGTGTGCTGGACGGCGGCGGTTGCGGCACATGTGCGTGTGTGTGTTTTTTTTAATCCCAACGTGTCCTGCAGAGTTGAGGCACTTGGAGGGATGGAGAGGAGAGCTCAGGTGAGTGGCTGATGAAGTGGTGGTGACGGCAGGCGGCGCTCAGCGCTCGGATCAGAGAGGGAGAAGACACTGTCGCCTCTGTGATTCTCGGTCCGCTCGGTCGGCTCAGTTAAAAACAAAACCGGACCGAAACTTTGTCAGGCCTGATTCTTGAGCCCTGACCGACATTTTTTTCTACTGAGCCAGGACCGTTCGGTCCGGTCCATAGCGAGCCGGGAGCCGGGCCAAAAGCCCGCTCGCCATGTCCAGCCTTAACCCTAGCCACCTGGGAGGGCTGGGGAAGGGTGGGACTGGCGAGTCCAACCGGATGGGTGGAAGAGGCGGCGCGAGGTAGGGAGGATCTGGCCGCCGGTGAGCCATGACGGGAGAGGAGGGCGGCGAGGTGGCAGGGCGGCGGCGGTTGGCTTGGCGGCCGGCGCATGGAAAGGGAGACGAGGTACGGTTTCGGGAGAGGGAGATGTGGGGGTGGATGTGGATAGGCCATTATGTGTTGGCTCGGCTCTCTCACTCTATCCTTTTGTTCAAAAAACTGAGCCCTTTTTCTTATGGGAAAAAAATCAAGCCTTTTTTAACAGTGGCGGACACAAAAGAATACGTGTTGCGCACAACACAACACCCGCCACTTCTACTTAGTTGCCAGTGGCCGGCACGTATTGCAAACTGCCACTGTTATTTTTGGACAAATTTACCTCGAGGCCTAAAATAACAGTAGCGGGTACGTATTGCGTGCCCACCACTAGTAGCTCAAGTAGCTGTGGCGGGCACAATTTTCTGCCTGCCACTGCTAACATTTTCCCATGGCAAGTCCGGACAACTCTTAATAGTGACGGGTGCAAACAGGCGCCCGCCACAGTTAAATAACTAGCTGTAGCGGGCAAGGTTTGCTACCCGCCACTGCTAGCTTTCAAAAATAGCTGTAGCGGGTGCCCCGCCGTGCCCGCCACTAATTTGTCATCTCGTATAAGCCCTTTCCGAGTAGTGACACGAGCAGGATTAGGGTATTACATGTTCTCGAGGGCCCGAACCTGGGTAACTTGGTCTCCTGTTTCCCCTCTGACCAAATCACAATTACCTATTCTCGATGAATAATGTGGCATAGAACTGAATGATGACTTCCTCGTTCCGGTCCATATGAAAGCTTACAATGCTGGTTAATCCCAAGGTTTCAAAGACATATCTTGCACATAAATTTCTGGCCTTCCCTGGGACGGCGGGAGTGTCCAACCAGAGGTGGGCGGTCCCTCTTGTTGTTGGTTATGCACGTTCCCTCACCTGCAAATGCCTTCTCAACCGTCTATTTTTTTAGGTGCTTCACATCATTGCTGTCACCTTACTTCTACTTATGTACTTCCTTATTCTAGCCTTTTTCCATACCAGATTTGGAGCACTTACCCCTGTCTGATTTGGCATTCACAACTGAACCTGGAGTGAAAGAATCTCGACGCTTCATGCGACGAGTAGGCCTTGCAAAATCATAGCCTAGACTGTCTGACTCGGTTATATTGCTAATGGTATGCTTCCGAGAAGAATTTTCCATAGCACCCTACAACACAATACATCAAACAAATAAGAATGAGGCGATTCATCATCTGAAATGTGCACGACTATGGCTACAGTATCGATAATGCATGCATAATCTAGTACAAACGATTTCTTACCGGGTTAAGTATGACAAAGTTAATAAAGATTCCTAGTAAAACATAATTTAATCATATTCACTGCATGACCATAGTATGGGACAAATTATATGTCGGCAGCTTACGGTAAGGGTGAGCCATGGAGGTCGGCAAGATACGATCCAATCTAGGCGGCTTGGACTATGGTGCCATGGGTTAATTTCGATGACCAACTTTGGTGCCTTGTTTTCGTGAACTTGCCACGGTCGATAATGTAACAACACGTGTTTTGCACGATGGCACCATGAGACAAAACAATGAGCATCTCGTGCATGTTTTTTTTTTGTGAAAGAAAAAAAAAAACCAGCATTCTATGCAGATGCGGACGAGGAGCGTCAGGATCACCTTCACGTGTGTGCTTTAGTCCCCCGTGGCCCTGGCTTTCAAGCGCATGGCCCCTTTTTGTTTGTTTTTGAGAATCGCACATGCTGGATCTGCCTTCGCTAGCTATTGGCTCGGTGGGTGGCTGGTCCAGTCTCTTGATTTTTGATTTCTTCCTTTGTTTGTCTGTTTGTTTGTACGGCACTATATTCGTTGGACAGCTGGAAATGTCTCCCATCCAAGCACGTCAAGCACCATCCCTCTGCTAGCTATTGACTCGATGGGTGGCTGCTCCAATCTCTTGATTTCTTCCTTTCCTCCTACGCTCTCTCTCTCATCACCTCCTCCATGGCCTGTATAAATACATGCTTGAAAACAACCCATAAATTCATTCCCAAAGCTAGCCATCTAAACTAGTACATACACAACGCAAAGAAACAAATGGCCTCAGGAGTGTTTGGTATCCCCATTTCAGTGCAGACGGTGATAGCCACAGGAGAGTACAAAGAACCCATTACCCAAAAAGATGTTGCAGACTATACCATGAAGAACATCAACGCCGGTGGTAAGGATCTTGAAGCACAAAAGTTCGTTGACAACCTCAAGGAGAGGTAGGTTTATCATGTAGTGATTAATTATTTCCTCTTCGACACTTGTCGTGGAAAAACAATTAGACTAGTGGAAACCGTGTTGGCTTAAGTTAGTGCCGATTGAATTCGAGACACGCCAAATACTAGCATTTTTTATTCTAAAATACTATTAAGGCTCTGTTTGATTCGTCTGAAAAATAACTATGCAATCGGTTATCCCACTTATCGCTACACTCCTAGGTACGGTAATGGAATATCTGTAAAATGCCTCATGTACAATGCCACTGGTACCACTTTGAGCTTGGCCGTCTACCACGATTGGCACGGCCATATCTATGATACACCCTACCCATCGGATATTCAGAATGGGCAATGGGGGGCATTTCTCCACGTCCACCCAACTGGAGCTGCGGCTGGTTCCGCTGGTGCCGTTGTGTATCGTAGCAAGATCACCTCCAGCAGCAGCTCGTGCGATTGGTTATTCTCTTGGACCGTCCCATACATTGGTGGCAACGGGGTAAATACTGTGCTTATCTTAAAGTCTTGTATCTTACTTATTTCTCTTCGTTCCTGCACCAATTAGTTATTAGCATGAGTTAGAATGACTAATCCATTAATAATACATCCATTTACATGCAATCAAAAGTAAAAGGTGAAATTTACTTGGCAATTGATTCATTTATAGAGCTGCTGATGATAATTATTTTCACAAAAATGATATAAGATCTTGTTTGATTCATCTTGATAAGTACACCCAAAATAATAATTCAGATTCGTATATAATTTTACAAAAATACTAATGATTTAAAACATGAATTAACATACGTGCCCATTTACAATGTGAATCTTTATTTAGGGACAAGGGAATATGTTTGTATTCGCATCTCAATTCATTTGAACTAAACTCGTACAAATAAATAAACTAATCTAAACTAAATCCCATTGAATTTACTTAGTATATTTAATCTAAACTAGATCCAATTGAATTTACTTAGTATACTTTTTTCAACTGAAAATACATGGATTATATCTCAAGCTCTACTTGTGCATATTCTTATATTTTGTGTATGCAGGTGTACACCGAAATCCGTGAGGAAGGGCACTACCCAAGTGTGGGAAGCTGGGAGTATATCTATAATGTGAAGCTGGCAAATTCAAATCTCAGCTCTACTGATAAAAACTATGGATATGTTTCAAAGACTGACATCGGTGAAGGCACTACCATGAACGCGCGTGCAGTTTTCCAGCTTCCCTACTAGATCTCGTTGCTAGCAATGAGTGGTTATTGTGGTCTTCAAAGCCTTGTGTGGTCAGGATGTTTGCAGGTGTCCATTTCCTTTACTGTCTTTGTGGTGCATTTTTCAAGATCATGTGGTCCGCGAATAATAGATTGAAGAAGACGAGCAAAGATATGTACTTTGTAATTTTACTTTTTTATCAGTCATATTGTATCAAGATGTCCTTCTTTTGTACCGGGTATTGTTTTCCTTAATAAATATAAGACATGGGCCAATCTTCTCAGTGTCTTTTCTCGAAAAAGAAATTAAACTAAAACTAAAATTAAGATATCTATGCTAGAATAAATAATCATAGGGAAAATCAAAATGGCAATCAGTTGTGGAACCAATCCTTTTGTAATGGAGTCTCATATCAATGGGTGATGGATTCTCCCCACAAGTTTATACCACGTCGAAGTTCTAATATACCTAGATCTGAATGCATGTAATCTTAATGCGAAGTATTTGACCTTCTTACTCTGAATAATGTTATTAGAAAATATATTTTACGTTTATTTCTTGACAAAAACAGAAGTTTCAAGCACGTGAAGCACCGTCCCTCCAGTCTCTTGATTTTTGATTTCTTCCTTTGTTTGTCTGCTTGTTTGTACAATACTATATTCGTTGGACAGCTGGAAATGTCACCCATCCAAGCACGTGAAGCACCGTCCCACTGCTAGCTATTGTGACTGGATGGGTGGCTGCTCCAGTCTCTTGATTTCTTCCTTTCCTCCTACGCTCTCTCTCTCTCTCTCTCATTCTCTCTTATCACCTCCTCGACGACCTGTATAAAAACATGTTTGAAAACAACCCTTAAATTCAATCCCACAGCTAGGCATCTAAACTACACAAAGCAAAGAAACAAATGGCCTTAGGAGCAGTGGCGAACCCATGAATTGAAGTTAGCTAGGGCGAACATTTAATGTCTAATTTTCTTTCACTATAAATGCCTGTCTACTCAACCAAAACTCATAGCATTCTACAACAAAAGAATAGAAAGGCTCTTAACAACTAGTAAACTGCTAACATGGACTCTAGTCGCTTGAAAATGCTTACTTATGCCACGATATGATCCCATAATTCCAGTTTCCAATCGAGACCTACAAATTTATGATTGCATTAGCACAAATGTGATGAGAGTTGTATATATTGATATGATCATTTTAATGGTAACCGAGTGGTAGTATACTTTTAAGATGTAATTGCATAATGAACACGGGGTTGTACTGGAGGTAGATGACCTCGACGGTTCTTCACGGCATGTAAATGGACCATAACATGTTTATCACTAATTTTAGCGAATATCTCGTGCTCCACAAAGCAAACCATCAAATCATTAAGCCAATCATCACCCATCTTGTTTTGAAGATCTGTCTAATATTCATGACTGAGAAAACCCTCTCAACTGATGCAGTTGCCAACGGTAATGTCAACTGTCAGGGCATCTCCAGCCGTTCGGCCCCCCAGGGCGCCTAAATGGAGCGGCCTGGGGGCGTGCCGGCGCTAGTTTGGCCCTTGGGGACGACCTAACTCCCAGTCACGCCCCCAAGCGCCGGCCCCAGGATGCGGGAAATTTGAACTAGGTCGTTCCAGCTCACAAAAGACGCCACAAATCCGGCGATCGGACGTAGTCTGGCGTTTACAAAAACATAGCGCCGCGCGCCGCAAGTTCGCGTGCGCAACGAATCACTCGGCGGGGTTGGCTGCAGGCGTTGGCGGAGTTGGCGTGCGTGGGCTCGGCGGCGTCGGAGTTGCTTCGATGCTGGGCTAAGCCGTCGCAGCTTCGGTACTGCTGGGCGGCGATATAGAGGCGTCGGTCAGGCTTGGCGTCCGTGTGGCCGTGGGCGCGGGAGCTAGCGTCGTCGGCGTTGTCTGCATCTGGTTCAGGACGAGGCCGCGCTCCCCCAGGTACCACGCCCTGAGCTGCTCGTCGCCGCTCTGGAGCATGTCCGCCCCGCCCATCAGAAAAGCCATGTTGGTGTTCCTCTTCTTCGCGGCGACGTTCGTCCGGAGCAGGTCGACGTTGGTGCGGAGCAGGTCGAGCTTGATGGCGCTGTTCGTCATCAACAACGACCACCGCTCGGCGGTTTTCTCTTCGCGCTGGACGGCCCGGGCCTGGACGTCGGCGAGGCAATGCTCGATGGACTCCTGCACTCGCGCGGTGGCCGCGTCGGCGGTTTTCCCCTTCTTTGCAAATTTGTGATCGTCCGGTCGCCCATCGGATGCGCCCGGAGTCGTCGCGTCCGGCTTGTATGTCTCCTTGGCCTTGTCGAGGGCGCGTCGGACCTCCGCCCACTTCTCGCACTTGTCAATGCGCTTGTAGACGTGGAGGTACTTTAATTCGGCGTCGAGGTTGTCGCGCCGGTACATGGTGAACATGCGCAGCAACTGCACGGTGGATCAAACAGTTGGCCGTCGACGGGCGTAGACGACGAAGAGATGCGGGCGAACGGCGCGCATACCTGATCCTCGACGCTGGCGCCGCTCTCCGGGCGAGCCGCGACCTCCTCGATGATTCCATGCCATTTGTTGCACACCCCTGGATACGTCTCCAATGGTTCGCCATCGCCTTGGAGCCGCGCTGCATGTAGACGCCTTTGAAGTAGGGGTCGACGAGGTTCCGCTCGTCGAACTCTGTCTTGATGCGGTCCCAGTACGTCTCGAAGCTCTAGTTCGTGCCGGTTGTCCGGTCGAGGCAGACGACTTTCCATGCTTCGGCGAGGCATTCCTCCTCCTTGGACGTCCACTTGATGCGCGGCTCGCCTGTCCTAGCCGCCCGCTTCTTCTTCTGGCGCCCCTTCGCCGCCGGCTCCTCCTCCTCGTCTTCCTCCTCATCCTTGGGATCCCGTGCTTCTTGTCCGTCCTTGCCGTAGACATAGCCGAGCTCGGCCTCCATGCCGCCGCTGAGATCCACTACCTCGTCCTGGGTGGCTAACCCGGGAGACGCGGTGGCCGCGGTCGATCCTGACGCGATGATGTCGTCCATGTCGGCTCCCGTGTCGTCGGTGTCGCCCAGGTGCGAGAAGGGCAGCGGTCCACGGCGGAGATGAGGCGTCGGTGTGGACGCGTAGGCGGGCGGCGAGTAGTTGTAGGGAGGGTACTGCACGCCGACGAAGGCGGGCGAGAGCGTGCGCATCGCCGGGTGGCCATGGGGGAAGGTCACGTTTGGGTTGAACCCACCGTGCATGTCGCCGTCGGCGTAGCCGGGCGACGATGATCCCCATGGAGATCCCACGCCTTGCTGTCCCCAGGGCGCGTACTGGGCGTGGCTGACGACGGGTGGATTCATCATCCCCGCGGGGTCGACCGATGAGGAAGACACCGTGGCGCGCGCCGCGTTGTCGCGGGCCTTCTTGGCGATGGCCCTGTTCCGCCGGTCGGCGGTGACTGCGTCGCGCCGCTGAACTTCTACCCTCCACTCGGCGTTCGACATGCCCGGTGGCTTCGAAGGCGGTGCCCTCGGCTTCCTCTGGTTCGGCTGAGCCACGGTGCCGGGCGTGGTTGCCGCCGCGCGCGGCATGGCGTACTTCTTCGGCGGCATGGCGGCGACTGGAAGTTGAGCGGGAGGGGGATTTGGCGGGAGAAAGGGAGGGAATGACGGGAGGAAGGCGAGCGAGCGGCAGGGGTGCGAGGGAAAAGCGTCTCAAAACGGCGGGAAAAGGCCCTCGGGTCGCCGACATGATGGACCCACGCGCCCTTTTCGCTTGTGCCGGCTCCCCAAGCGCCCCCCAGGGCGCCAGGTTCGGCCTGGATCCGCCGGCACCAGTTTTGGCCCGAGCCGGCGAAAAACGCGCTTCTGGGGGCGCGACTGGGCCGTTTTTTTGGCGCCGGCTTGGCAAAAACGCCTGGGGAGGGCCTGTTGGGGACGCGGCTGGAGATGCTCTCAATGCCACAGCTGCAGCTTTTCGGCAGCAGCAGCCTCAGCCTCGGCCTCTTCGAGTTCGACGGCTGTAGCTACTATCCAATTCACCTCTTCATCGGAATCCATCACCGGCACTCCGGCGAGTGGGCGCCACCAAGCTCGCGCTGCTGCGACAATTACGTTGCTTCATCAATTTCATTGACTTCGTCAGTTAAAAAGGGAAAGCTAAAAGGTTGCATTGCACATGCTCAAATTCTGTTCAGGTGTCTAATTATGCCTGCAATGTACTATGAAGTAAGGGCATTGGGGGTCATCGCAATTATCAAAGAATTAATATTCCTATAGGATGCATCCAGTTTAGTCTACGCAATGAATCATCTTAGGATTTGGCCTGCCGTAGCCACAACTACTTGCAGCCTTCTAGTTCTACGCAATTGTAGCAACAAAAAAATAAGTCTGCATGACTTGTGCGACCAGGATCAAACATCGCTCATGTAGGGTGCAGAATAACCTCAATGCCGTGGCTTCCCGGTGCCACTCCCCACCGCCGCCGCAGTACGCGTACCAGTCCCCTCCCCCGCCGATGCAGCAGTGAGCAGATCCAGATGCCGTCCCAGCGCCCCAGAACCCCTGGCCTCCGGCGGCGGCGCAGCAGTCTAGGTCGTGAGGGAGGGAAATAGATCGATGGGATATCTGGATCGAGCGATCGTATTACTTTTTTTTGTTTGACGAGGAAGGGAGAGACGTTTGTTACTCTGTTTGGGCCGTGTTGACATATAGCCCACTCCACGGGCCCAACACTCTTTCTCCCTCACGCTGGCTTACCTGTTCGACCCCTCGTCACTGCCTCTGCTTGCCGAACAAACAGATACGCCGCCATCGGAGGAAAGATAGGTAGCTGGGGGTCGATCCTCCGCCGCCGGCGACCCGAGGCGACTGCCCCAGCTTGCCCCAATGGTGGGTCCGCCACTGCTTAGGAGTGTTTGGTATCCCCATTTCAATGCAGATGGTGATAGCCACCGGAGAGTATCTTTTACGCTCTCCGTTCCTAAATATTTGTCTTTCTAGACATTTTAAATGGACTACAACATACGGATATATGTACACATATTTTAGAATGTAGATTCACTCATTTTGGTTCGTATGTAGTCACTTGTTGAAATCTTTAGAAAGAGAAATATTTATGAAAGGAGGGAGTAGTATTTACAAATTGGAAGCTTCATAAAGGACTCTACGTTAATCCTAAGAAACTAAATAAATTGTCGGTTCGATCTCCACATTAATTATCTACAGCCGTCGTCGGATGAGGTACCTTAGGAGTCCTAGGTTGTAATCCCACACGCACCTCTTTTAGGAAAAAAAACATGCCTCTAATCCTGCAGGTCTAGGAACAGAACCCATCCTCACGCGTCAAGAAATTGTATCCATCCAATATGTGGAAAGTAAAGAGAAATTATTGATATGGAAAAGGCAAAAGGCTAGGTCTCTTCTACCATCAACACCACCATGACACCAGAAAACATCCTGCTCCTGCGCGAGCTCATCTCCGCGCAACGGACTCCGATTCTCCACAGCGCCATGCCGCCGAGATCTGCCGCTAACAATGTATAAGATGAAGTACCGCTGCACCAAAGAAGCCGTCCTCTGTTCCCCGAGCCCGTGTGTACCTCCATGAATGATGCCCCAAGGGGGGAAACGACAGCAGAGTGCCGCCGTCATCCGATCAACGGATCTAGGGTTTCCCCTGGAGGTAGCAGAGAGTGGCCTGTAACTTCTCCACGATGATGCCTTCAAGAAGGGAATGACGCAGACAGTGCCACAGCCGCCGACCTTTGCAGTAGTCAAAAGCAAGTTTTCACCCAAATATGTTCGAAGAAACTACATCTCTCGTGCACGGCCGCCGTGTCCTACGACGTCCCCGGGAGCGGTATCCCAAGATCCGCAGTCACCGCGCCTCCACAAGGACCCACCACCCTGACGTCTTTGCGATCCAACCGATCCAAACACCGAATGTATGACACCTCCGCGTTCAGCACACGTTCAGCTCAATGACGTTCCACGAGGTCTTGATCCAGTTGAGCGTCACAGGAGAGTTTCGTCAGCACGACGGCGTAGTGACGGTGATGGTGAAGCTACCGGCGCAGGTTTTCACCTAAGCACTGCAACGATATGACCGAGGTGTGTAACTATGGAGAGGGGCGCCTCACAGCGCTAAGACAAATCTTGGAGTACCTTTGGGGTGCCCCTGCCAACGTATATAAAGGAGGGAGGAGGAGGAGGCCAGCCCTAGAGGGGGCACGCCAAGTGTGGGGAGTCCTACTAGGACTCCCAAGTCCTAGTAGGATTCCTCTTTTCCTTTTCGGAGTAGGAGAGAAGAAAGAGGGAAAGAGAGAGGGAGTAGGAAAGGGCAAGGGAGGGGGGGGCGCCGCCCACTTTCCCCTAGTCCAATCCGGACCCATGGGGGGCGCGCGCCTCCTTCCCTTTCGCCTACCTCCTCTGTTCCCGTATGGCCCAATAAGGCCCAAATACTTCTCCCAGCGAATTCCCGTAACTCTCCGATACTCCGAAAAATACCCGACTCACTCGGAACCTTTCCGATGTCCGAATATAGCCTTCCTATATATCGATCTTTACGTCTCGACCATTTCGAGATAGTTCGTCATGTCTGTGATCTTATCCGGGTCTCCAAACAAACGTCGGTCATCAAATCACACAACTCATAATACAAATCGTCATCGAACGTTAAGCGTGCGGACCCTACGGGTTCGAGAACTATGTAGACATGACCGAAACACATCTCCGGTCAATAACCAATAGCGGAACCTGGATGCTCATATTGGCTCCTACATATTCTACGAAGATCTTTATCGGTCAAACCACATAAAAACATACGTTGTTCCCTTTATCATTGGTATGTTATTTGCCCGTGATTCGATCGTCGGTATCATCATACCTAGTTCACTCTTGTTACTGGCAAGTCTCTTTACTCGTTCCGTAATACATCATCTCGTGACTAACTCATTAGTCATTTTCTTGCAAGGCTTATTATGATGTGTATTACCGAGACGGCCCAGAGATACCTCTCCGACACTCGGAGTGACAAATCCTATTCTCGATCTATGGCAACACCACCAACACCTTCGGAGACACCTGTAGAGCATCTTTATAATCACCCAGTTACGTTGTGACGTTTGATAGAACACAATGTGTTCCTCCGTATTCCGGAGTTGCATAATATCACAGTCATAGGAACATGTATGAGTCATGAAGAAAGCAATAGCAGTCAAACGAAATAATCAAGTTGCTAAGCTAACGGATGGGTCTTGTCCATCACATCATTCTCCTAATGATGTGATCTCGTTGATAAAATGACAACACATGTCTATGGTTAGGAAACATAACCATCTTTGATTAACGGGCGAGTCAAGTAGAGACATACTAGGGACACTATGTTTTGTTAACACAATTCTAGCATGAATAATAAACATTTATCATGATATAAGGAAATATAAATAACAACTTTATTATTGCCTCTAGGGAATATTCACTAGTAGAAAAAGGGTCAAACGTGAAGCACATTAGTGCCGGTTTGAATTTGAGCCAGCACTAATGTGTACATTAGTGCCGGTTTCAACGCCTAGCCGGGCTGCTCTCATTAGTACCGGTTCGTGGCGAACCTTTAGCACCGGTTTGTGCCACGAACTGGTACTAATGAGAGTGGTGGCAGGATGTTGTCAGTCTAGGGCCTCTTCAGCACCTTTAGTACCGGTTCTTGGCACGAACCGGTGCTAAAGGTGGTCGTACATAAACCCCTCGTCCACCCGAGCTCGCTCTGTTCTTCCCCTTTCCCCTCTCCTCTCTGTTTTTCCCCTCTTCCTCTCGAGCTCATCACACATTTTGCCCAAAATTTGTCAAGATTTGAAGGCCCCCATCCATTCAAATGATCACAAAGGTTAGCAACTTTGTCCTTTCATCTCTCATTGCTAGATTAGCTCTTGCAATGCTTTATATAGTGATTAATTTGTGAGTTTAGTAATTTGGGAGGAAATATATGTGCTAGTATTTGATTTATATGCAATTTGAGGTCCAAAATAACACTTAGTTTGCGTATCTAGGAGAGGTTAAATTTAGTTGAAAGAGAAAACGAGTACTTGAAAGAAAAATTGAAAAGAATTGAGGACGAGAAGATGGAATTGGAGTTCCATCTTGCCGATGTCGTCGATGATCACAAGATCAAGATGGAGAAAATGCGCTTGAAGATTAGAAAGATTAGAAAATATGCCATCGATAGTGAGGATTGGTATCATTATGTTGTTGGATCAATTGTTACCTTAGTTGCGATCTTGATCGCATTTGTTGTTGCATTTAAATGCTTTAGCTAGAGAGTTATTTGTTTGTTGCATTTAAGTGTTGTATGAACTTTATGTATGAACTTTTATTAAGTTGGTGTTTTTCGTGCTATGTATTGAAGATGAGCCGACAATGGATGTACGATGACTGATGCTCTCCAGAGTTCATTAATGGCGTGCAAACTTTTCTGCTTGCGGCTGAGGCAAACTAGCGGGCGGATGGTTTTATGCCTTGTCCATGTGTTGTTTGTAAGAATGGTCTAAATTACTCTAAGTCAAGAACCATTCACGTCCACCTATTTAAGTCCGGTTTCGTGCCCCACTATAATGTTTGGACCAAGCACGGAGAAAGAGGGGTTATGATGGAAGACAATGAAGAAGAAGAGGACGACCACAGCTATCCTGGCCATGGGTTCCCTGAATACGATGATACAACAATGGGGGAAGAAGCTGAGCAGGTAATGCGGGAAGAAGCTGAGCCGGCAATGCGGGAAGAAGCTGAAGAAGAGGCATCAGATGAGCCCATTGATGATCTAGGTCGGGCCATTGCCGATGCAAAGAGAAACTACGCAAGTGATTTGGAGAAGAAGAAGTTGCAGCGCATGTTAGAGGATCACAAAATATTGTTGTACCCGAATTGCGTAGGTGACAAGAAAAAGCTGGGCACCACACTGGAATTGCTGCAATGGAAGGCAGAGAATGGTGTATCTGACAAGGGATTTGGAAAGTTGCTGGTAATGATAAAGGATATGCTTCCAAAGGACAACGAATTGCCCGCGAGTACGTACGAAGCAAAGAAGGCTGTCTGCCCTCTAGGGTTAGAGGTGCAGAAGATACATGCATGCCCTAGTGATTGCATCCTCTACCGCGGTGAGTACGAGGATTTGAATGCCTGCCCGGTATGCGGTGCATTGCGCTATAAGATCAGCCGCGATGACCCTGGTGATGTCGAGGGTGAGCGCCCCAGGAAGAAGATTCCTGCCAAGGTTATGTGGTATGCTCCTACAATACCACGGTTGAAATGTTTGTTCCAAAACAAAGAGCATGCCAAGGTGATGCGATGGCACAGAGAAGACCGTAAGGAAGACGGAAAGTTGAGAGTACCCGCCGACGGGTCACAGTGGAGAAAAATCGAAAGAAAGTACGGGAAGGAGTTTGCAGATGACTCTAGGAGCATATGGTTTGGTCTAAGCGCAGATGGCATTAATCATTTTGGGGAGAAGAGCAGCAACCATAGCACCTGGCCTGTGACTCTTTGTATAACCTTCCTCCTTGGTTGTGCATGAAGCGGAAGTTCATTATGATGCCAGTGCTCATCCAAGGCCCTAAGCAACCCGGCAACGACATTGATGTGTACCTAAGGCCATTAGTTGAAGAACTCTTACAACTGTAAAATGGAACAGGTGTACGTGCGTCGGATGAGCACATGGGGGAAGAATTTGACCTAAAGGCGTTGCTGTTCGTGACCATCAATGATTGGCCTGCTCTCAGTAACCTTTCAGGACAGACAAACAAGGGATACCGTGCATACACGCACTGTTTGGACGATACCGACAGTATATAATTGGCTAATTGTAAGAAGAATGTGTACCTAGGACATCGTCTATTTCTTCCGAGCAGGCATCCCATAAGAAAGAAAGGCAAGCATTTCAAAGGTGAGGCGGATCACCGGACGAAGCCTCGCCACCCTACTGGTGCTCATGTACATGATATGGTCAAGGATTAGAAGGTGGTCTTTGGAAAGGGTCCTGGTGGACAACCTGTTCTGAATGACGCTGACGGACGCGCACCCATGTGGAAGAAGAAATCTATATTTTGGGACCTGCCCTATTGGAAAGACCTAGAGGTCCGCTCCGCAATCGACGTGATGCACGTGACGAAGAATCTTTGTGTGACCCTGCTTGGCTTCTTGGGCGTGTATGGGAAGACAAAAGATACACCTGAGGCACGGGAGGACCAGCAACGTATGCACTGAAAATACGGCATACATCAGGGTCATGCAAGCTACGCTCTTACCAAAGAAGAGAAGGAAATCTTCTTTGAATGCCTACTCAGTATTAAGGTACCGTCTGGCTTCTCGTCGAATATAAAGGGAATAATAAACATGGCAGAGAAAAAGTTCCAGAATCTAAGGTCTCATGACTGCCATGTGATTATGACACAACTGCTTCCGGTTGCATTGAGGGGGCTTCTACCAGAAAACGTTCGATAAGCCATTGTGAAGCTATGTGCATTTCTCAATGCAATCTCTCAGAAGGTAATCGATCCAGAAATCATACCAAGGTTAGAAATGATTTGGTGCAATGTCTTGTCAGTTTCGAGTTGGTGTTCCCACCATCCTTCTTCAACATCATGACGCACGTCCTAGTTCACCTATGCGAAGAGATTAACGTTTTGGGTCCTATATTTCTACACAATATGTTCCCCTTTGAGAGGTTCATGGGAGTCTTAAAGAAATATGTTCATAACCGTGCTAGGCCAGAAGGAAGCATTTCCAAGGGCCATCACAATGAGGAGGTCATTGAGTTTTGTATTGACTTTATTCCTGACCTTAAGCCGATTGGTGTTCCTGAATCACGGCATAAGGGCAGACTGGATGGAAAAGGCACGCTAGGAGGGAAACAAATAACATGTATGGACGAACATTCTCTCACTGAAGCACACTACAAAGTTCTACAGAATTCCGCCTTGGTGGCTCCGTATATGGATGAACACAAGAATTTTCTACGCTACAAACACCCGGAGCGGTCTGATGACTGGATTACACGTGAACAAACCAGGAGTTTCGCCAGCTGGTTGCAGACACGTACCATGCATGACACCTCTATTGAAGATGACCTATACTTGCTGTCCCAGTTACCATCTTCGAATATAATGACTTTCAAAGGGTACGAGATAAATGGTAATACATTTTACACGATCGCCCAAGATAAGAAGAGCACCTACCAAAACAGTGGTGTCCGCTTTGATGCAGAAACCAAGAGGGGAAAGGAAACATATTATGGTTATATACAGGACATATGGGAACTTGACTATCGACGTGGTTTGAAGGTCCCTTTGTTTCGGTGCAAATGGGTCAATATGACACGAGGCGGGGTAACGGAAGACCCGCAGTACGGAATGACAACAGTGGATCTCAACAATCTTGCGTATGCAGATGAACCATTCGTCCTAGCCAATGATGTGGCACAGGTTTTCTATGTGAAGGACATGTCTACCAAGCCAAGAAAAAGATAAGATAAGGAAGCGAATGCATCGTACGAGTGGCACATAGTTCTTTTTGGGAAGAGAAACATCGTGGGAGTGGATGACAAGACAGACAAGTCAGAAGATTATGAAAAGTTTGATGAAATTGCTCCATTCACAGTGAATATTGACCCGAGCATCTCGTTAAATGATGAAGATTTTCCATGGTTACGGCACAAAGGGACACACGCGAAGAAAAAGTTTCACACCCAAAGATCTGGGATGTGATCGGCTTCACTATCATCACTATCTTCTGTGTTTTACACCCAGAAGGGAATCTCTGTAATAGTTAGGGTAGTTATGTGTTTTGGCATTTGAAACGCGAAGAAATTTTATGTGCAAACAAATTCTTTCATGCATTTACTGATTTTTTTCAGCTAAACTGAAAAACAGTTCAAATGAACTCCGAAAAGGTTGAAAGTTGACATGGTATCATAATTTCACTGTAACGGACGAAAACTCATCTGTTACAAAGGCATTTCATTTTTTAAATAACCTAAGCATTACCAAATTGAATATAATGATAAAACACACTAATATTAAACATAATAAAAAATAATCACTGAAAAATGAATTTTTAAAGTTAAGTTATTCACAAAGTAGTGATTCACACAAATTTCAGATAATTCAAAATTTAAACCATTTAAATTTAAAAACTACCAGCACTAACAGAAAGTTAATATTTTTTGTACGTAAAGCAAAAATATTCACAAAGAAACTCTAAATATAGCAAGAACAACTAAAAAATAAATAAAAGAAAATTAATAATGTAGATAAGAAAAAAAGAAAAAAAAACCCGACTACTAGGCCATAGCGGCCTGCATACGACTAGAAACCCAATCTGTTGTTGGGCCAGGATGCCGGCCCATAAGCCCAATAAGCCCTACATGGCTGTGTAGCAGAGGTAGGCCCAGAAGGCCTGCATTTGAGAGGAGCTCAATGCAGTGCCCGCGCTGGGGCTTATAAACTGGTCCTGGCGCTCTTCGACTAGCGAGGTGGGACTAAACATATGCGCCCCTCGCCTGACAGCGCAGAACCATTAGTCCGGGTTGGTGGCTCTAACCGGTATTAATGTGTGGGCCTTTAGTACCGGTTGGTGGCTCCAACCTGTACTAAAGGGGGCTGTTTCCCGCCGCTTCACCTGGCGAAAATTGGACTTTAGTACCGGTTGGAGCCACCAACGGGTACTAAAAGCACCTCCTATATATATGGCACTTACAAAAAATTCAGTTCCATCGATCACCACTTCTTCTTCAACTGTCGCGCGACATCGCCGCAGCCGCCGCGCCGTCGCCCATCGCGGGCCGCCCTCACCGTCCGCGCCGCGCACCGTTGCCCCCGCTGCCCATCGTCGCCGTCTCGCGCCGCCAGCCCCATCATCGCCGTCTCGTGTTGCCGTCCCCGTCGTCGCCGTCCCCGGCGTCCCCGTCGTCGCCGTCTCGCATCGCCGTCTCGCGCCACCGACCGTACGCCGCCGCCCCTCGCTCGTACACACACATACACACACACACACACACACACACACACACACACACACACATTATTTTTTACTTATTTTCTGTTTTCTGTTGTTTAGATTAATGTTAGATGAATTACGTAGATATATACGAATGTGTTAGAATGTTAATGTTAGATGAATTATATGGAAAAGCTGTTAAATATTAATGTCAATTTTAGATGAATTAGCTAGATATTCATTAGGTATATATATGATATTTGAACTAGTTTAATTAATATAACTAGTTTATTTTTAGTATGAAAATTATTAGAACAAGTTTATTTTTAGTATGAAAATTTAGGTATATGAGATTATTTGAACTAGTTGAATTAATATAACTAGTTTATTTTTAGTAAATGCGGAGTTGAACTAGTTGAATTAGTAGAACTAGTTTATTTTAGGTATATGAGATTTGATGATCTAATTAAAATATTACTATATATAGCTACTTTATATATTTTAGTAAGAAAATTAATAGAACTAGTTTATTTTTAGTAAATTCTTAGTTGAATTAGTTGAATTAATAGAACTAGTTTATTTTTAGTAAATTCTTAGTTGAATTAGTTGAATTAATAGAACTAGTTTATTTTTAGTAAGGAAATTTAGATATCTGAGATTTGATGATCTAATTAATAGGAAATGTCGTCTGACGACGAAAATGATTTCATTAAGTGCGAATACTGTGAAGACCAGCGCGGCCCGTGCGACAGAAATTTCCTTGTTGATGATAGGCGCTTCAGCATCAAGCTGGATGAGACCTTCGAAGTGGATACAGTAAGTCACAATGACAAGTCTTTTCGTAATTAAGCATGACTTATATATGCTTCATTTGCTTCAACTTATAATTTTAAAATTTCACTATTCTACTAGCGCATCCCCTGCCATGCAAGAATTTTTGTCTTGGATAAGATAGATTTCAGTGTTATGGAAACTATGGAGGTAAAGAGAGTTTACCTGAAGACCGAGCATGGTTATACTTTCAACGTCAAATTATACAATGCAGACACGTACACCTATTTTGAATGCAAAACTTGGCAAGCACTATGCAAGGCTTATGCATTTGAGCCTGATATGGTTATCACCTTTGATATTCGTCCGGAAGATGATATTGAAGGTAATAGAGACATCTGGGTCGATGTGCAGACGCCTCCAGTTCTACCACTATGTGAGTTTCTCAACCATATTTATGTCTTTGATATTGTTTATTAAAAAATAGTTGACAACTAATTTCTATTGTCAGCTTATTTCCATTCAAGCAAACATGTCCGACACTTGGTAGACAGGACCTACTACTGTCCCGGAGCTGAACTAAACTGCGAGGAGATAAGTCATTATGTTTCATGGCTTGAGGATCTTCATACTGTTAGTACACAAAACGTGCGACCAATAGTGATCGTATTGAAATATGGTCACATCTATTTGTCCTCAGTGCATCTTTTGCATACATTATTATTTTTTCTTAAATTTCATTGCTAAGTATATTAATTACTATACGATGTTCTTCAACAGGGACTCCTGATGACAGTTGTGCCTCAATGGATCGAGACAAAAGGTCACATGTCAATGGTTAGCTTACGGCCAAGATATCCTACATTGCACATGAGTGCATTCAGGATTTCTAAAAGCGATGAATGCTTAATAGTGAAAGATTGGAGCAAAATTGTTAACGATCCCAGAGAAGTACTAGGGGGCAGCAATGAGAAGCGCAGCCCACGATTAGGAGACAAGTTCATCTGCATGCTCCAGTATGATGAATCAGGAGAGCTATACATGTTCTATGTTATTTTACCCGAGAGAGAGCAGCATGAGTGATTTAGCTAGTTCATGCTCTTAGTACTTGTCCTCTCATGTCCGTGTTCTTCGTCCTGAACTTAATCTCAAAGGATGATTTGCTTTTGTGGTGTTATGAACGCTTGTAATATCATGACCATGTTGAACTCGATGATATCCTTGCTTCTGGTACAAGTGAATGATTTTTCTTTAAGCTAGTGTTGGTGGTGATTAGATAGCGGTAATGACTATGATGATTAAACAGTGGTAATTCTATAT
>LR738714.1:791642754-791709046 GCA_902687465.1 Secale cereale | reverse complement strand
TATATATAACGTGTACAGTGTGTAGTATCGTAAAATACCAGCAAACGAAAAAAAAATGGAAAACACAAAATCAAATTAAAAAGAAATCATAAAACCAAAAAACCCCCAAACCTTGAAGTACCGGTTGGTTTTACCAACCGGTACTAAAGGTCACCCGGCCCCCGGAGCTGGCTCGTGCCACGTGGTTGCCCTTTAGCACCGGTTCGTGCTGAACCGGTACTAAAGGGGGGGGGGGCTTTAGTGCCCACACTTCAGTGCCGGTTATGGAACCGGCACTAAAGGGCCTTACGAACCGGTGCTCTGCACTAGTGATTTCCTTCAGTAGGTGGTGGAGTTATCTAGGAGTAATGAAGAGAGAGAAAGGTAGGTAGAAGAGGGAGAGTAATGGAGGGAGAAGTATTAAGGAAGAAGCAATGAGGGGGGAGGAGGTAGGGGAAAGTGAGGAAGAGAGGAGATGGGGAGGAGGGGGAGGGGAAAAGGTGGTATTATGATGCGTCTTAGTAGTAGCGCTGGCTGTAAAGCACGCTACTTCTAAGAGAGTAGCAGCAGCGCGTTTTACAGCCCGCGCTACTGCTAAGCGGGGCCCGCCATCTGGCCAGTTTCAAAATTAGCAGCAGCGACTAGGGAAAAAAGCGTGCTACTACTATTTCATTAGCAGTAGCGCGTGTCGCGGCAGCGTGCTACTACTAAACCTAGGTTGGTGGGTAATGTGCGTGGATTTTACGAGCAGCGCGGTTCCACTAGGCCGCGCTCCTGCTAATCCGGTAGCAGTAGCGCCTGTTTTGCACCCGCACTTCTGAAAATTAGGAGTGGCGCCCTTTTTTGTACCGCACTGTTGCTAAGATCCTGTATATAATGTTTTCCCTAGTAGTGTAAGCTTGCCCTTCCAGCAGCTTTAGCCAAATCATTGATAGTTGTTCGAACATGCACATGTGTCTTTCTTTATCCAAATCATGATCCCTGAAGATGATAGTATCATCAGCGTACTGTAGGATAGACACTCCACCGTCAACTAAATGCGGAACGAGGCCACCTACCTGGCCAGCATCCTTAGCCCTTCCTATTAGGATTGTCAACATGTCGACCACTATGTTCAACATAATCGGTGACATCGGGTCTCCTTGTCTCAGACCTTTGTGTGTCTGGAAGTAATGACCTATGTCATCATTCACATTGATTCCAACACTCCGTTTTTGAGTGAAAGAATCTACCTGGTTCCTCCAGGACTGATCGAATCCTTTCATATGCAAGGCCTGCTGAAAAAATGGCCATTTTACCTTATCGTATGCTTTCTCAAAATCCACTTTGAAAACCATCCCATATAACTTTTTCGTGTGGATTTTATGGAGCATTTCATGTAGGACAACAATTCCTTCTAGGATATTTCTGTCCGGCATGAAAGCAGTTTGAGACGGCTGCACCATAGAATGCGCAATCTGCGTAAGCCTATTAGTCCCAACTTTGGTGAAGATTTTAAAGCTGACATTAAGAAGACAAATTGGCCCGAACTGTTCAATCTGCACGTCCTCTGTTTTCATAGGAAGCAAAGTAATCGTTCCGTAGTTCAACTGAAACAGCTGCAACTGTCTTGAAAATAGGTCATGGAACATCGGGAGCAAGCCCCCATAATGATGTGCCACCACTTTTTATAAAACTCCACCGGAAAACCATCCGGCCCTGGAGCTTTTTTATTCTTCATTTGTGGAATTACTTCAAACACCTCTTTCTCCAGAAATAGGGCGGTCAAAATATTGTTGTCATCGGTTGCTAGTTGAGGAACATCCTCAACCCTCGACTCATCTAAGGATACGAAATTATTCCCGGGAGGCCCAAATAGCTGCTTATAATAATTGGTGATGTATAATGTTATGTTCTCCTATTCTGGCCAGTGTTCGCAAGTACGTGCACCATGAAGGAAAATAACAAAGTGGGTGCCACAATCTCGCGCATGCCGAATTTTTGTAATACAGCTGATTATGCTAGACCGGTTTGATCCTTTTTACATAACGACACTCAAATCAGTGTACTTTTGTTTACTGTACTGTAGATACCCAAGTTCAGCAATAGTTGGTAAAACACTTCATGTACGCTTATTGGTACAGCTTTGGTGTGACCATAATTATGAAATTTCCTTAGGTCTCCTGATCTTAGCCTACAGGTCACTTTCAGCCCGTGACAAAGTTGGGGACAGTCCCCCTTTACTTAGAAGTAGTTGTAGATTCTCAGTAAATGTGGATGAACTAGCGATTTTCTTACCAGCTTTCAACCTCATATTTCTTCACTTCATTCAGAAATATTAATAGGTCACTTTTATGTTCTCAATTATCTTTCAATTTTTTTTATGTTCTCACATATTATAACTTTCAACCAAATATTTCTCTCCTTCATTCATAAATATTAATAGGTGGTTTTTATCTCCACAATTATTATGCTGCTAAGAAAGTACACTAACGAAGATAACTTACATATCACGTTCGCTTGCATCCTGAACTGGGAGTTGCTAAGCCGAACTAAAGGATTTATTAGATTTTATTATAAAGGTACGATCTAGCTAAGGCATGTAGGTTTCAAAACGTGAAGGTTGTGTTATCATCATGCAATTCATTGTATTTCAAGCCATCACATGAAAAAAAGCAAAGGAAAAACATCCCACCAAGAACATATGGAAATAACGACAAGGGGAATGGAAATATATTGTTGTTCTGTACGTAAGTTTTCCGTAGCAGACCTTCAGTTAAGTTAAGCATGGATTTAGTACTCCTTGCCTATTTATTTTTTCATATGCTACAATTCCATTCTACGGAGATAAGTTGTTTCATAAATTCGCAAGCAAGAAAAGGTTTATCATCTTACATTCAACTACAACTAAGCTTAGTTCTTACTAAAGTGATATAAAATATGATTCCTAGCTTTAATGGCATCTTCTATCTGACAAAGCCTTTTGTCGTTCTGGTTATAGAAATATATATATTATCTAACGTGCTTCATTCTCTTTTTTTAGGCATTTGTTACCTACTTCTAGGTTTCACTTTGTGTGAAGGACCATAAATTCTTTTGTGGGTCTATCTATTTGGTTCTATAACTCCATGTTTTCCAGATACTCTTTCATATTTCGTGCCAAGGTACTGTTGTAGCATTATATTTCAATGAAATATGCAGTTTTTCATTAATTGTTTCCTGAGAGTAGAATTTCTTTAACCCGTTAGAGATTTAGGATAGAAAAAGTGCATGAGAACATGCATTCACTTTTTTATAGCATGTGGATTTTTTAGTTTGTTTTCTAATTCCATTAAAGATATGATGGTATTAAAGGAACAAAGAATTGTTCTGCCGAATCTACAGAAAGAGATGGTTTTTCTGGTGGCATATGTCCAAGTTTATCATCAAAACAAAAGTATTTGACACCAGCTGTTTGAATAAGCATCTATGGAATTTTATTTTGATAAGGCTTTTGATTTGGAGTTTTTTTTAATGCATAATGCCTTTTCTAGGGATTTTATATTTCATAAGGTCCGATCAACTTTTGTTTCATCGTCATCTTCCCATAGCATATAGTGTAATTTATTCACTTTGGATTTTTTATGGGCCTTAAGATTAAAGTTATACTTATTTAAGAGAATAAACTACAAATTATTTAGAAAATATTAGCTAAATGATTCATAGTAGATTGCTTCGGATCATAATTTCTATTTTAGGCTAGATTCATGCTATGTCACAATATACATAGTTCATAGGTATGGTCCTGTAGTAACAGAGAGGAGTACACGAGTAAATTAATATGCATAGTCTTTGTATTGACATATTGTGTTTAAGGTATCTATTCTAATTTAACGCACATGATCGCTGTGAAAATTTTTGTTTGACCACTGGTAGAATGGTAATACTACTAAGAGCGATTCTTTTGTTGACGTTTGGATCGTAGACTATGAGCGTTGGGTGATAGAAATCTAAGGGAGATCGACCAAGTGCACGAGGGGCCAATGATGTCGCCACAGAAGGACAGTCCATGGCGGTACACCGGACCTAAGCCGTGCAGTGTGTGCAAGTCAGGGCCACCAACAAGAAAAACAGGGGAGCTTCCTTAGTAATCCTGTCATCTCATGAATCCATCTTGGATCAGATACTTCCAAGGCTGGGAGCTACTAAGAAGACAACAAGAATCCAGAAAGAGGAAAGAGAAGGATTAATCGGGTGGGATCAATGATACCACTGTCACTCTACACGTAGTGTTGAGGATTTAATAAAAATGAGTTGGTTGATAATGTTTTTTAGATAGTTTTGTACAATGTTATAACAAACTTTGCTAAAGTGAAAACCTGAGTAGACATTGGTCCATCTTAGGGCATGTTATCTTAACATAGGTATATCAAATGATCATTAAAACAAATTAATAACACAAAAGTTTGGATGTATCTATATAGCATAAAAAAATTTTAACTCCATAAACTAAATTATTTCACAAACACTCAAAAACTCTAAAATTAAAAAACTGTCAATCTTGCACAACATCAACTCATTTGGCTACGCTTACCTGGAAAAATGATCATACTAATAGAATTTTTCCACGACACAAGTGATCATAAAATACAGTTGCACAATATGCATAATTTGAAACTAAATGATAAATTGATAACAACTATATTTTTATATATCAATTAAAAAGCAAGCATGCCTAAGACCAAACTATAATCGCAAAAGTCTTACATTCATAAATTTCATCATATTCAAATCCAAATTTTCTTCAAAGAAATCTAATATTTTTTTTCTTCATTATGAAAAAAACCTATATGAAATTGTAGCCGGCACATGGTGTGGGCCACTGTGCTAGTTAATATGAAAATAATATTAAATGGGTTGAATTACTCGGCTTGGCCCATATAGATGGCTGAACTAGACTGGGCTGATTATAATCGACAACCACTTCATTTGGTCATAATTTTGCCACGTCAGCTTCCCACATTGGATATGACGTCGCCAGGACAGACTGCCAGTGACCAAAACAATTGGTCATTGACTCTACCACCGTTTATTTTGGTCGTAACCTTCTATAACTATATCACAAGGAGGGTCGTTAAGTATTATTAAAGACGGCCAGCTTTTGACTAATTTTATTGTCACAAAAAGGTCACAAATGGAAAACAATGACTATTGAGTGACCAATATTGATGGTCGCAAGTTAGCATATTTCTTATAGTGATTGCGGAGGCCGAATTACACCTCTATGGACAAAATTTGGACACTAGGGACATTGTTCTCTTGCTCACAGCCTTCAATCGAAGTATGCAACCAAGCGTAGAGAAACTAATTCAGGTCATAGATTAGCATTATTAATTGACACATATACACTAGCAAATTGAGATCTCTACCACGACGAACAACTCTTGCTCTCCAGGCTGAATGTATCCCAGCACTTGTAGTTTAGGAGCAGAGCCAATCTTGATCCTGGAATAGCAATTTTCCTGGGAATAGGTCAGCTCGCCAAACTGAAATAGCCTCTCAAGGCGAGGGGCATCCACCACGACGTCAATGTATCTAAGAGTAATTTTGGTAGCAACTTTTCTAGTTTTGATCAAGAAATAAATATCTGTGATACACCACAGTCCATTTTCAATGATATGAATGTTGGTGCAAAAGCTCTATGATCTGCAAGATCACAGTACCAAACTTGATCGCACGAGGCTATAAAAAATATCAGAAGAAATAAATTTCTGTGATGCACCGCAGCCCATTTTCTTATATGCATGGAAACTGATGCGAATCACACAAAATTACATGCAATTGAATATATCTTGCACCTTCCTTCCTTTCGCAGTTCATGGGAATCGACTTGTCGTTTTCTCAGTTTGCACGCAACAACACAATATATTCCATGCATATGCGGCAGCAAACAAGCATTCCATGCATATTTCAGTCTACTTGTAGTTGCTAGCTAGCTTTGTACGCAATATCAATCAAGCTGTTTGTAGTAGCTAGCTAGCTTTTGTACATTCGGAGTGCATGTATATCCTTACAGTGAATCGATCTAATGCTCTAATAAACAACATATATTATAATTTACTGGATTGGAAGGGTAATTATCTACTAACTAGTCGTCAACCCGTGCATTTGCACGGGCTAGCATTGTACATATATAGTTATACTTGAGTTTTTGGGAACAGGAAATATGTACAGAATATTGAAGTGTGCTTAAAATATTTTACGCTCTGTAATAGACTTCATCATATGTTGCAAACATATATAATATTTCATCAATCCTACGTAATTCTGCAAAAAAATGCATGCAAATAATTTGAATCTTTGGTGTATTCTTTTATGCTCAGTTTTTAGTTGATAAATAGTGTTGTGTTGTGGTTACTTTATAATCGACTATGGAAAACTGACAAAACCTGGCAAGGTAAATGTCAAATCCCGGTTTAATAGTGTTGATGTAACTAATAGCTCGGAAGTTTATTGACATAACCGTATCCTCGCAGAACCAAAGATATATAGAAAAATATAACTGTAGCAATGTGATAAAACTAACCAATGTATAGATTCATTTGATAAATTTAATTATCAAAGTGACCTAAGCTCGATTGATATGAAAAAGAAAAGATGTGAACTACGATGTGAGTACTATACTTGTATTAGAATATAGCCATAATTTAAGTGCCAGATCATCGTGGACACCCACCATCAGCCAACCATGTTATGTATTGGAATATAGCAACAACCTTCAATATTGTCGTATGGACAAACATCGAAGGATGCGGATTAAATTCAGTTAACTACACATGATATGTGTAGAAGAATGTATTACATAATTGCATTGTTGGTTTATAACTAATTATACAAAATCATGTATCTATAGATCAACATTAGGGAAGCTTTGACCATGAGCACTTACGTCTGTAGTGTCTTCCAGAAAAACTAAAATAAAAAAGAAGCTTTGACCTATATTACTTTTCTCCATTTCATAGGTAGATATGATACCAATACCTTAGGCATTCCTAAAGTACATCAAAGGATCTGATTATACCTCTAAATAAAATAGCAAAAACCATCCATGAGGGTTACAATAGAATTAATTAGTGCAGGCGTATACAACAAAATATGATGTTCAAGTCCATGGGCGCCAAAAAAATTATTGTGTAATTCCGTTGATATAGGCAAGCTTATTTCTCTACCATCTGCATGTAAAGGAGATTTCAAATCGTCCTATAAGTTATGCTTGCTACGTCATGTTATTTCATTGCATAATCTTTTAATTTAAAAACATGCAATCAACCATTAGACAAAAATATAATATGTTTGCTTACATGTAACAGGCTTCAATGATAAACCTGACTTGAGCACCTGTTCAGTTCCTCTTCTTGCTATGCTAGTGAAATCAAGTAGCCACAAAAAAATTGGTTTAGTCTATAATGATGAAACTACTCTGGAAACACCGAAAGACAAAATCAAGGTATTGCAAATAGATCATGACAGATCAACATCCATGTTATTACCCATGTGGCAGCCTATATGTGAGTAATTCTTTTGAATTTTTTGTAGATATATATCCCATATACATACAGTTAACAATTTATACATATGGCAGTGGAAGCAACACAAAGGAATCGAAGAAGAGAATTAAAGAACATACTCTGAATTTGCACGGTTGCTTGCAGTGCACCGAGAGCGTGCCCGAGGCCGAGGCCGCCGTATTATCTCTCCAGAGCACCTGGCCGCCCAAAAACAGGGGAGCTTCCTTAGTAATCCTGTCATCTCATGAATCCATCTTGGATCAGATGCTTCCAAGGTTGGGAGCTACTAAGAAGAAAACAAGAATCCAAAAAGAGGAAAGCGAAGGATTAATCTGGTGGGATCAATGATACCACTGTCACTCTCCACGTAGTGTCGAGGATTTAATAAAAATAAGCTGGTTCAAAATGTTTTTTAGATAGTTTTGTACAATATTATAACAAACTTTGCTAAAGTGAAAACCTGAGTAGACATTGGTCCATCTTAGGGCACGGTATCTTAACATAGGTATATCAAATGATCATTAAAACAAATTAATAACACAAAAGTTTGAATATATCTATATAGCATAAAAAACTTTAACTCCATAAACTAATTTATTTCACATATAGTCAAAAACACTACAATTAAAAAAGTGTCAATCTTGCACAACATCAGCACATTTGGCTATGCTTACCTGGAAAAATGATGATACTAATAGAATTTTCCACGACACGAGTGATCATAAAATATAGTTGCACAATATGCATAATTTGCAACTAAATGATAATTTGATAACAAATATACTTTTATATATCAATTGAAAAGCAAGCAACCCTAAGACCAAACTATAATCGCAAAAGTCTTACATTCATAAATTTTCTTCAAAGAACTCTAATATTGTTTTTCTTCATTATGAAAAAAACCTATATGAAATTCTAGCCTGCACATGGTGTGGGCCACTGTGCTAGTTAATAGGAAAATAATATTAAATGGGCTGAATTACTCGGTTTGGCCCATATAGATGGCTGAACTGGACTGGGCTGATTATAATCAATGACCACTTCATTTGGTCATAATTTTGCCACGTCAGCTTCCCACATTGGATATGACATCGCCAGGATAGACTGCCAGTGATCAAAACAATTGGTCGTTGAATCTACGAACTTTTACTTTGGTCGTAACCTTCTATAACTATATCACAAAGAAGGTCGTTAAGTTTTATTAAAGACGGCCAGCTTTTGACTAGTTTTATTGTCACAAAAAGGACACAAATGAAAAACAATGACTATTCAGTGACCAATATTGATGGTCGCAAGTTAGCATATTTCTTGTAGTGATTGCGGAGGCCGAATTGCACCTCGATGGCCAAAATTTGGACACTAGGGACAATGTTCTCTTGCTCCCAGCCTTCAATGGAAGTATGCAACCAAGGGCAGCGAAACTAATTCAGATCATAGATTAGCATTATTAATTGACACATATACACTAGCAAATTGAGATCTCAACTACGACGAACAACTCTTGCTCTCCAGGCTGAATGTATCCGAGCACTTGTAGTTTAGGAGCAAAGCCAATCTTGATCCTGGAATAGTTATTTTCCTGGGAATAGGTGAGCTCGCCAAACAGAAATAGCCTCTCGAGGCGAGGGGCATCCACCACGTCATCGATGTATCTAAGAGCATCTCCAGCCGCGCCCCCAAGAAGGCCCCATAGGCGTTTTTTCGTCCGCCGGCGCCAAAAAATTGGCCCAGTCGCGTCCCGAAGAGCCCAATTTTCACCGGCTCGGGCCGAAATTGGCGCCGATGGACCCAACCCGAACCCGGCGCGCTGGGGGTCGCTCGGGGGCGCCGGGGGAATCGCTTTTGGCGCGAAGAGCCGCGGGCCCGCCGCGTCACCGACTCTACTCTCTTCTTGCCCCTTCGTCGTCCTCATCACCTCGTTTCCCGTGGCGAATCAATGCCAAAGCTGCCGCGTGCTGCCGTGCCGGTCAGCCTCCATTGATGCCTCACGGGCGGCGCAGTGAAGGCTGGGCGACACGTCCCTCGGCCACCACGCAATCATGCCACGCGTAACGCGCCGGCCAAGCCTACCACGCGGCGTCTCCGCCTATAAAAGCCGACTGCAAGCGCGCCGGAGAGACTCACCCCGATCATTCACCGACGACGCGCTCATTTCTCCCCCTTTCCTCCTCTCCCCGTCACCAGTTGAGAAAGCATGGCCGAGTGTTTCCCAGGCGACGGCGCGGCGGCGAACGGATTCGGGCGCTGTCATCTGCACGAGGACGAGGCTCGCCTCCTCTTCGAGGCCGAGTACCCGGTCCCACCGGACATGCGGGTGCCCGGGACGTGGAGGATCAGCGCCGGCGACGTGCCGGTGCCCCCGGTACCCACCGACGCGGCGCGGCGTGCGGAGATCGCACGCATCCGCTCGTCCCTGCAGCGTGCGGCGAGGGAGGGGCCCCGGTACGTCCCCGACAGCCCAATCTGGGAGCCGTACTTCCACCGCCGGCACGACGAGCAGCTCGAGGCCACCAACGGCGTCATGCCCTCTGGCAGGTTCAACTCCGACGGCCGGCGTCGGTGGTGGGGCGTGCCCGGGCGCACGTTGGAATCCGTCCTCGAGTACATCGAGGGCGGCAACACGCCGCGCCTCGAGTACCCCGCTCCCCCGTCCTTCTCACGCCGCCGGGGAAGCTCCTGGACGGCGAGGGGCATGGAGACCGGGGTGTCCTCCTCCTCGTCCGGCGGCTCTCCCTGCCTCCACCTCCGCCCCGTCAAGCCGGAGTCCCAGGACACGCCTGTCAGCCCGCGTACCCGCAGCTCCGGCGCCCTCATCGAGCCCAAGGTGGAGTCCAGCCTCGCCCTGGAGTACGAGGAGATAGCCCGGCGCGGCTTCTCCGACGAGGACGCCATGCGGTGGTCGCGCGACGTCTACCTGCGCGAGGGGATGGTCCGACAGTGCCGTGCCCTGGAGGAGATCGCCGCCTGCAAACGTGGGCGCGAGGACGAGGACGGTGTCGTCGTCCTCCATAGCGACGATGACGACGCCCCCGGACCGTCCTACCCGCTGCGCCAACCGGGGGAGGGATCCAACAGGGGCGGCGGAGGCGTAGGCGGGGGTGATGACGACGACGACGGCGACGACGACGGTGACTACACGCGGTTCTACAGCCTCCTCGGCATGTAGAACCGCGTGGGCGGGCGGCAAGGGAGACGGCGGGGGTAGCCCGCGGTAGTTTTTTCTTTTTTTGTAAAATATGTTTAAATTTGAACAAACTCGCCCGTGATTGCGTTGTGTTTGCGCCAAATTTGAACATTTTAAAAACCCGTGGGGGGCCGCGACTGGGGGGCATCACACCCCCAGTGCGCGGTTTAGCGCCGGTGCGCCCCCAGGGGGCGATTTTTTGCCCCTCCTGGGGGGCCAACGGCTGGAGATGCCCTAAGAGTAATTTTGGTAGCAACTTTTCTAGTTTTGATCAAGAAAAATTTCTGTGATGCACCACAGTCCATTTTCACTGACATGAATGTTGGTGCAAATACTCTATGATCTGCAAGATCACAGTACCAAACTAGATCGCACGCGGCTATAAAAAATATCCGAAGAAATAAATTTCTGTGATTCACCGCAGCCCATTTTCTTATATGCTTGGAAAGTGATGCGAATCACACGAAATTACATGTAATTGAATATATCTTGCACCTTCCTTCCTTTCGCGGTTCATGGGAATCGACTTGTCGTTTTGTGAGTTTGCACACAACAGCACAAAATATTACATGCATATGCGGCAGCAAACAAGCATTCCGTACATATTTCAGGCTACTTGTAGTTGCTAGGTAGCTTTGTACGCAATATCAATCAAGCTGTTTGTAGTACCTAGCTATATTTTGTACATTCGGAGTGCATGTATATCCTTACAGTGAATCGATCTAATGCTCTAAAAACCAACATATATTATAATTTATTGGATTGGAAGGGTAATTATCTACTAACTAGTCGTCAATCCGTGCATTTGCACGGGCTAGCATTGTACATATACAGCTATACTTGAGTTTTTGGGAACAGGAAATATGTACAGAATATTGAAGTGTGCTTAAGATATTTTACGTTGTGTAATAGACTTCATCATATGTTGCAAACATATATAATATTTCATCAATCCTACGTAATTCTTCAGTAAAATGCAAGAAAATAATTTGAATCATTGGTGTATTCTTTTATGCTCAGTTTTTAGTTGATAAATAGTGTTGTGTTGTGGTTACTTTATAATCGACTATGGAAAATTGACAAAAACTGGCAAAGTAAATGTGAAATCCCGGTTTAATCGTGTTGATGTAACTAATAGCTCGGAAGTTTATTGACATAACCGTATCCTCGCAGAACCAAAGATATATAGAAAAATATAACTGTAGCAATGTGATAAAACTAACCAATGTATAGATTCATTTGATAAATTTAATTACCAGAGTGACCTAAACTCGATTGATATGAAAAAGAAAAGATGTGAACTGCGATGTGAGTACTATACTTGTATCGGAACATAGCCATAATTTAAGTACCAGATCATCGTGGCCGCCCACCATCAGCCAACCATGTTATGTGTTAAAAGTCTTACCAACAAGTATGTGAAAAAATGTCCTCAGTTTTGACAAAACAGTAGTAAGATTTAGAAATAACCATGTACATATGAAGAGCAAACCATTTTTTTTGTTACTACACAACTTAGAGAAGATAACCACTACGTACATTTTTACACCAAGTAAAAAATCTCGAGCAACAACTTCAATATTGTCGTATGGACATACATCGAAGGATGCTGATTAAATTCAGTTAACTACACATGATATGTGTAGAAGAATGTATTACATAATTGCATTGTTGGATTATAACTAATTATACAAAATCCTTGTATCTATAGATCAACATTAGGGAAGCTTTGACCATGAGCACTTACATCTGTACTGTGTTCCAGAAAAACTATAATAAAAAAGAAGCTTTGACCTATATTACTTTTCTCCATTTCCCTGGTAGATATGACACCAATACCTTAGGCATTCCTAAAGTACATCAAAGGATCTGATTATACCTCTAAATAAAATAGTGAAAACCTGTTGGAAATATGCCCTAGAGGCAATAATAAATTGGTTATTATTATATTTCCTTGTTCATGATAATTGTTTATTATCCATGCTAGAATTGTATTGATAGGAAACTCAGATACATGTGTGGATACATAGACAAACACCATGTCCCTAGTAAGCCTCTAGTTGACTAGCTCGTTGATCAACAGATGGTCACGGTTTCCTGACCATGGACATTGGATGTCGTTGATAACGGGATCACATCATTAGGAGAATGATGTGATGGACAAGACCCAATCCTAAGCCTAGCACAGATCGTGTAGTTCGTATGCTAAAGCTTTTCTAAATGTCAAGTATCTTTTCCTTAGACCATGAGATTGTGCAACTCCCGGATACCGTAGGAATGCTTTGGGTGTACCAAACGTCACAACGTAACTGGGTGGCTATAAAGGTGCACTACAGGTATCTCCGAAAGTGTCTGTTGGGTTGGCATGAATCGAGACTGGGATTTGTCACTCCGTGTGACGGAGAGGTATCTCTGGGCCCACTCGGTAGGACATCATCATAATGTGCACAATGTGATCAAGGAGTTGATCACGGGATGATGTGTTACGGAACGAGTAAAGAGACTTGCCGGTAACGAGACTGAACAAGGTATCGGGATACCGACGATCGAATCTCGGGCAAGTACTGTACCGATAGACAAAGGGAATTGTATACGGGGTTGATTGAATCCTTGAAATCGTGGTTCATCCGATGAGATCATCGTGGAGCATGTGGGAGCCAACATGGGTATCCAGATCCCGCTGTTGGTTATTGACCGGAGAGTCGTCTCGGTCATGTCTGCGTGTCTCCCGAACCCGTAGGGTCTACACACTTAAGGTTCGGTGACGCTAGGGTTGTAGAGATATAAGTATGCGGAAACCCGAAAGTTGTTCGGAGTCCCGGATGAGATCCCGGACGTCACGAGGAGTTCCGGAATGGTCCGGAGGTAAAGATTTATATATAGGAAGTCCTATTTTGGCCACCGGAAAATGTTCGGGATTTTTCGGTATTGTACCGGGAAGGTTCTAGAAGGTTCTGAAGTGGGGCCCACCTGCATGGGGGGACCCACATGAACATGGGTAGTGGGGGCAAGGCCCCACACCCCTGGTCAAGGCGCACCAAGATCCCCCCTTAGAAGGAATAAGATCATACCCCGAAGGGATAAGATCAAGATCCCTAAAAAGGGGGGATAACAATCGGTGGGGAAAGGAAATGATGGGATTTCTTTCCCCCACCTTTGCCAACGCCCCAATGGACTTGGAGGGCAAGAAACCAGCCCCCTCCACCCCTATATATAGTGGGGAGGCGCATGGGAGCCGCACCCCAAGCCCTGGCGCCTCCCTCTCCCTCCCGTGACACATCTCCCTCCTCCCGCAGCGCTTGGCGAAGCCCTGCTGGAATCCCGCTACTTCCACCACCACGCCGTCGTGCTGCTGGATCTCCATCAACTTCTCCTCCCCCCTTGCTGGATCAAGAAGGAGGAGACGTCCCCGCTCCGTACGTGTGTTCAACACGGAGGTGCCGTCCGTTCGGCGCTAGGATCATCGGTGATTTGGATCACGACGAGTACGACTCCATCATCCCCGTTCTCTTGAACGCTTCCGCTCGCGATCTACAAGGGTATGTAGATGCACTCCCCTTTATGCTCGTTGCTAGATTACTCCATAGATAGATCTTGGTGATGCGTAGGAAAAATTTTGATTTTCTGCTACGATCCCCAACAGTGGCATCATGAGCTAGGTCTATGCGTAGTATCTTGCACGAGTAGAACACAAAGTAGTTGTGGGCGTAGATCATGTCAATTCTCTTGCCGTTACTAGTCTTATCTTGATTCGGCGGCATCGTGGGATGAAGCGGCCCGGACCGACCTTACACGTACTCTTACGTGAGACAGGTTCCACCGACTGACATGCACTAGTTGCATAAGGTGGCTAGCGGGTGTCTGTCTCTCCCACTTTAGTCGGATCGGATTCAATGAAAAGGGTCCTTATGAAGGGTAAATAGAAATTGGCATATCACGTTGTGGTTTTGGCGTAGGTAAGAAACGTTCTTGCTAGAAACCTATAGCAGCCACGTAAAAACTTGCAACAACAATTAGAGGACGTCTAACTTGTTCTTGCAGCATGTGCCGTGTGATGTGATATGGCCAAAAGGATGTGATGAATGATATATATGTGATGTATGAGATTGATCATGTTCTTGTAATAGGAATCACGACTTGCATGTCGATGATAATGACAACCGGCAGGAGCCATAGGAGTTGTCTTATTTATTGTATGACCTGCGTGTCACTGAATAACGCCATGTAATTACTTTACTTTATTGCTAAACGTTAGCCATAGTAGTAGAAGTAATGTTTGGCGAGACGACTTCATGGAGACACGATGATGGAGATCATGATGATGGAGATCATGGTGTCATGCCGGTGACGATGATGATCATGGAGCCCCGAAGATGAAGATCAAAAGGAGCAAAATGATATTGGCCATATCATGTCACTATTTGATTGCATGTGATGTTTATCATGTTTTACATCTTATTTGCTTAGAACGACGGTAGTGAATAATATGATCTCTCACTAAAATCTCAAGAATAGTGTTCCCCCTAACTGTGCACCGTTGCTAAGGTTCGTTGTTCCGAAGCACCACGTGATGATCGGGTGTGATAGGTTCTAACGTTCGCATACAACGGGTGTAAGACAGATTTACACACGCGATACACTTAGGGTTGACTTGACGAGCCTAGCATGTACAGACATGGCCTCGGAACACGGAAGACCGAAAGGTCGAACATGAGTCGTATAGAAGATACGATCAACATGAAGATGTTCACCGTTGATGACTAGTCCGTCTCACGTGATGATCGGACACGGCCTAGTCGATTCGGATCATGTATCACTTAGATGACTAGAGAGATGTCTATCTGAGTGGGAGTTCATCAGATGAACTTCATTGTCATGAACAATAGTCTAAGTTGTCTTCGCAAATTATGTTGTAGACCAATAACTGCGTTGTAGCTCCCTGTTTAATACGATTCTAGAGAAAGACTAAGTTGAAAGATATTGTAAGCAATGATGCGGACTGGGTCCGTAGTCCGAGGAGTGTCCTCACTACTGCATAGAAAGCTTACGTCTTTGATGCACCGCTCGATGTGCAAACCCCTACAACGTTGTCTGTGGATGTTGTGAACACCTGAGAGACACGTCCTGATGACTACTTGATAGTTTAGTGCACCATACTTTACGGCTTAGAATCGGGATTCCAATGACGTTTTGAACGCCATAGAACATATGAGATGTTCTAAGAGCTGAAATTGGGATTTCAGGCTCATGCCCGTGTTGAGAGGTATGAGACCACTGACAAGTTCTTTTGCCAAAAAGATGGAGGAGAATATCTCAACTAGTGAGCGTGTGCTCAGAATGTCTGGGTGCTAAAATCACTTGAACCAAGTGGGAGTTAAATCTTCCAAGTGAGATAATGGTTGACAGAATTCTCTAGACACTATCACCAAGCTACTAGAACTTCGTGATGAACTATGACATGCAAAGGATGGTGATGATCCCGGTGCTGTTAGCGGTTCTTAGTACCGCAAAAGTAGAAATCAAGAAGGAGCATCAAGTGTTGATGGTTTAACAAGACCACTGGTTTCAAAAGGGGTAAGGGCTAGAAGGGAAACTTCATGAATGGCAAACCTGTTGTCGCTCTGATGAAGGAACCCATGGTTAAACCCAAACCTCGAGACTAAGTGCTTCTGTTGTAAGGGGAACGGTCACATGGTAGCGGAACCACCCCAAATACATGGTAGATATGATAGCTGGCAACTTCAACAAAGTATATTTGATATACGTGTTATTGATGTGTACCTTAGTAGTACTCCTTGTAGCACCTGGGTATTGGATACCGGTTCATTTGCTATTATTAGTGACTTGAAGCAAAAGCTACGGACTGAACGGAGACTAGCTAAGGGCGAGGTGACGATGTGTGTTGGAAGTGTTTCCAAGGTTGATAAGATCACCATCGCACACTCCCTCTATTTTCGAGGTTAGCGTTGAACCTAGATAAATGTTATCAGGTGTCTACGTTGAGCATGAATATGATTAGATCATGTTCATTGCAATACGGTTATTCATTTAAGTTAGAGAATAATGGTTATTCTGTTTACATGAATAATACCTTTATGGTCATGCACCCTATGGTTTATTGAATCTCGATCATAGTAATACACATGATAATAATATTAACGCCAAAAGATGTAGAGTTAATAATGATAGTACCACTTTCTTGTGGCACTGCCGCCTAGGTCATTTTGGCATAAAATGCATGAAGAAACTCCATGCTGATGGATGTTTGGAGTCACTTGATTTTGAATCGCTTGACATATGCGAGCCATGCCTCATGGACAGGATGACTAAGATCTTGTGTTCAGGTACAATGAAACGGGAAAGTGACTTGTTGGAAATCATACATGCTGATGTGTGTGATCCAATGAGAATTAAGGCGTGTGGTGGATATCGTTATTTTCTCATCTTCACTGACGATTTGAGTAGATATCGGTATATTTACTTAATGAAGCAAAAGTCTGAAACGTTTGAAAAGTTCAAGCAATTTCAGAGTGAAGTTAACAATCATCATAACAAGAAGATCATGTTCCTATGATCTGATCAAGAGGAGATTTTCTGAATTATGAGTTTGGCAATCACGTAAGACATTGTGGAAATGTTTCACAGTTGAAGCCACCTGGAACACCACAGCGTAATGGTGTGTCCGGACGTCGTAATCGAACCTTATGAGATATGGTGCGATCTATGATGTATCTTACCGATCTACCGCTATTATTTTGAGGTTATGCATTAGAGACAGCTGCATTCACTTTAGATAGGGCACCATCTAAGTCCGTTGAGACGACGCTGTCTGGTTTGGCAAGAAACCAAAGTTGTCATTTTCTTAATGTTTGGGGCTGCGATGCTTATGGCTTCAGCCGGGAAAAAGCTCGAACCCAAAGCGGACAAATACATCTTCATAGGATACCGAATGGTAACAGTTGGGTATACCTTCTGTCTCAGATCCAAGGGCAAAAATGTTTGTCGCTAAGAACGGGTCCTTTCTCGAGAAGGAGTTTCTCTCGAAAGAATTGAGTGGGAGGAAGATAGAACTTGATGAGGTTGTCGAACCCTCACTTCAACCGGAGAGTAGTGCAACACAGAAAGATGTTTCTGTGGAACCTACGACTGTTGAAGAGGAAACTAATGATAGTGATCATGAAGCTCCAGATCAAGTTGCTATCGAACCTCGTAGGTCGACAAGGATATGTACTACTCCTGAGTGGTACGGTGATCCTGTCTTAGAAGTCATGTTGTTGGACAACAATGAACCTACGAACTATGGAGAAGCGATGGTGGGCCCATATTTCGACAAATGGTTAGAAGCCGAGAAATCCGAGATAGGATCCATGTATCAAAACAAAGTATGGACTTTGGTGGACTTGCCCGATGATCGGCAAGCCATTGAGATAAATGGATATTTAAGAAGAAGACGGACGTGGACGGTAATGTCACCGTCTATGAAGCTCGACTTGTGGCGAAGAGTTTTTCACAAGTTCAAGGAGTTGACTACGATGAGATTTTCTCACCCGTAGCGATGCTTAAGTCCGTCGGAATCAAGTTAGCATAAGCTGCATTTATGAAATCTGGCAGATGGATGTCAAAACAAGTTTTCTTACCAGTTTTCGTAAGGAAAGGTTGTATGTGATACAATCAGAAAGGTTTTGTTGATCCTAAGGATGCTAAAAGGTATGCTAGCTCCAGCGATCCTTCCATGGACTAGAGCAAGCATCTCGGAGTCGGAATATACGCTTTAATGGAGTGATCAAAGTTTTTGGGTTTATACTAAGTTTGTTAGAAACTTGTATTTACAATAAAGTGAGTGGGAGCACTACAACATTTCTGATAAGTATATGTGAATGACATATTGTTGATCTGAAATGGTGTAGAATTTCTGGAAAGCGTAAAGGGTTGTTTGAAAGGAGTTTTTCAAAGGAAGACCTAGATAAAGCTGCTTACATATTGGGCATCAAGATCTATACAGATAGATCAAGACGCCTGATAATACTTTCAAAAGAACACACACCTTTGACATGATTTTGAAGGAGTTCAAAATAGATCAGTCAAAGAAGGAGTTCTTGCCTGAGTTGTAAGGTGTGAAGTTGAGTAAGACTCAAAGCTTGACCGCAGCAGAAGAAAGAGGAAGGACGAAGGTCGTCCCCTATGCTTTTGTAATAGGCTCTATACGATATGCCATGCTGAGTACCGCACCTGATGTGTGCCTTACCAAATGTCTGGCAAGAGGGTACAAAGGTGATCCAGGAGTGGATCACCAGATAGCGGTCAAAATTATCCTTAGAGGAATAAGGAAATGTTTCTCGGTTATGGAGGTGATAAAGAGTTCGACGTAAAGAGTTACGTCGATGCAAGCTTAACACCTATCTGGATAACTCTGAGTGGAGATACCGGATACGTATAATGGAGCAACAGTTTGGAATAGCTCCAAGTGGAACGTGGTAGCAGGATCTACGATATGACATAAAGTTTTTGCGAAGTACATAGGGATCTGAATGTTGCAGACCCGTTGACTAGAACCTCTCTCACAAGCATAACATGATCAAACCCAGAACTCATTGAGTGTTAATCACATATTGATGTGAGCTAGATTACTGACTCTAGTAAACTCTTTGGATGTTAGTCACATGGCGATGTGACCTGTGGGTGTTAATCACATGGCGATGTGAACTAGATTATTGACTCTAGTGCAAGTGGGAGACTGTTGGAAATATGCCCTAGAGGCAATAATAAATTGGTTATTATTATATTTCCTTGTTCATGATAATTGTTTATTATCCATGCTAGAATTGTATTGATAGGAAACTCAGATACATGTGTGGATACATAGACAAACACCATGTCCCTAGTAAGCCTCTAGTTGACTAGCTCGTTGATCAACAGATGGTCACGGTTTCCTGACCATGGACATTGGATGTCGTTGATAACGGGATCACATCATTAGGAGAATGATGTGATGGACAAGACCCAATCCTAAGCCTAGCACAGATCGTGTAGTTCGTATGCTAAAGCTTTTCTAAATGTCAAGTATCTTTTCCTTAGACAATGAGATTGTGCAACTCCCGGATACCGTAGGAATGCTTTGGGTGTACCAAACGTCACAACGTAACTGGGTGGCTATAAAGGTGCACTACAGGTATCTCCGAAAGTGTCTGTTGGGTTGGCATGAATCGAGACTGGGATTTGTCACTCCGTGTGACGGAGAGGTATCTCTGGGCCCACTCGGTAGGACATCATCATAATGTGCACAATGTGATCAAGGAGTTGATCACGGGATGATGTGTTACGGAACGAGTAAAGAGACTTGCCGGTGACGAGACTGAACAAGGTATCGGGATACCGACGATCAAATCTCGGGCAAGTACTGTACCGATAGACAAAGGGAATTGTATACGGGGTTGATTGAATCCTTGACATCGTGGTTCATCCGATGAGATCATCGTGGAGCATGTGGGAGCCAACATGGGTATCCAGATCCCGCTGTTGGTTATTGACCGGAGAGTCGTCTCGGTCATGTCTGCGTGTCTCCCGAACCCGTAGGGTCTACACACTTAAGGTTCGGTGACGCTAGGGTTGTAGAGATATAAGTATGCGGAAACCCGAAAGTTGTTCGGAGTCCCGGATGAGATCCCGGACGTCACGAGGAGTTCCGGAATGGTCCGGAGGTAAATATTTATATATAGGAAGTCCTATTTGGGCCACCGGAAAATGTTCGGGATTTTTCGGTATTGTACCGGGAAGGTTCTAGAAGGTTCCGAAGTGGGGCCCACCTGCATGGGGGGACCCACATGAACGTGGGTAGTGGGGGCAAGGCCCCACACCCCTGGTCAAGGCGCACCAAGATCCCCCCTTAGAAGGAATAAGATCATATCCCGAAGGGATAAGATCAAGATCCCTAAAAAGGGGGGATAACAATCGGTGGGGAAAGGAAATGATGGGATTTCTTTCCCCCACCTTTGCCAACGCCCCAATGGACTTGGAGGGCAAGAAACCAGCCCCCTCCACCCCTATATATAGTGGGGAGGCGCATGGGAGCCGCACCCCAAGCCCTGGCGCCTCCCTCTCCCTCCCGTGACACATCTCCCTCCTCCCGCAGCGCTTGGCGAAGCCCTGCTGGAATCCCGCTACTTCCACCACCACGCCGTCGTGCTGGATCTCCATCAACCTCTCCTCCCCCCTTGGTGGATCAAGAAGGAGGAGACGTCCCCGCTCCGTACGTGTGTTGAACACGGAGGTGCCGTCCGTTCGGCGCTAGGATCATCGGTGATTTGGATCACGACGAGTACGACTCCATCATCCCCGTTCTCTTGAACGCTTCCGCTCGCGATCTACAAGGGTATGTAGATGCACTCTCCTTTAAGCTCGTTGCTAGATTACTCCATAGATAGATCTTGGTGACGCGTAGGAAAAATTTTGATTTTCTGCTACGATCCCCAACATTTTTGTCCATGCACATGTGTTGTTCTTGGACAAAACTGTGCATACCAGCTCTTCTACATTACATTCATACTGTTCGAAAATAATAGGCCATTTCGAGTGGCGCAAAATGGCTCGTGGGCGCGAGCAAGTTACCCTGGAAGCCGGATACACGATATCCCTCGTAGCTGAAATCCATTTGAGGTGTATCCGTAGAACGACCGTACCCTGGCCATACGAACTCCGTTTGGGCTCCATGACCTGCCAAAACGACCGTAGTGAAAATTCGTATCCTTCTGTCATAAACTTCGTCTGTTTCGGAATAATTTCGGAGGCCGAAAACGGCTTGCAGAATTGAGTTTCGGATGATTTAGTGGTTGGCGTGCACTCTTCTAGCGTCTACCACCCTAGCGTGAGCTCACCCACGGACAGATACTGCGACAATGATGTGCAGAACAATGTTACATGACTCTATTTCTGCACCAGCAAGCCCTACATGCTAGTCTGGATGGAAGGAGAAGCCTCTTCGATGCACCGAACACCCAAAAACTTGCCGTTTTGCATGGTTTATCACCCATACCGCTACCACCCACATTTTTGTCCATGCACATGTGTTGTTCTTGGACAAAACTGTGCATACCAGCTCTTCTACATTACATTCGTACTGTTCGAAAATAATAGGCCATTTCGAGTGGCGCAAAATGGCTCGTGGGCGCGAGCAAGTTACCCTGGAAGCCGGATTCACGATATCCCTCGTTGCTGAAATCAATTTGAGGTGTATCCGTAGAACGACCGTACCCTGGCCATACGAACTCCGTTTGGGCTCCATGACCTGCCAAAACGACCGAAGCGAAAATTCGTATCCTTCTGTGACAAACTTCGTCTGTTTCGGAATAATTTCGGAGGCCGAAAACGGCTTGCAGAATTGAGTTTCGGATGATTTAGTGGTTGGCGTGCACTCTTCTAGCGTCTACCACCCTACCGTGAGCTCACCCACGGACAGATACTGCGACAATGACGTGCAGAACAATGTTACATGACTCTATTTCTGCACCAGCAAGCCCTACATGCTAGTCTGGATTGAAGGAGAAGCCTCTTCGGTGCACCGAACACCCAAAAACTTGCCGTTTTGCATGGTTTTGTTGGAAATATGCCCTAGAGGCAATAATAAATTGGTTATTATTATATTTCCTTGTTCATGATAATTGTTTATTATCCATGCTAGAATTGTATTGATAGGAAACTCAGATACATGTGTGGATACATAGACAAACACCATGTCCCTAGTAAGCCTCTAGATGACTAGCTCGTTGATCAATAGATGGTTACGGTGTCCTGACCATGGACATTGGATGTCGTTGATAACGGGATCACATCATTAGGAGAATGATGTGATGGACAAGACCCAATCCTAAGCCTAGCACAGATCATGTAGTTCGTATGCTAAAGCTTTTCTAAATGTCAAGTATCTTTTCCTTAGACCATGAGATTGTGCAACTCCCGGATACCGTAGGAATGCTTTGGGTGTACCAAACGTCACAACGTAACTGGGTGGCTATAAAGGTGCACTACAGGTATCTCCGAAAGTGTCTGTTGGGTTGGCATGAATCGAGACTGGGATTTGTCACTCCGTGTGACGGAGAGGTATCTCTGGGCCCACTCGGTAGGACATCATCATAATGTGCACAATGTGATCAAGGAGTTGATCACGGGATGATGTGTTACGGAACGAGTAAAGAGACTTGCCGGTAACGAGACTGAACAAGGTATCGGGATACCGACGATCGAATCTCGGGCAAGTACTGTACCGATAGACAAAGGGAATTGTATACGGGGTTGATTGAATCCTTGACATCGTCGTTCATCCGATGAGATCATCGTGGAGCATGTGGGAGCCAACATGGGTATCCAGATCCCGCTGTTGGTTATTGACCGGAGAGTCGTCTCGGTCATGTCTGCGTGTCTCCCGAACCCGTAGGGTCTACACACTTAAGGTTCGGTGACGCTAGGGTTGTAGAGATATAAGTATGCGGAAACCCGAAAGTTGTTCGGAGTCCCGGATGAGATCCCGGACGTCACGAGGAGTTCCGGAATGGTCCGGAGGTAAAGATTTATATATAGGAAGTCCTATTTTGGCCACCGGAAAATGTTCGGGATTTTTCGGTATTGTACCGGGAAGGTTCTAGAAGGTTCCGAAGTGGGGCCCACCTGCATGGGGGGACCCACATGAACGTGGGTAGTGGGGGCAAGGCCCCACACCCCTGGTCAAGGCGCACCAAGATCCCCCCTTAGAAGGAATAAGATCATATCCCGAAGGGATAAGATCAAGATCCCTAAAAAGGGGGGATAACAATCAGTGGGGAAAGGAAATGATGGGATTTCTTTCCCCCACCTTTGCCAACGCCCCAATGGACTTGGAGGGCAAGAAACCAGCCCCCTCCACCCCTATATATAGTGGGGAGGCGCATGGGAGCCGCACCCCAAGCCCTGGCGCCTCCCTCTCCCTCCCGTGACACATCTCCCTCCTCCCGCAGCGCTTGGCGAAGCCCTGCTGGAATCCCGCTACTTCCACCACCACGCCGTCGTGCTGCTGGATCTCCATCAACCTCTCCTCCCCCCTTGCTGGATCAAGAAGGAGGAGACGTCCCCGCTCCGTACGTGTGTTGAACACGGAGGTGCCGTCCGTTCGACGCTAGGATCATCGGTGATTTGGATCACGACGAGTACGACTCCATCATCCCCGTTCTCTTGAACGCTTCCGCTCGCGATCTACAAGGGTATGTAGATGCACTCCCCTTTATGCTCGTTGCTAGATTACTCCATAGATAGATCTTGGTGATGCGTAGGAAATTTTTTGATTTTCTGCTACGATCCCCAACAGAACCATCCATGAGGGTTACAATAGAATTAATTAGTGCACGCGTATACAACAAAATATGCTGATCAAGTACATGGGCGCCAAAAAATTTATTGTGTAATTCCGTTGATATAGGCAAGCTTATTTCTCTACCATCTGCATGTAAAGAAGATTTCAAATCGTAATGTAAGTTATGCTTGCTACGTCATGTTATTTCATTGCATAATCTTTTAATTTAAAAACATGCAATCAACCATTTGACAAAAATATAATATGTTTGCTTACATGCAACTGGCTTCAATGATAAACCTGACTTGAGCACCTGTTCACTTCCTCTCTTGCTATGCTGGTGAAATCAAGTAGCCACAACAACAAAATTTTGGTTTAGTCTATAATGATGAAACTACTCTGGAAACACCGGAAGACAAAATCAAGGTATTGCAAATAGATCATGACAGATCAACATCCATGTTATTACCCATGTGGCAGCATATATGCGAGTAATTCTTTTGAAATTTTTGTAGATATATACCCCATATACATGCAGTTAACAATTTATTTATATGGCAATGGATGCAACACAAAGGAATCGAAGATGAGAATTAAAGAACATACTCTGAATTTGCAGGGTTGCTTGCAGTGCACCGAGAGTGTGCCCGAGGCCGAGGCCGCCGTATTATCTCTCCAGAGCACCTGGCCGTCGCCGGAGTGAAGACCAACGCCTACTCATTGACATGTTGAAGCTGGTGCGTTTTGCTGCCATACAAAAGCATGGGCCGAGCTGCTCATTAAATTCATTATGTGTTTTTGACCAATTAAAAGTTAGCTAGCCTTGAAAATAATCGATCCATTAGCTTACATCCATCCATTAGCCTATATCCAAGGCTAGATGATATACTTGTACGTCTCAGCAAAATCAACCCAAGCGTGTACGTCTTGTGTAGTCACACACGCTGTCTCAATTGGTGGCCATCTGTCACATCCCTAGCTAGCACTTGCATTAGGACCTAACTAGAGTGTGCATCATGTCTACTTTCAAAGAAACTTGAAATGGGATTAACAGAAACCCCAGCACCCCTCTCCTAACAACTAGGGTTTGCTAAAATATTTTCCAATGTACCCAAAATGCCCTTCAAAAATGTTCATCATTTCTGCCTTGGTCTTAAACCTCTGCCAAAAATGGTGCACAATTTTCTAGGACACTCAAGGGCTTTGGATTAAATCATATGGTATTTGAATTTGGGCATTTAAATACTTAAAAATATTTTAAATGCTCAAATAATCATGAACTATAATGTTTCCTACTGTTCATATTATATACAGTGGGCATGACAAGTTTCATGAGTTATAAAAATGTTTAGGCATTTTTATTAATTGAACAAAGCACCAAAAGAAATGAAACAGAAAAGTAAATAGAGAAAAAAACAGGAAGAAGCAGTTTTACCTGAGCCCACTTACCTGCTGGCCCAGCCGGCCCAGCCCACCAGGGGCATCCCCGTCTTCTTCGCCGCGCCAGCGCACGAAGCAGCTCGGTGGCGAGCGCCGCCGATGCGCCGGCCACCTCCTGCCTGCCTGGCTGGCCCCTCGACCCTCTGGATGGACTAGGACGACGCGACGCCGACCCCTCGACCGTTTCCCCTCTCCCCCGTGTCTTTCCCCTTCCTCTTTCCCCTCCACCGAGCTCCCCCGAGCGAGCTCGTCGCGATCGATCGCTGCCACCGCGCTCTACGCCACTCCCTCGCCTCCCCGATGCACCACTAACTCCGCCGCATCGCCCCGAAGCTCCCCACCGACGCACACGACGCCAGGAGCCCCGCAACGTCCTCCTCGCCGTCGTCTTCAACCTTCGGCACCGGAGATCGCCGCCGCCCGTACGCCGTCGTCCGACCGTCCCCGAGCTCACTTCGACGCCCTCTGCGACCGCTGTGAGCTCACGTTTCGAACCCCTCTCTCCACGGGCTCGATTATGCCTTGTAGCAGCCGCCCCCTTGCTGACCGAAGATCACCGCCGCCGGCCAACTCACCGCCGTGGCCATAGGCACCGTACCTCGTGGCTGAGCACACCATTAGCTTCAGTAGATCACCAGCAAGCTAAAGCAAGCTTTAGCTCCTCCTACCGTGCACTACAACTCCATCCCGACAAACTCCGTGCGATCACCGCCGCGGACGAGCTCTTCGCAGTCGACTCCGGCGACCTCTCGACCAACCAGTGGCACCGTTGGATGCGGTGCATCACCAGGAGCACACCGAGCCCATCCGCGCGGCAAATGGCTGCCGGAATAAGGATTCCGACGAGTCACCGCCGTGCGAAATGGTCGCCGCCGGCCAAACTCCGGCGGGCTGACGTGGCCTGTTGTTTAGGAGCTAACAGTAATTAGGTTAACCACCACAGTCACTGACAGTGGGCCCCCTTTGTTAGTCAAACACAGTCAACCCTGGTTATGACCGGAATTAGCTCCTGAGACACTGACATGAAGGACCCACCAGTCAGGTTTGACTTGGACCGGCCCTGTTGACTGCCTGACATCAGCATGATGTCATGCTGACGCAGTAAAGGATTTTCTGGGATTTTTAGATTAAAAATAATTCAGGAAATTCCAGAAAATACCCAAAACTTCTAAAAATCATATAAAATCAACCATAGCTCAGATGGAAAAGATTTATATATGAAAAATGATCAGAAAAATCCAATCTTTCCAATGGCACTGGTTTCATGCATGTTTGAACAAGTTAACTTGCTGTATACATCAAAAACATGATAATGCACTTATTTAAATAATAGTTTGAACTTCAATTTGAATCTTTGATTCAAATAGGTTCAAACCCTTCTGGTTTTAGTTGCATTAGCCAACACACATGCATCTTGCCATGTCATGAACATGCATCATATTGTTGCATTTGTTTGTTAATGATTGTATCCCGGGTATTCTCTGTGTTAGGTCCTGCTCCGGAGGATACTGCTGCGTATCCAGTTGAAGAGCAGTACCCGACAACTACCTTGTCAGGCAAGCAATCATTGATCATTCCGATACAAACCCAATCTTCTCGCTCCTGCTCTCTTTTACTGCATTAAGGCAACAGCGTGTGAACTGCTATTTGCTGCGGTAGTTGAACCCTATCCCTTGCATGACCTGTCATTGCCACAGTAAATAGTTGAAACCCACTAGCATGTGTAGGAGTTGATTGAGCCATGTGATGTGTGATCCACCATGCTATTTGTTTATGTTGCCTGCTATGCTTAGAGTTGTGTCTGGTCTGGTTCATCTGGGTGATGGGTCGGAGTGAAATGATCTTACCGATAAAGAGAAGTTAGTGTGGAACACCCTTGGTAAAGGTATCGATGAAAGGCCATGTAGGAGTACATGGTGGGTTGTTTCATTGGAATCGTCCATAGGACCCGAGATCTGTATGTGTGGTTCAAGTTACAGCTACTACCACACATTGAGATCCTTAATTGACCCTCTCGGCTTATTAATTACCCTTGATCTCTGTCCAGGAGTTGCAACTAGTTTCTGGTGTTTGTAGCTTACTGGAGGTCGTGCACAGCGCTGACTCTCGGGGTGGGCTGTGATGCGACAGGTACGTGGCACGGTGTACCGGTTGCCCGTTTGGTGACTCGGGAACCCTGTACACATCGTTTGGGGCCGTGAGCGACACCCCGGCCGGATCTCCCAACGGATGGAACCCAAATAGGTGATAAACCTGGACGAGAGACTTGAGTAGTTAGTCAGGTCGTGGCCGACACCCCCGCTGGGCTTCCGCTTGAAGGTTGCCGAGTACACGCCGAGTAAACGGCGATAAGTGGTGAAAGCGTGTGTGAAGAAGTACACCCCTGCAGGGTTATCAAACTATTCGAATAGCCGTTGTTCGCGGTACGAACTACTTGGTTACTCTTACAGTTTATAGACAAGTTGATGGATACTACTAAAAGCCTCAAGATAAGTGTGAGTGCCGTGGATGGCCCTTTCGTAGGATGACGGAAGAGGATCCTCAGTAGTGTATAGATGTGGTGAGTAGAGGACTCGTGTTCGTAATAACATCTTGCAGTCTGTTGAGAGTTGTAGTATAGGTTAGCCAAGGTCAAAGCTGGAATTCTGCTATGAACTCCACTACCCCCATTGATAATGTTGCATGTATGATAGGTTCTATGGTAAGACTTGCTGAGTACCTTTGTACTCATGTTTGCTTAATAACTGTTGCAGAGGAGAACCCTGCCCCTGCTGATGGGTTCTACATAGACGTTGACGTCGACGAGTAGCTTGACACCCAGACGGAGATCTGGAGCTTGTGGAGGGCCTTGTAGATAGTCAGGCTACACCAAGCCTGTTTTATTTTCTAAGTTGTCTGTACTCAGACATGTAGCTTCCGCTTGTGCTTGTATGACTGTATGACTTGAGTGCTGGGTCATGTGACCCCTACCTGTATGGATATGTTATGTATGGCTCTTGGAGCCTTTTAAATAAAGTACTTTGAGTCATAGAGTTCTGTTGTGATGCAATGTTGTATTTGCACATATTGAGCATATTGCGTGTATGTTTGAAATGCTTGGTATGTGTGGGATCCGACACCTAGTTGTTTTCCTTTGGTAGCCTATCTTACAGGGAAATGCCTCCTAGTGTCTCCAATGAGCCTTGGTAGCTTGCTACTGCTCGGAACACGTAGGCTGGCCGGCATGTGTCCTTCTTCGTTCCTGTGTCTGTCCCTTAGGGGAAATGTCACGCGTTGTTCCTTTAAGTCCATGTAGCTTGCTACGACTTGGGTTCATACGTTGATGACCGACACGTTCGTTGATGGGTCATGGATGCCTGTCTCTGTAATTTAGTGCCACTTTTGGTTTATAACTAGCCATGTAGGCCCGGGTTCTCTGTCATATGGATGCTAGCGACACTGTATATACGTCTGCCAAAATGCGCAAACGGTCCCGGGCCAGGTAAGGTGGCACCCGTGGGGTTACCGTGCGTGAGGCCGCAAAGTGATATGACGTGTTACAGCTAGATCGGTCTGACTTAGAATCGGGGTCCTGACACCGTCAGACGCTCAGATTGTGCAGCCGCGCTCGCTGACGATGGGAGAGCCCGGCATAAAGTCATCTCATGGTGTCAAGTCGGTGAAAACAGCCGGGCCAGCAGCCTATCATGGTTCTGTGATGCTACGTACGCATCCTTCTGATCGATTGAACCGAAGGTCCTGAACATGCACGTACACATCCTTCTCATCTAACATGCACTTGAGCTCTTAAAAAATCCCATTAGATCGTGGGAGAGAAAAGAGCAGGAACGCTAGCTCGATTGCACTGAACATCCGAGATACAACCTTCTGAGCGAACGTGCACTTCCAATCGACCAAAAACAAAAACAATAAATCTCATTAGATTGTGGGAGAGAAAAGAGGCATATGAAGAAAGCTGGTTTGATTGACCTGTAGATGCACCTATACAATATCCTATTTCCCTATAGATCGTCCACTTCAACTCTAACATTGAAAAATCCATTAGATCGTGAGAGAACAAAAAACTTGAAGGAGGAAAGCTAGCCATGGCGGCAGCGCCTATTGCCTAGAGGTAGAAATCAATGAGAACCACACGGTCCTAACATGAAGACAGAGAGAAAAAGAGGTCGGGCAGATAAGAAATATTTTTTTTACATGAGGTCGGCCAGAGATTGATAATTAGGCGCTGACCTCGGGACTGCGCTGGAAAACCAATCATCTTTATCTGGCTTTTCATCTAATAGAGTCCAACCGTGAAACAATTATGTGAGTTTGCTGCAAGAAAAAATATCATCGATTAATCTACACCGTAATAACTCGGTCACACCAGTGTCGAAATCCATTAGTTCAACGGCTGTAGCTACTATCCAATCCACCTCTTCGTCGGAATCCATCACCGGCACTCTGGCCAGTGGGCGCCACCAAGCTCGCACTGCTGCAACAATTACATTGCTTCATCAATTTCATTGAGTTCGTCAGTTAAAAAGGGAAAGCTAAAAGGTTGCATTGCACATGCTCAAATTTTGTTCAGGTTTCTAATTATGTCTGCAATGTACTCCCTCCGTCCGGGTTTATTAGGCCTCTCAGCATCACAAGCATGCCTCTTTTTATAAGGCCTCTCTTTGGAAAGTGCATGCGTGCAACCATTTCATTGGTTGCATTGAAAGCCATTATTGTTGGTGCCGTGGCTGAGAAATTAATGCACTTCATGTGGGCTTTCTCATTGGCCGCATTCATGTGAGGGAGTCCATTAGGAATGAAATGGAAGAATTAATGTGAGCAAATTACTATGTGTCTTGGTCTAAGAGAAGTTGTCTTTAGGCCTAATAAACCCGGACGTAGGGAGTACTATGTAGGAAGGGCGTTGAGGGTCATCGCAATTATCAAAGAATTAATATTCGTATAGGATGCATCCAGTTTAGTCTACCCAAGGAATCATCTTAGGATTTGGCATGCCGTAGCCACAACTACTTGCAGACTTCTAGTTCTAGGCAATTGTAGCAACAAAAAATTAGTCTACATGACTTGTGCTACCAGGATCAAATATCACTCATGTAGGGTGCAGAATAACCTCAGTGCCGTGGCTCCCCGGTGCCACTCCCCACCGCCGCCGCAGTACGCGTACCAGTCCCCTCCCCCGCCGATGCAGCTGTGAGCAGATCCAGATGCCACCCTAGCGCCCGAGAACCCCTGGCCTCCGGCGGCAGAGCAGCGGCGCAGAAGTCTAGGTTGTGAGGGAGGGAAATAGATCGATGGGATATCTGGATCGTATTACTTTTTTTGTTTGACAAGGAAAGGAGAGACGTTTGTTACTCTGTTTGGGCCGTGTTGACATATAGCCCACTCCACCGGCCCAACACTCTTTCCCCCTCACGCTCGCTTACCTGTTCGACCCCTCGTCACTGCCTCTGCGTGCGGACCAAACAGATACGCCGACACCGGAGGAAAGATAGGTATCTGGGGGTCGATCCTCCGCCGCCGGCGACCCAGGGCGACCGCCCTAGCTCACCCCAATGGTGGGTCCGCCACTGCTTAGGAGTGTTTGGTATCCCTATTTCAGTGCAAATGGTGATAGCCACCGGAGAGTATCTTATACTCTCTCCGTTCCTAAATATTTGTCTTTCTAGACATTTTAAAGTGACCACAACATACGAATATATGTACACATATTTTAGAATGTAGATTCACTCATTTTACTTCGTATGTAGTCACTTGTTGAAATCTTTAGAAAGACAAATATTTATGAAAGGAGGGAGTAGTATTTACTAATTGGAAGCTTCATACAAGACTCTACGTTAAACCTAAGAAACTAAATAAATTGTCGGTTCAATCTCTTACGTCGTCGGATTAGGTACCTTAGGAGTCCTAGGTTGTATTCCCACACGCACCTCTTTTAGGAAAAAAACATGCCTCTAATCCTGCAGGTCTAGGAACAGAGCCCATCCTCACGCGTCAAGAATTTGTATCCATCCGATCTGTGGAAAGTAAATAAAAAATATTGATATGGAAAAGGCAAAAGGCTAGGTCTCTTCTACAATCAATGCCACCATGACACCAGAAAACATCCTCCTCCTGCGCGAGCTCATCTCCGCGCAACGGACTCCGAATCTCCACAGCGCCAAGCCGCCGAGATCCGCCACCAACAATGTATAAGATGAAGTACCGCTGCACCAAAGAAGCCATCCTCCGTTCCCCGAGCCCGTGTGTACCTCCATGAATGACGCCCCCAAGGGGGGAAACAACACCAGAGTGCCGCCGTCATCCGATCAACGGATCTAGGGTTTTCCCTGGAGGTAGCAGAGAGTGGCCTGTAACTTCTCCACGACGATGCATGCCTTCAAGAAGGGAATGGCGCAGACAGTGCCACAGCCACCGGCCTTTGCGGTAGTGAAAAGCAAGTTTTCACCCAGATCTGTTCGAAGAAACTCCATCTCTCGTGCACGGCCGCCGTGTCCTGCGACGTCCCCGAGAGCGGTATCCAAGATCCGCCGTCACCGGCGCCGCCAAGAGGACCCACCACCCAGCCGTCATCCCTGAAGGGGACGGCCCCATCACCATGCTCGGATTCGGCATCACGTCAACGCCCTCGGCCGCCCGCAACAGATCAGTGAAGGAGGATACCCAACGCGAGCGCCCAACACGCGAGCCCGACCACCCAAAGGAGAACCGATATTGGGTGGGTAACCCCATATCTGCCGCCGCCAGCCCCCGCAGCGCCGCCGGGAACCCATCGGGCCGCCGCCCGAGCGCGCAAACTCCACCACCATGCTGTACGCCCAGGGGCGCCGATGCATCTCCTCTAGAGGATCCCCTCTTGAAGAAAGGAGGAGGGCCCACCGTCCACCATACGTCGGGCGAGCTTCGCTCACCGGCCTCCTTCGGCGGCGGCGGGGAAGAAGGGGAGGAGGGAGGTGAGGACGGCGGCGGTTGGGGCGCCCGATTCGCCCCCTGGAAGCGACGTGAGACAGCGCTCTTTCCTTTACTCGATGTGTATGATAGACAAATGAGGAACCAGACCCCACTTGTCGTTCCAGGCCATTCCTCCAACCCTCAAGACGTACAAATTTTCTCTGTAGTTCCTGGATAAAATTAGAGACCAGCGTGTTACCTGCAGGCATCATGGTTTAGTACAATCTCTATGCATGTATTCACGATGGTTTGTTAGAGTACCACTTTCTTAAAGATATTGGCAACATCCATTTTACGTTATCGTACGCTTTCTCAAAATCCACATTGAAAAACACCCCATCTAGCTTTTTCGTGTGGATTTTATGAAGCGTTTCATGTAGGACAACAACCCCTTCTAGGATATTTCTGTCCGGCATGAAAGTAGTTTGAGTCGGCTGCACCACGGAATGCGCAATCTGCGTAAGCCTATTAGTCCCAACTTTGGTGAAGATTTTAAAGCTGACATTAAGAAGACAAATTGACTGAACTGTTCAATCTGCACGTCCTCTGTTTTCTTAGGAAGCAAAGTAATCGTTCCGTAGTTCAAGTGAAACAGCTGCAACTGTCCCAAAAATAGATCATGGAACATCGGGAGCAAGCCCCCCTTAATGATGTGCCACCACTTTTTATAAAACTCCGCCGGAAAACCATCCGGCCCTGTAGCTTTATTATTCTTCACTTGTGAAATTACTTCAAACACCTCTTTCTCCGGAAATAGGGCAGTCAAAATATTGTTCTCATCGGTTGCTATTTGAGGAACATCCTCAACCCTCGACTCATCTAAGGATACGAAATTATTCTCAGGAGGCCCAAATAGCTGCTTATAATAATTGGTGATGTATAATTTTATGTTCTCATGTTTCGGCTAGTGTTTGCAAGTACGCGCACCAAGAAGGAAAATAACAAAGTGGGTGCCACAATCTCTCGCATGCCGAATTTTTGTAACACAGCTGATTATGCTAGACCGGTTTGATCCTTTTTACATAACAACACTCAAATCAGTGTAATTTTGTTTACTGTACTGTAGATACCGAAGTTCAGCAATAGTTTGTACAACACACGCTTATTGGTACAGCGTTGGTGTGACCATAATTATGAAAATTCCTTAGGTCTCCTGATCTTAGCCTACAGGTCAATTTCGGTCCGTGACAAAGTTGGGGACAGTACCCCTTTACCTAGAAGTAGTTGTAGATTCTCAGTAAATGTGGATGAACTAGCGATTGTCTTACCAGCTTTCAACCTCATATTTCTTCACTTCATTCAGAAATATTAATAGGTCACTTTTATGTTCTCAATGATCTTTCAATTTTTTTATGTTCTCAAATATTATAACTTTCAACTAAATATTTCTCTCCTTCATTCATAAATATTAATAGGTGGTTTTTATCTTCACAATTATTATGTTGCTTAGAAAATACACTAACCAAGATCACTAGCATATCACGTTCGCCTGCATCCTGAACTGGGAATTGCTAAGCCGAACTAAAGGATTTATTAGATTTTATTATGAAGGTACGATCTAGCTTAGGCATGCAGGTTTCAAAACGTGAAGGTTGTGTTATCATCATGCAGTTCTTTGTATTTCAAGACATCACATTAGAAAAGGGCAAGGGAAAAACATTCCTCCATGAACATATGGAAATAACAACAAGGGGAATGGAAATATATTGTTGTTGTGCACGTAAGTTTTCCATAGCAGACCTTCAGTTAAGTTAAGCATAGATTTAGTACTCCTTGCCTATTTATTCTTTCATATACTACAATTCTATTCTACGAAGATAAGTTGTTTCATAAATTCGCTAGCAAGAAAAGGTTTATCATCTTACATTCAGTTACAACTAAGCTTAGTTCTTACTGAAGTGATATAAAATATGATTCCTAGCTTTGATGGCATCTTCTATCTGAGAAAGCCTTTTGTCGTTCTGGTTATAGAAATGTATATAGTATCTAACGTGATTCATTCTCTTTTTTTAGGCATTTGTTACCTACTTCTAGGTTTCACTTTGTGTGAAGGACCATAAATTCTTTTCTGGGTCTATCTATTTGGCTCTATAACTCCATGTTTTCCGGATACTCTTTCATATTTCTAGCCAAGGTACTGTTGTAGCATTATATTTCAATGAAATATGCAATTTTTCATTAATTGTTTCCTGAGAGCAGAATTTCATTAACCTGTTAGAGATTTAATTAGGATATAAAAAGTGCACGAGAACATGCACGCACTTTCTTTATAGCATGTGGATTTTTTAGTTTGTTTTCCTATTCCATTAAAAATATTATGGTATTAATGGAACAAAGAATTGTTCTGTCGAATCTACAGAAAGAGATGGTTTTTCTGGTGGCATATGTCCAAGTTGATCTTCAAAATTGAAGTATTTGACAACAGCTGTTTGAATGCGCATCTATGGAATTTTGTTTTGGTAAGGCTTTTGATTTGGAGTTTTTTAATGCATAATGCCTTTTCTAGGGATTTTATCTTTCATAACGTCGGATCAACTTTTGTTTCATTTTCATCTTTCCATAGCCTATAGTGTAATTTATTCACTTTGGATTTTTTATGGGCCTTAAGATGAAAGTTATACTTATTTAAGAGAATAAACTACAGATTATTTAGAAAATATTAGCTAAATGATTCATAGTAGATTGCTTCGAATCATAATTTCTCTTTTAGGCTAGATTCATGCTATGTCACACCAACATAGTTCATAGGTACGGTCATGTAGTAACAGAGAGGAGTACACGAGTAAATTAATATGCATAGTCTTTGTATTGACATATTGTGTTTAAGGTATCTATTCTAATTTAACGCACATGATCGCTGTGAAATTTTTTGTTTGACCACTTGTAGAGTGGTAATGCTACTAAGAGTGATTCTTTTGTTGATGTTTTGTATCGTAGACTATGAACGTTGGCTGATAGAAATCTAAGGGAGATTGACCAAGTGCACGAGGGGCCAATGATGTCGCCATAGAAGGACAGTCCATGGCGGTACACCAGACCTAAGCCGTGCTGTGTGTGCTAGTTAGGGCCACCAACAAGAAAAACAGGGGGGCTTCCTTAATAATCCTGTCATCTCATTAATCCATCTTGGATCAGATACTTCCAAGTCTGGGAGCTATTAAAAAGACAACAAGAATCCAGAAAGAGGAAAGCAAAGGATTAATCTGGTGGGATCAATGATACCACTGTCACTCTATACATAGTGTCGAGGATTTAGAAAAAATATGTTGGTTGATAACATTTTTTAGATAGTTTTGTACAATGTTATAAAAACTTTGCTAAAGTGAAAACCTGAGTAGACATTGGTCCATCTTAGGGCACGGTATCTTAACATAGGTATATCAAATGATCATTAAAACAAATTAATAACACAAAAGTTTGAATGTATCTATGTAGCATAAAAAACTTTAACTCCATAAACTAATTTATTTCACATATAGTGAAAAACACTAAAATTTAAAAAGTGTCAATCTTGCACAACATCAGCACATCTGGCTATGCCTACCTGGAAAAATGATCATACTAATAGAATTCTCCACGACATAAGTGATCATAAAATACAGTTGCACAATATGCATAATTTCCAACTAAATGATAAATTGATAAAAAATATATTTTTATATATCAATTAAAAAGCAAGCAAGCCTAAGACCAAACTATGATCGCAAAAGTCTTACATTCATAAATTCAATCATATTCGAATCCAAATTTTCTTCAAAGAAATCTAATATTGTATTTTCTTCATTATGGAAAAAACCTATATGAAATTCTAGCTGGCACATGGTGTGGGAGGAAAAATAATATTAAATGGGCTGAATTACTCGGTTTGGCCCATATAGATGGCTGAACTGGACTGGGCTGATTATAATCGACGACCACTTCATTTGGTAATAATTTTGCCACGTCAGCTTCCCACATTGGATATGACGTCGCCAGGACAGACTGCCAGTGACCAAAACAATTGGTCGTTGAATCTACGACCTTTTATTTTGGTCGTAACCTTCTATAACTATATCACAAAAAAGGTCGTTAAGTTTTATTAAAGATGGCCAGCTTTTGACTAATTTTATTGTCACAAAAAGGTCCAAAATGAAAAACAATGACTATTCAGTGACCAATATTGATGGTCGCAAGTTAGCATATTTCTTGTAGTGATTGCGGAGGCCGAATTGCACCTCTATGGCCAAAATTTGGACACTAGGGACAATGTTCTCTTGCTGCCAGCCTTCAATGGAAGTATGCAACCAAGGGCACAGAAACTAATTCAGATCATAGATTAGCATTATTAATTGATACATGTACACTAGCAAGTTGAGATCTCTACCACGACGAACAACTCTTGCTCTCCAGGCTGAATGTATCCCAACACTTGTAGTTTAGGAGCAGAGCCAGTCTTGATCCTGGAATAGCTATTTTCCTGGGAATAGGTGAGCTCGCCAAACTGAAATAGCATCTCAAGGCAAGGGGCATCCACCACGTCGTCGATGTATCTAAGAGTAATTTTGGTAGCAACTTTTCTAGTTTTGATCAAGAAATAAATTTCTGTGATGCACCACAGTCCATTTTCACTGATATGAATGTTGGTGCAAATGGTCTATGATCTACAAGATCACAGTACCAAACTTGATCGCACGCAGCTATAAAAAATACGCGAAGAAATAAATTTATGTGATGCACCACAGCCCATTTTCTTATAGCTTGTATCCGATATGAAGTATATAAGAGCTGTGGGGGAGCGTGGCAAGCAATCAAAAGGGGGCCAATTTGTAAAGTAAACATAAAATATGCATGGAAACCGATGCGAATCACACGAAATTACATGTAATTGAATATATCTCGCACCTTCCTTCCTTTCGCGGTTCAGCTCATGGGAATCGACTTGTCGTTTTGTCAGTTTGCACGCAACAACACAATATATTCCATGCATATGCGGCAGCAAACAAGCATTCCGTGCATATTTCAGGCTCCTTGTAGTTGTTAGCTAGCTTTGTACGCAAAATCAATCAAGCTGTTTGTAGTAGCTAGCTAGCTTTTGTACATTCGGAATGCATGTATATCCTTACGGTGAATCGATCTAATGCTCTAAAAACCAACATATATTATAATTTATGGGATTGGAAGGTAATTATCTACTAACTAGTCGTCAACCCGTGCATTTGCACGGGCTAGCATTGTACATATATATTTATACTTGAGTTTTTGGGAACAGGAAATATGTACAGAATATTGAATTGTGCTTAAAATATTTTACGTTGTGTAATAGACTTCATCATATGTTGCAAACATATATAATATTTCATCAATCCTACGTAATTCTGCAATAAAATGCATGCAAATAATTTGAATATTTGATGTATTCTTTTATTCTCAGTTTTTAGTTGGTAAATAGTGTTGTGTTGTGGTTACTTTATCATCGACTATGGAAAACTGACAAAAACTGGCAAGGTAAATGTCAAATCCCGGTTTAATCGTGTTGATGTAACTAATAGCTCGGAAGTTTATTGACATAACCGTATCGTCGCAGAACCAAAGATATATAGAAAAATATAACTGTAGCAACGTGATAAAACTAACCAATGTATAGATTCATTTAACAAATTCAATTATCAGAGTGACCTAAACTCGATTGATATGAAAAAGAAAAGATGTGAACTGAGATGTGAGTACTATACTTGTATCGGGATATAGCCATAATTTAAGTGCCAGATCATCGTGGCCGCCCACCATCAGCCAACCATGCTATGTGTTGAAACTCTTACCATCAAGTATGTGAAAAAATGTCCTCAATTTTGACAAACAGTAGTAAGATTTAGAAATAACTATGTACATATGAAGAGCAAACCATATTTTTTTTGTTAGTACACAACTTAGAGAAGATAACCACTACGTACATTTTTACACCAAGTAAAAAATCTCGAGCAACAACCTTCAATATTGTCGTATGGACATACATCGAAGGATGCTGATTAAATTCAGTTAACTACACATCATATGTGTAGAAGAATGTATTACATAAATGTATTGTTGGATTATAACTAATTATACAAAATCCATGTATCTATAGATCAACATTAGGGAAGCTTTGACCATGAGCACTTACGTCTGTACTATGTTCCAGAAAAACTATAATAAAAAATAAGCTTTGACCTATATTATTTTTCTCCATTCCCTAGGTAGATATGACACCAATACCTTAGGCATTCCTAAAGTACATCAAAGGATCTGATTATACCTCTAAATAAAATAGTGAAAACCATCCATGAGGGTTACAATAGAATTAATTAGTGCAGGCGTATACAACAAAATATGCTGATCAAGTACATGGGCGCCAAATTTTTTATTGTGTAATTCCGTTAATATAGGCAAGCTTATTTCTCTACCATCTGCATGTAAAGAAGATTTCAAATCGTCCTGTAAGTTATGCTTGCTACGTCATGTTATTTCATTGCATAATCTTTTAATTTAAAAACATGCAATCAACCATTAGACAAAAAATAATATGTTTTCTTACATGTAACAGGCTTCAATTATAAACCTGACTTGAGCACCTGTTGACTTCCTCTTCTTGCTATGCTGGTGAAATCAAGTAGCCACAACAACTAAATTTCGGTTTAGTCTATAATGATGAAGCTACTCTGGAAACACCGGAAGACAAAATTAAGGTATTGCAAATAGATCATGACAGATCAACATCCATGTTATTACCCATGTGGCAGCCTATATGCGAATAATTCTTTTGAAATTTTTGTAGATATATATCCCATATACATGCAGTTAACAATTAATACATATGGCAATGGAAGCAACCCAAAGGAATCGCAGATGAGAATTAAAGAACATACTCTGAATTTGCAGGGTTGCTTGCAGTGCACCGAGAGCGTGCCCGAGGCCAAGGCCGCCGTATTATCTCTCCAGAGCACCTGGCTGTCACCGGAGTGAAGACCAATGCCTACTCATCGACATGTTGAAGCCGGTGCGTTTTGCTGCCATACAAAAGCATGGGCCGAGCTGCTCATTAAATTCATTATGTGTTTCTGACCAATTATAAGTTAGCTAGCCTTGAAAATGATCGATCCATTAGACTACATCCATCCATTAGCCTACATCCTAGGCTAGATGATATACTTGTACGTCTCAGCAGAATCAAGCCAAGCGTATACGTCTTATGTAGTCACACACGCTGTCTCAATTGGTGGCCGTCCGACGCTCAGATTGTGCAGCCACGCTCGCTGATGATGGGAGAGCCCGGCATATAGTCATCTCATGGTGTCAAGACGGTGAACAGCTAGGCCAGCAGCTTATCATGGTTCTGTGATGCTACGTACGAATCCTTCTGATCGATTGAACTGAAGGTCCTGAATATGCACGTACACATCCTTCTCATCTAACATGCACTTGAGCTTTTAAAAAATCCCATTAGATTGTGGGAGAGAAAAGAGGAGGAACGCTAGCTCGATTGCCCTGAACATCCTAGATACAACCTCCTGAGCGAACATGCACTTCCAATCGACCAAAAACAAAAACAATAAATCTCATTAGATTGTGGGAGAGAAAAGAGGCATATGAAGAAAGCTTGCTTGATTGACCTGTAGATGCACGTATACAATATCCTATTTCCCTATAGATCGTCCACTTCAACTCTGACATTGAAAAATCCATTAGATCGTGAGAGAACAAAAAACTTGAAGGAGCAAAGCTAGCCATGGCGGCAGCGCCTATTGCCTAGGTGTAGAAATCAAGGAGAACAACACGGTCGTTCGTAACATGAAGACAGATAGAAAAAGAGGTCGGTCAGATAAAAAGTATTTTTTTTACATGAGGTCGGCCAGAGATTGATAATTAGGCGGTGACCTTGGGACTCCGCTGGAAAACCAATCATCTTTATCTGGCTTTTCATCTAATAGAGTCCAACCGTGAAACAATTATGTGAGTTTGCTGCAAAAAAAATATCATCGATTAATCTACACCATAATAACTCGGTCACACCAGATTAACGGCTCGTAAAATCTGATTAACGTGGGAATTCTTAGGGAGTCTAGAATTAGTATAGGTACTATTTGTGTGACATCAGATACATTATGATCATATTAAAAAAAGATATATTATGAACAACATATATAAATGTACTTTGGTGATAGAAACCTTAATTTACACATTTCCATGGATATAGAAGTAAAAGTTGTAACACTCCATTATTATATTTTTTGTTCTTATCGTAAATGTTAATATATGTGTACTTATTAAATCTTGAATAACAAAAACACAAAATATCAGTAATAAGAATGTATTGTAAAGTTAAAGCTTTGTAAATAAAATAATTCAACAAACATGCAAAAGAAAGCTTGCAGTGATTTGTTATAATGAGTAAGCTGTTTATTCCTAATAATATATTTTAATATATGTAGTAACCCTAGGGCTAGGAGGTGTCATAATTGTTGGTTAATCCTTGACATAAAGAGAAGTTGGTCGACTCTTTGGCAGAAAGAGAAGTGCATCTAGCTGCTACATATGTGTTGTTTGTAAGCATTATGCTGTCCTATCAGAGGAATAGACATAAAGAGACATCTTTATTTATTTTTCTAGATAAAATAACCATATTCTATTGTGGGAGAGGAGTGGAGGATATGAAGCTTGTTCTCGGAAAAGCATGGATGCAACAAAACATAGGCACTCCGTTATAAAATCGTGATAACTGAGTAAAATCAAACTTGTCATAGTTGAATATTTCATTTGTAATAGTGGAGACATGGATGCCCGAAAGACATGAAAACTGAGTAGTCCCTCATAGTATTCTATCTAAAATAGAAAATCTGCATAACATAACTTCTGCCATGTTCTTCTCCAAAAAAATTAACAGAATAGAATGCAAGAATGCGTATGGTCAAGATAATTGTAGTCATTTCAGGCTCCTATCTGCCAAGACAAAATGCTATATCGAGATAGAACATAGATTAATATCGGTATTGACCAACGATATTTAGATCGCAATTTTGGACTTGCAATGGGAGCTTACTCTCGTTCCCAAGAAAGGAATATTTATAAATGATCAAAATAATGAGACCAAGTTTGGCTTATATGTAAAACCCTAAACAATTCTTAAATATTTTGTTCCAAAGATAAGCGTTCTGATTCTTAAATTTAGTTTATATGGTATAGATAAAGGTAAGCGTTCTGATTCTTAATTTGGAGCATGGAAATATGTATGTACATACAATTAACATTAGAGCTTTAATAGTTTGTTCCAAAGAAATACATATGTACCCATCTGATCTATTGAAGTTGGTACTATAAAATTTGAGGGTTTATATCGATCGACTAAGGTTGTACGAAAGTATGTATCATGTTTTTTTTCATAAACTTGATTCTGAACAACAAAGTAGTTTGGGAATGTGTACAATGTATTCCTCTATAATCTGCTCCTTGATGGATTTCATTCTTCCTGGCAACTGAGGGCACAATCAACTTAAATGTACCATACGAATAATCAAAATCCCCAAGATAACTGAAGTACCAAGAACGAATTGATTTCTCTGTTTATAGAAGATAGTCACGTGATATGAATTAGGAAGAAAAACTGTCTTTCATAGATTAGGGAAAGTATTTTGTATCTGTTGCAATTTTTTCCCATATCAGAAGTATGGTAGGCAGTCAGGTAGGTGCAGAAACAAACATGTGTAAAAGTGAAACTCGGTTGTCTATTTTTGGAAACAATCAGGTCGGTAAGACATGATAGAATATAATGCCTTGGTCATAGGATGTTCGCTGCAGGCAAACAACTGCATCAAGCAGCACAATATCTAGAAATTGTTCATAATGTTGGCTGAATTAATATGTTTGCAATATGTAAGCTGAAGAATCCATTTTACAATAGTTAAACTCTAAATCTGTCTTTAGTAATCAATTCTATAGAATCCGTATACATTCATGTGTAGAATATAATAGGTTTCATATAATATTGATGAACCAATGGATGAAAAATAGGACAGGAATTTACGTCTATAAAATACACACTCATGAACATCATGCAAATCTTGTGATGATCCAACCATTCTACGTAAGTTAGGCGCTGTTGCGGAGAAATCACTCTTCCTAAGCAATGGTAGTAGGCAAAAATTGTGCTTTATCTCAAGGTCAATGTTGCCCATCTGGAAACACTAAGTGATGTGCTACACAGAAGGCAGCTCTGGGATGTTCTTATTGGGTGTCATCACAAACCTTCAGGAATAGTATCTAAGGAAGATGATTTAAGAAATCAAATCAGAAACTTCATATATCAACAGTGTAAAGGTAACACTTTAGATAGTTTGTCTTCAACACCAATATAATTTAAGCATAAATGGTGTGATGAAAATAGTAAACGGAAAAATAAAATAGTGAGACTTGATTGATATCATCATTGTTGCTTCATGGAACTCCATTCTCGATCTTGGAAAACCAAGACGCCTCCTTTCATGACCTGCAAAGAAGATATTAGATAGTGGCCTCACACTTGATTGAATTCACCACCAGTTAAATTTGCTGAATTTGCTCGTGACAACTATAAAAAAAGGTAAACACATGAATAAGATAAAGATTCTAGACAGCCATTTAATTAAAATCCAAGATAATATTTTCAAGGTAAAGAAAAAATAATGCGCGATGAAGGCCACTGAAATGCAATTGTAAAGTAGCTTAAAAAATTCATGTTTTTTGTGCTTCTGTATGCTTACTTGCTTATTACTATGTAATGTTCTTTGATTTCATCTAGTAACTTCTCAAATGAACAATATGCATGGACTAAAAACTGAATCTTGTTGAATGCTTAGTCCTCGAATCAAGTCAGAAGTTTCTCTACGCAATACCTTGATATCTGAGTCCATTTTCTCTACCAGCAGAGAACTCATAATATTAGATGTATACAAAATGTGGCAAAATGTTAACATAAATACCTTGAAGTAACTGTAATCAGACGCCAGCTATATGAGCTGTCAATCCTTGCCGATTATGTGCACCGGCTCGATTTTTCTGTTTTCAAAACAAAAATAGATGAAAGAAATCAATATTAGTCTAAACTTACCTACACATGCATTGCACATGCCACAAATCTGCCGACAAAATTGCAAAGCTAGCGTCAACGTTGTGAACAGGGTATTAAAGAGTAAACTATATGAGTAAATGTATGAGCAGAGGATTCAAGGGTTCTGAGTTACTTGCCAAGTGGATACAACTAAAAAATCGAACATTGTCGAGCAAATAAACAGCTCCACCACCAGTCTGCCACAATTCTTAGCTCGGCAGCCTTGTCGACTGTGATAGACGTCCAAACTGTTTCAAAGATTGGATGGTACAATTACTTCTCTATATCAACCTTCGTTGAATAAAATAATTAGGAGCCTAACAGTAGGTGTTTGATTAATTTTTGCATGTCAATAATTTGAAAGCTAATGAGATTCCTGATTTCAATGATTGGAGAGGAACAAAATCACCTGCGGTGTTGGTGCAAGACAACGCCAGCTCAAGTGCTTACAGCAGCGACGACGAAGCAAGTTCATGTCTAGAGGCTAGTACACTCATGTACACATCTGCCAATCCATACCTTTCTTGATCAATTCCGCCGAGAACAGAACTGGGACGCACGCAAAAACGATGGGTTGATAGCTTCAAATGATGGTGGTATAGATTCATGGTAGGTGATTAGATGTATATAAGTTAGAGCTAGGCTACAGGAGAGGATGGATTGTATCATTCACCTGCCTTTTAGATCGATTCCATTATGGATGGAATCAAGAGCGGCTGTAGTGGACGCTCGATGATGATCCGCCCGGGAGAGGTGGCCAGCAGAAGGAAACCATAGCCCGCGGGCGTGACAGTGAGCCTTTTAGGGATAAGTTTTTCTTCTATGAAATTAAGGCAGAGAGTCCTCAAGGATACATGCACATGCCTCAAACAATCGTTGGTACATCTCCTCCGCTGCATCAACTATGATGGGACAAATTCATCTGCTTGATTGAAAATATATGTTAGATTACTCTGGCAAAAACTTGAAAACTGATTAGAATCAAGATTTCTAGATTGGAGAGGACCAGGATCACAGGCTGAAGGAGAGGATGGATCTGATTGTACCCAATTCTTTCACACTGATTAAAACTTGGATGGATCACCAAAGTCATCGACGTCCCAAAGAAAAGATGCGGTAAGCTGGAGGATGAGGAAGACGGGTAGTAGGAAACGTGCGGATGGACACTCCTTTTTGAGGAAGGACGATCATGAGGGGATTTTTATTTACAGAATCTTTAGGGTTTTTTTATATAGGAGTGTGATAGATTGGGTTTTTCTGTTTTTTTAGGGATTGGTTGACAACTTTTGTTTTAAAATCGCTGGACACTTACGGGAAGAGGAGAAATCGGTACACAACACACATGGGTCGAGAGACATGGAGCCATGGACGAGTCTCTTTTTTTTCATTGGCTGATTGATGGTTAGATGGCCGTGGATTACGTGGATTAATCTACACCGTTATAATTCGGTCCCACATGATTAACGGCTTGTAAAATCTGATTAACGTGGGAATTTCTAGGGAGTCAAGAATTAGTATAGCTATAGACTATAGATAGATAGATAGATGGGCTCGGACATAACGTTTAAGTATGCATAGTAAAGAAAAAATTGCAGTTTCGGAATTCCTCCAAGAGGCTCCGCCAGTGTATAAGAGGCCATTAAGTTAAATTTAGTAAACATAAATAAATATTCAGTAAACATCCAGATCGGTGCAACCTGGAAGCAAATGAAGGAACAAAAGAGAAGGGGAAGACAGGAGGGACCCATGCCCAAGCAACATAGTCGGAGATCCATCATCGCCGTGGGTGAGCTCGCCGGAGATGGCCGGCTGCTGGCAAACGTCGTGGAGGTCGAGGAAGAACATTCACTCGTCGCCGCCGTCCTCGAGCAGGACATGGATGTCCAAGAGATGGAGCGGTGCATGGGGGAGTGGGTGGCGTTGGAGAGGAGCAGCCGTAGTCGCCGGAGCAGCGCCGAAGTTGGAGGCGACTGAAACCCTAGCTCCGGGTGGATAAGGTCCGGGCCGGTCCGGTCCCGGTCCGAGCCGTCGTTTGGTTTGGGAGCCGGCGGTCCGGGCCGAACCGGAGTGAGCAGGCTGGCAGTCCTCTTTTCAGGGACTGGACCACCAAGGCAAAAGCTCGGGCTGGACCGGTGGACCGGCCAACCACTCACCGGCGGCGAGAGGGTGACCATGGCGTTCGGGAGTGAAGGTACTAGGCCCTAATCAGATGAGGGAACGAAGGTGGGAAGCTGCAGTGACTCACGTAGAACACAATGTGTTGTTGGGGAGCTCGGGGAAGCAACGACGGCGACATAATCGACGATGAATGACGACGGTAGGAGTTCGGTAAGGAGGAAGATGGTGACGGATTCTGGATGAATCAGGCCGATTCATTCCGTGTGGATGCAGATCTCATGGTCATGGAGCTCCTGGAGATGGTGATTCGTTCTGGGGAGGATGTTGGCCGTGTACGCGTGAGGTTGTGCGCTGGACGGCGGCGGTTGCGGCACATGTGCGTGCGTGTGTGTGTTTTTTTAATCCAAATGTGTCCTGCAGAGTTGGGGCACTTGGAGGGATGGATAGGAGAGCTCAGGTGAGTGGCTGATGAAGTGGTGGTGACAGCAGGCGGCGCTCGGCGCTGGGATCGGAGAGGGAGAAGACGCCGTCGCCTCTGTGATTCTCGGTCCACTCGGTCGGCTCAGTTAAAAACAAGACCAGACCGAGGCTTTGTCAGGCCTGATTCTTGAGCCCGGACCGACAATTTTTTCTACCGAGCCAGGACCATTCGGTCCTGTCAATAGCGAGCCGTGAGCCGGGCCAAAAGCCCGCTCGCCACGTCCAGCCTTAACCCTAGCCACCTGGGAGGGTTGGGGAAGGCTGGGACCGGCGAATCCAACCGGATGGGAGGAAGAGGCGGCGCGAGGTAGGTAGGATCTGGCCGCCGGTGAGCCATGACGGGAGAGGAGGGCGGCATGGTGGGAGGGCGGTGGCGGTTGGCTTGGCGGTGGGCGCATGGAAAGGGAGATGAGGTAGGGTTTCGGGAGATGGCGATGTGGGGGTGGATGTGGATAGGCCATGTTGTGTTAGCTCGGCTCTCTTGTTCTATCCTTTTGTTCCAAAAACTGGAGCCCTTTTTCTTATGGGGAAAAAATCAAGCCTTTTTTAACAGTGGCGGACACAAAAGAATATGTGTTGCACACAACACAACACCCGCCACTGCTACTTAGTTGCCAGTGGCGGGCACGTATTGCAAACTGCCACTGTTATTTTTGGACAAATTTACCGCGAGACCTAAAAAAATAGTAGCGGGTACGTATTGCCTGCCCACCACTAGTAGCTCAAGTAGCTGTGGCGGGCACAATTTTCTGCCCGCCACTGCTAACATTTTCCCATGGCAAGTCCGGACAAATCTTAATAGTGACGGGCGCAAACTGGCACCCGCCACAGTTAAATAACTAGCTGTAACGGGCGAGGTTTGCTACCCGCCACTGTTTGCTTTCAAAAATAGCTGTAGCGGGTGCCCCGCCGTGCCAGCCACTAATTTGTGATCTCCTATAAGCCCTTTCCGAGTAGTGACATGAGCAGGAGTAGGGTATTACATGTTCTCGAGGGCCCGAACCTGGGTAACTTGGTCTCCTGTTTCCCCTCTGACCAAATCACTATTACCTATTCTCGATGAATAATGTGGCATAGAACTGAATGATCATTTCCTCGTTCCGGTCCATATGAAAGCTTACAATGCTGGTTAATCCGAAGGTTTCAAAGACATATCTTGCACATAAATTTCTGGCCTTCCCTCGGACGGCGGGAGTGTCCATCCAGAGGTGGGCGGCCCCTCTTGTTGCTGGTCATGCACGTTCCCTCACCTGCAAATGCCTTCTAAACCGTCTATTTTTTCCCGTGCTTCACATCATTGCTATCACCTTATTTCTACTTATGTACTTCCTTATTCTAGCCATTTTCCATACCAGATTTGGAGCACTTACCCCTGTCTGATTTGGCATTCACAACAGAACCTGGAGTGAAAGAATCTCGACGCTTCACGCGACGAGTAGGCCTAGCAAAGTCATAGCCAAGATTGTCTGACTCGGATATATTGCTAATGGTATGCTTCCGAGAAGAATTTTCCATAGCACCCTACAACACAAGACATCAAACACATAAGAATGAGGCAATTCATCATCTGAAATGTGCACGACTATGGCTACAGTATGCATAATGCATGCATAATCTAGTACAAACGATTTCTTACAGGGTTAAGTATGACAAAGTTAATAAAGATTCCTAGTAAAAATAATACACCTTATATTAAGGAATGGAGGGAGTATAAGACATAGGCCAATCTTCTCAGTGTCTTTTCTCAAAAAAGAAATTAAACTGAAACTAAAATTAAGATATCTATGCTAGAATAAATAATCATAGGGAAAATCAAAATGGCAATCAGTTGTGGAACCAATCCTTTTGTAATGGAGTATCATATAAATGGGTGATGGATTCTCCCCACAAGTTTATACCACGTAGAAGTTCTAATATACCTAGATCTAAATGCATGTAATCTTAATGCGAAGGATTTGACCTTCTTACTATGAATAATGTTATTAGAAAATATATTTTACATTTATTTCTTGACAAAAACAGAAGTTTCAAGCACGTGAAGCACCGTCCCTCCAGTCTCTTGATTTTTGATTTCTTCCTTTGTTTGTCTGCTTGTTTGTACAATACTATATTCGTTGGACAGCTGGAAATGCCACCCATCCAAGCACGTGAAGCACCATCCCTCTGCTAGCTATTGTGAATCGATGGGTGGCTGCTCGAGTCTCTTGATTTCTTCCTTTCCTCCTACTCTCTCTCTCTCTCTCTCTCTCTCTCTCTCTCATCACCTCATCCATGACCTGTATAAGAACATGCTTGAAAACAACACTTAAATTCATTCCCACAGCTAGCCATCTGAACAAATGTCCTTAGGAGCAGTGGCGAACCGAGGAATTGAAGTTAGCTAGGGCGAACATTTAATGTCTAATTTTTTTTCACTATAAATGCTAGTCTACTCAACCAAAACTCATAGCATTCAACAACAAAAGAATAGAAAGGCTCTTAACTACTAGTAAACTGCAAACATGGAATCTAGTCGCTTGAAAATGCTCACTTATGCCACAATATGATCTCATAATTCCAGTTTCCAAATGAGACCTACAAATTTATGATTGCATTAGCACAAATGTGATGAGAGTTGTATATTTTGATATGGTTATTCTAATGGTAACCGAGTGGTATTATACATTTAAGATGTAATTGCATAATGAACACGGGGTTGTACTGGAGGTAGATGACCTCGACGGTTCTTCAAGGCATGAAAATGGACCATAACATGTTTACCACTAATTTTAGCGAATATGTCGCGCTCCACAAAGCAAACCATCAAATCATTAAGCCAATCATCACCCATCTTGTTTTGATGATCTGTCTAATATTCGTGACTGAGAAAACCCTCTCAACTGATGCAGTTGCCAATGGTAATGTCAACTATCAATGCCACAGCTGCAGCTTTTCGGCAGCAGCAGCCTCAGTCTCAGCCTCTTCGAGTTCGATGGTAGTAGCTATCCCTATCCAATCCACCTCTTCATCGGAATCCATCACCGGCACTCTGGCCAGTGGGCGCCACCAAGCTCGCACTGCTGCAACAATTAAATTGCTTCATCAGTTTCATTGAGTTCGTCAGTTAAAAAGGGAAAGCTAAAAGCTTGCATTGCACATGCTCAAATTCTGTTCAGATGTCTAATTATGCCTGCAATGTACTATGTAGGAAGGGAGTTGGGGGTCATCGCAATTATCGAAGAATTAATATTGCTATAGGATGCATCCAGTTTAGTCTACGCAAGGAATCATCTTAGGATTTGGCCTGCCGTAGCCCCAACTAATTGCAGCCTTCTAGTTCTAGGCAATTGTAGCAACAACAAAATTAGTCCGCATGACTTGTGCTACCAGGATCAAACATCGCTCATGTAGGGTGCAGAATAACCTCAGTGCCGTGGCGCCCCGGTGCCACTCCCCACCGCCGCCGCACTACGCCCCGCAGCAGTCTAGGTCGTGAGGGAGGGAAATAGATCGATGGGATATGATCTGGATCGAGCGATCGTATTACTTTTTTTGTTTGACGAGGAAAGGAGAGACGTTTGTTACTCTGTTTGGGCCGTGTTGACATATAGCCCACTCCACCGGCCCAACACTCTTTCTTCCTCACGCTCGTTTACCTATTCGACCCCTCGTCACTGCCTCTGCGTGCCGAACAAACAGATACGCCGCCGCCGGAGGAAAGATAGGTAGATGGGGGTCGATCCTCCGCCGCCGACGACCCGGGGCGGCCGCCCCAGCTCGCCCCAATGGTGGGTCCGCCACTTCTTAGGAGTGTTTGGTATCCCCATTTCAGTGCAGATGGTGATAACCACCGGAGAGTATCTTATACTCTCTTCGTTCCTAAATATTTGTCTTTCTAGACATTTTAAATGGACTACAACATACGGATATGTGCAGACATATTTTAGAATGTAGATTCACTTATTTGTTGAAAAATATTTAGAAAGACAAATATTTATGAAAGCATGGAGTAGTATTTACTAATTGGAAGAATCATACGAGACTCTACGTTGATCCTAAGATACTAAATAAATTGTCGGTTCGATCTCCATATTAATTATCTACTGCCGCCGTCGGATGAGGTACCTTAGGAGTCCTAGGTTGTAATCCCACGCGGACCTCTTTTAGGAAAAAAACATGCCTCTAATACTGCAGGTCTAGGAACAAAGCCCATCCTCGCGCGTCAAGAAATTGTATCCATCCGATATGTGGAAAGTAAAGAAAAATTATTAATATGGAAAAGGCAACAGGCCAGGTCTCTTCTACGATCAACGCCACCATGACACCAGACAACATCCTCCTCCTGCGCGAGCTCATCTCAGCGCAACGGACTCGATGGGGCGCTCGAGTCGCCTCCCTGGAGGCGACGCGAGCCAGCGCTCTTTCCTTCCCTTGATGGGTATGATAGACAAACGAGGAACCGGACCCCACTTGCCATTCTAGGCCATTCCTCCAACCCTCAAGACGTACAAATTTTCTCTCTAGTTCCTGGAAGAAATTAGAGACCAGCGTGTTACCTGCAGGCATCATGGTTAAGTACAATCTCTATGCATGTACTCACGATGGTTTGTTAGAGTACCACTTTCTTAAAGATATCCATCACATCACATCTTTTCTTTCTCTCCAGGATACTTTATGTAGTTGATTGCTTGACTAAAGAGTTAATTTAATTGATTTAAAGTGGATCATGTAGGTTGTGAATGCTCGAACTTCTGAATTCGTGTTTGAGATCAATATTTTGGCGCTGAGATTAACTTTTTTGTATATGTACACTTGCTACCTTTGCACATATGCTAAATATAGTGTAGCATGTTGTACTACCACTGTTGTGGTTTTGTCACGACACATGTCCTAGTATAAGGACTTAGTAGTGGAGCCATCGCTACGGGTTAGCTTAAAAGGGTTAAAGCGGACAATGGACGCAAGGGATTTTTATACTAGTTCGGTCCCTTGCGATGAAGGTAAAAGCCTACGTCTAGTTGTTGTGGTATTGCTAGGGTTTTGATGACCAGGGAGCGAATCCTCTTTGCATGTGTCTCGAGCTGTTGTTTCTTGTCCTTGATCTGCCGCCGGGTCGTCCCTTTTATATACACAGGATGACGCCCGGCCGGCTTACAGAATCCCAAGGCCGGCTCATAAAAGTGCCCGGCTCGGTCTCTACTTTTCCTATCTTACAATACAAGTTACACACCTTATGGCGGTTTATGTCTACGGGCCCAAATACATTTTGGGCCCTGGGTCTTTTAGTCTTCTATAGTAAGACGCCAGAGTCTATGTCTTGATGGGCTTCAATATCAGTAATTCGTCATAGGCATAAACCGGCCCCTCCTCGGCGGTTTATACCTAATAGTTATATCCCTGGCATTAGGCCCCAGATTGATTTGAACCTGTTCATGTCAATCTTCAACACTTCGAGAAATACTTATCTTCCGTGCCTTCAAATGACCTTGTAAACCGCAATGACAACATCTTCTATGATCATGTTAAACCACCATGACATCACCTGTTCATTAAAAAGATGTATATGCCTTAACCTTTATTTATTAATTCTCCGAAGACCGAGGCGACAGCTCCGCCCTATATCCATTTTTCGGGCTCCTTCATTCCTGCGCCTGCCGTTTATCCCTTCGGCTTATAAATAGGGCGAGGGGTCCCTTTCTTTTTCTTCCCCTTGCCTCTTCGTCCTTCTTCTTCCTCGCGTCTCCTCAGTGCCTAAGCACCGCCGCCGCCGTTCGACCTTTGCATCTGCTCCAACTCAGGCCGCTGCATCAACCTGTTTTGACCAGAGTTTCACCGGCGCGCCTCCGCATCCGAGAGCTCCGGTAAGTCCTTTCTTCGCTTCTCCTATAAATCTCATTAGGGTTTCTTCCGCGAGTTCATCAAAGCTACTACGCTGTTCTTCCTTGTTCTTCATCATGGCTTCGATGGTAAGTGTAGACCTGATGCTTTTGTACGCGGTTGTAGTGATAACCCTCCTTTCTTATCATTAGCGTGTTTGTCTTTTAAAGTAATCCCCATCGAGGTCTAATGAACTGTTGAAGTACCTGTTCAACTTAAGTCTGAATATACCTGAATTTATTGACACGCTGGAGATCTGTAATTCTGCTGTTGATCTGTGAAAGTTGTTTTTCCATCACTTAGTTACTTTAGATCTGCACCTTTCGTACCTTCATTGGCGGTTTAACTTTTTAGAAAAATCATAATCCGGTAGGTAGCATTAGGCCCCACTTAAACCACTGCTGAAGTTGTCTTTATAATATTCCCAATGTCCAGCTCCGGTTTAACATTGTTTGTATGCCTCCATATATGTAGACGTCTTATATCTGTAAACCATGAATCATAAACCGACCATTATCCGTAATTTCATCTTTTTCCTTCGAAATGGCAAAACAAGCCAAGCAATTTTATTCCTACAACTGGGTTCCGTCTTGGGTTACTGTAGAAGAACTGAATGGTTTAGTTGAGATTGGCGCTTTAGCCAAAAAAGATGTCATCCATGGAAGAATCCCTGGTTCGGAAAACCCTCCTAAACCAAAAGATGGAGAAGTAATTGTATTTGTTGATCACTTGGCCCCGAGGGTTTAGCCCTCCCGGATCAAAATTCTTCCGTGATGTGCTGGATAGCTTCCAACTCCACCCTCAAAATATTGGACCAAACTATGTGTCCAATATTTGCAATTTTCAAGTATTCTGTGAGGCTTATTTGCAAGAGGAGCCCACAGTTGAACTGTTTAGAGAGTTCTTCCACTTAAACCGCCGTACAGAATTTACAGACGGACCCAACACCGAGCTTGGCGGGTGATACGTCCAAAACGTGTCTATAATTTCTGCTTGCTCCATGCCTCTTTTGGGTGATATTGCCATGCTATTTATACACTTCCATACACTTTTGATCATATTTGGACTAACCTATTAACTCAGTGCACCCCAGTGCCAGTTTCTGTTTTCGGCTGTTTTTGTATTTCAGGTTTTCACGTTACGAGAACTGCTAGGAAAAATACAGAAAAATATATAAAAAATCAGCGTTCCAGGATCAACCGTGCGGCCAAAGTACAGCCGGGGGGGACCCACAGGGGCTCCAGGCGGCCTGCCCACGCGCCCCCCCCCTGGGCCGCGCCGGGGGGGCGCCTGTGCACCCCTGACCCCCTCTGGTGACCCCCTTTGGCATATATTTAAGGTCCGACGAGGAAACCCTGATTCCAGACCCCTTTTTTCCAGACGCGATTCCGATCTCCGCCGCCATCGCCATCAAGCTTCGGGGGACCAGAATTCCTGTGCCGGCACCCTCCCGGGACGGGGAAGTGCCCCCGGATTCATCTACATCGACGTTGCTTCCTCCCTCCATGATGCAGGAGTAGTTCCTCCTCGGGGCTGAGGTTCTTACCAGTTGCTATGTGGTCAATTCTCTCTCCCATGATGTGATCTTCGTTGTGATCATAGGCTATGTTAATCTAGGGTGTTTCCCCTTCCTCTATGTATTGGATTGATGTACTCACTTGTCTTTATCTAGTATAATCCCCGAGACCAAGGTGACAGCGGTCTATTGGACATGGATTAGAACAATATTTTCATGAGTGATTTCCTCTCTTGTGTGTTGATTGAAGATTGAGAGTCTCTTGGTGCTTGTCTTTGACTATCCTTTAGATATGTTGTGGTGATTGTGGGACTCGCTTTGGATGGCCGCGGTGACATTGGGAAATCCTTAGATTGAGAACTACGAACTTTGAGGTGTGCTTTTGTAGCCCTACATAATTCTCGTCCTCTCTTGACCACGAAGGAATGACCTCCGAGTGCGTCCCCTTTGCATGTTTATGGGAAATATCATGTGATTCGATTATGTTAATGTTGTTCGGAGTTGCCACTAGTCAAAGTATGAACCCTAGGCCTTGTTTCCACCATTGCAATACCATTTGTGCTCACGTTTACCACTTGTTTGCTTGCTGCACTTTTTATTACAGATTTATATCACTTTGTTTTGCCATCCATATCACTTGCCATTTAACATCTCTTCGCCGAACTAGTGCACCTATACATCTGACAAGTGTATTAGGTGTGTTGGGGACACAAGAGACTTCTTGTATCTTAGTTGCAGGGTTGCTTGAGAGAGACCATCTTCAACCTCTACTTCCCTGAGTTCGATAAACCTTAGGTCATCCACTTGAGGGAAATTTGTTGCTGTCCTACAAACCTCTGCGCTTGGAGGCCCAACATAGTCTACAAGAGTAGAAGCGTGTGTAGACATCAGCGGGATGTCTATTCAGAAGAGAAAAGATGTCAGCTTCCCTCACGCCAAGCATCATAGTCATCCTAAAGACTGGAAACAGACTTGGTTTTATTTTCAAGATACATCTCCAGCTAGTGAGAATCCTCGGACGGGTTACCGTCCTCATCGGCTTTCGAACAATCACCCATTTCCCCAACGGCTTAGTGCCCAGGAGCGATCCAAGTATGCACCACAACTTTCAAAGCTTCGGGCCTTTACGGGAAATGGTTTAACATGCATCGACTTTGTTCGTTACTGGATTTCTTGGAGCCTTTTACCTCTAAGCCGGCGCCTCGGTTTGATGTGCGAGTACATAGGGGGCCCAAAAGACCCTCAATGCCATACTGAGGTTTTGCTAACAGAAAATGAAATCAATGAGTCTGTCAAGAAAATATTGGATGAACCGGTGGCTGTCTGCAACAAAACTGGGCTAGCTCCCTTCCGTGAGTCCAATAAACCACCAGCCGTAAGTCTCCTTATAACTTTTTTCTTTATTTCAATCTGTTAAGTATCCTTTCTAAATCTTCCTCAATTTGTGATAGGGTAATGATCCGTTCTGGAAGAGGAAAGCTCAAGATAAACCGGCAAAGGTATCTCGTCCCAAGACCAAGGCCATCAAGAAGACTGTCAAAAAGAAAACTACTGAATCATCTGATTTAAACATTGAGGATGATTAATCGGCATCAGAGGTAGAACTTGACTCCCTTGGCTCCCTTTTCTTGCACCTCATTGACAATGATTATATTCAGGAAAACGCTGAAGGCAGCCAAGCTGATGATGTAGAGGTAATTATCCTTTCCACCGGTTCAGATACGCTGCCAACACAGTAAATCCGTCAAGCAAACCGGAAAGTAAGATTTTCTCACCCTTTAGCTTACTTGGACCCAAACTTTATTTTGAAGAAGCAACAACATGAACTCGCCGCACAACTCAGCACAGCGGCCAAGTAATCACTTCCACCGGCTTGCCAAATACTCAGCACAGCCGCCAAGCATCATACCTGATGTTCATTATCCCAAAGCGGGCCATTTCTGACAACCTCTTAATTCATCTGATTCCAATTATTAGGAGACCCCTCATTCATCGTCTGGCAAGTCAATGGCCACCCAGCTTTCACCTCTTAAGACCGTTCCTGGGTGAGCTTTTTATTTTAATGTTAACTTTCCTGTTTAGTCCGCGCACTAACTTTTATCTTTCTCAGTAGGCCAAAACCTAGTAAGAAGGCCAAATTGAGTAAACCGGCTGATGGTGATGCAATCCCTGAACCGGAAAAAACTCCTGAGCCGACAGAAGAAAATGTTGATGCCTTGCGTGATGATCCGCCACCACCGGATCATGATATTTTTGCTGAACAAGAAGTTATGCCAATGGATCTTGGTGACGAACAAAATAGCCCAGTCCGGGCCAGTGACAACCCGGCCAACCCAGCCAAAGCTGCTGCCGATTCATCGGAAGATGTTATGATTACTGGTTTCAGCAACACCACTCCGGGCGAGCCTGTTGCCTTGTCAAAGCATAATCCCAGGGAGGAAGTTTCTGGAATGGGCAAGGGCAAGTGGAATGCCTACTTGTCGAGCTATGCCCAACTTAGCGCCCAGGACCTTCACTCCGGCTATCTAAACCGGTTGTATACAAGCCGTGACTATGAAGCCGGTTTGGTGAAACTAATGAAGGAACGATATGAGGTAAACGTTACTTGACTTCTGCAATATTGTTTCTTTTTTCGTCAAACTCCTTGTATCAGCTTCAGTGTAGCGCCTGATACGTCCAAAACGTATCTATAATTTCTGCTTGCTCCATGCCTCTTTTGGGTGATATTGCTATGATATTTATATACTTCCATACACTTTTGATCATATTTGGACTAACCTATTAACTCAGTGCACCCCAGTGCCAGTTTTTGTTTTCTGCTATTTTTGTATTTCAGGTTTTCCCATCACGTAAACTGCCAGAAAAATCCCGCAAAAATTATATAAAAAATCAGCGTTCCGGAAGCTTCCACACGGTCGAAGTAGGGCTGGAGGGGGGCCACCAGGGCTCCAGGCGCCCTGGTGGCGCGGCCCCCCTCCTGGCCGCGCCGGGGGGGGCGCCTGGGCCCCCCAGGCCTCCGCTGATGCCCCCCTTTGGCATATATTTAACACGCGTCCCGAAACCCTCGAGGACGGAACCTTTTTTCGCGATGTCATCTTTGTTCCGCCGCCGCCGCGCTTCCTAGATCGGGAGTACCAGGAGAACTCTTCCCGGCACCCTGCCGGAGGGGAGGATCACCACCGGGAGCCTCTCCACCACCATGGACGCCTCCCGGATGAGTTGTGAGTAGTCTCCCTTGGACTATGGGTCCATGACCAGTAGCTATGTGATGTTCTCCTCCCCTTCTTGTGCTTCACTAATTAGACCTCGTGAGCTGCCCTACATGATCGAGGCACATATGTAATCCTTATGCTGTTGATATGTTGAGTTTGCTGGGATCCGATGGATTGTGAGATTATGTTCAGATTGTGTTTGAGTAATATATTTGATTTACCTCTTTTATATTTATGTTCGTAAGTAATTCTTGCATGTTCTCCGTTGCTATTTATTGCTTTGGCCAAGTAGTAGGTAGTGACTCCAAGAGGGAACGTTATGCTTGATTGTGGGTTCATGCCCCTCGATGACTAGCTTGAGTGACAGAAACATGAGTCTAGGGGATGTGCTGTTGCCACAAGGGGGAAAACAACGGTGCTTGTGCCCGCGGGTGCAAGGATTGTTTACTTTACGCAAAGTTCTTTTAATGTAGTTGTCTGTTGCTTTGAGTTTACACTATGGGTGGGACTCGCAACTTAATACCAGCGAGATGTTCTGGATAGATATCTCAAGGTGGATGATTAGTAGTAGATACAGATGGATTTCGGTCTACTTGCCTTGGCGTACCGCCCATGCTTTGAATCTCTACCTTTCTTGCAACATAGTTAGCATTGGTTTGCGCACATAATTATGTCAATTGCCCAGCTGTAATTCGTTTACCTCACATAGCTGTTTTATCGTCTTTTGGGAGAAAGACATCACTAGTGAACATCATGGGACCCCGGTCCATATTTACTTTCCGCTTTTACTTACTATTTGCAGCAATACCTATCACTATTATCACTTGCGTTTGATCCTTTGTAAACGACAAGGCCGGAGGGATTGACAACCTCTCTGTACTCGTTGGGAGCAAAGTTATTTGTATCTGTGTGCAGGTCCATGTTGATTGCTAAGTATCTGGCGCCGCTAGCAGTTGACACCTTCTTGTTGAACCTTGGAGTCTCAGGGGAAATCGATCCTTGGTATCTTTGCCAAGGGAAAACTACCGCTACACTGCATCTCAACCCTTCCACTTGGGGTAACCAACGAGGGGCGAGAAGCCATCAGCGCCCAAGGGCCGGTTTATCTCTTCAAGATGAATCAGGACTTTGATCATCAAATTTGTATTTTTTCGCTTGTGTATCCCCAAAGGGCCGGTTTATCTTTTCAAGATGAACCGGGACTTTTTTGTCATGTAACTTTACTTTGAACCAATATGCATTAGCCCCCAAAGTGCCGGGCACGATACTTGTATTGAGCTTGGGACTTGTAAAAAACTTCTGATAACAGCAAATATGCATTAGCCCCCAAGTGCCAAGTGTATAACTTGTTATGTGCTTGGGACTTCCAATATAATTCGCCAACTGATGATATGTACATCTCTTTATAGACCGATCTGAGTCAGAAGGAATCTCAAACAACTAACCTTCAAGAGAACCTTAAGTTCCAGCAAGCATCAACCTCCAAAGCCAAGGATGAGTTAACCAGTGCCTTGGCAACTATGGAAAAACTGAAAAGAGACTTTCAGAAGGAGCGGGCGGATTGGGATACAGAGAGATCCGCTTTGAAGAAAAGGGCTGATGCTGCTGAGGCCACCCTTAAACCGGTGGCAGAAGAACTATCCGTCCTGAGGTGTCAAATAAATGACATGACCACTGCTGTCTTCGGTAAGTACCCTTATTATAAAATCTCAATATTTATCATCCTGTAAACTGCCGGTTTAACCATGGTTTTAATGATACAGGAAAGCGCACTGTTGATACGTCCAAAACGTATCAATAATTTCTGCTTGCTCCATGCCACTTTTGGGTGATATTGCTGTGATATTTATACACTTCCATACACTTTTGATCATATTTGGACTAACCTACTAATCTAGTGCACCCCGGTGCCAGTGTCTGTTTTTGGCTGTTTTTGTATTTCAAGTTTTCACGTTACGAGAACTGCCAGGAAAAATCCAGAAAAATTATATAAAAAATCAGCGTTCCAGAAACTTCCTTGCGCCCGAAGGACAGCCGGGGGGGCCACCAGGGCTCCAGGCGTATTGGCGACGCGCCCCCCCCGGGCCGCGCCGGGGGCGCCAGGGCCCCCCGAGCCCCGTCTGGTGCCCCCCTTTGGCATATATTTAGAGCTTCCTTCGAAACCCTCGGGACGGGAACTCTTTTTCGCGATCTCATCTCTGTTCCGCCGCCGCCACCGCTTCCATGATCGGGAGCACCAGGAGAACTCTTCCCGGCACCCTGCCGGAGGGGACGATCACCACCGGGAGCTTCTCCACCACCATGGACGCCTCCCGGATGAGTTGTGAGTAGTCTCCCTTGGACCATGAGTCCATGACAAGTAGCTATGTGATGTTCTCCTCCCGTTCTTGTGCTTCACTAATTAGTCCTCGTGAGCTGCCCTACATGATCGAGGCACATATGTAATCCTTATGCTGTTGCTATGTTGAGTTTGCTGGGATCCGATGGATTATGAGATTATGTTTAGATTGATCTTGAGTAATATATTTGATCTACCTCTTTTATATTTATGTTCATAAGTAATTCTTGCATGTTCTCCGGTGTTATTTATAGCTTTGGCCAAGTAATACGTAGTAACTCCAAGAGGGAACGTTATGCTCAATTGTGGGTTCATGCCCCTCGATGACTAGCTTGAGTCACAGAAACATGAGTCTAGGGGATGTGTTGTTGCCACAAGGGGGAAAACAACGGTGCTTGTGCCCGCGGGTGCAAGGATTGTTTACTTTACGCAAAGTTCTTTTAATGCAGTTGTCTGTTGCTTTGAGTTTACACTATGGGTGGGACTCGCAACTTAATACCAGCGAGATGTTCTGGATAGATATCTCAAGGTGGATGATTAGTAGTAGATATTGATGGATTTCGGTCTACTTACTTTGGCGTACCGCCCATGCTTTGAACCTCAACCTTTCTTGCAATGTAGTCAGCATTGGTTTGCGTTCGTAGTCCTGTCAATTGCCCAACTGTAATTCGTTTACCTCACATAGCTGTTTTATCGTCTTTTGGGAGAGAGACATCGCTAGTGAACATCATGAGACTCCGGTCCATATTACCATCATTGATCACATCCGCTATTTACTTTTCACTTTTATTTACTATTGCAAACATTATCTATCACTACTATCATTTGCTTTTAATCCTTTGTGAACTACAAGGCCGGAGGGATTGACAACCTCTCTGTACTCGTTGGGAGCAAAGTTATTTGTATCTGTGTGCAGGTCCACATTGATTGCTAATATCTGGCGCCGTTAGCAGTTGACACCTACTTGTTGAACCTAGGAGTCTCTGGGGATTCGATCATTGGCATCTTTGCTAAGGGAAAAACTTCCACAACACTGCATCTTACACCTTCCACTTGGGGTAACCAACGAGGGGTTAGAGGCCCATCAAGGAGTTTCTCTGGCGCCGTTGCCGGGGAGTCCACTCTTCAGGATAGGGGAGTTGCATGACATCTTTTACCTTTGCTTTTTAGTCTTGTAAGTTTACCTTTCAGTTTTTGCTTTAGTATCCTTTATCAAAAATTACAAAAAAAATTATTTTGCCTTCCTGTTAGTAGTCCTATCTGTTTAGCTAAACATGTTAGGATATGGTGCTTTAAGGGAATCAGAAGTTCTAGATTTCCATCAAAGGGATGGAGAAAATATGAAGAAGGCATGGGACAGAATTTCTGATGCACATAGGAGAATTATGCCTTGGATACCTATAAAAATTGTGCTTAGGAATTTTTACCAGGGTCTTTTTAAATGGTGTAAACACTCTCTTGATATTATAGCCGAGGGAGATTTCCTAGAATGTGATGAAGCTAGAGCTCTTGAAATTATACATGGTCTATCTAGTTACTTTGTTTATGATCATAATTTTGATACTGTCATAGATAGACTTGCTACTATTGAAAAGAGAATGGATGCTCTAGACTTAATGAAGGTAGAAAAACCCAAACCCAATAAGAGAGATATTTTGGAAATAGATAATGACTGGGAGCCTCTTGTTAGGGTTAGCATCTCTAATCAAGACTTCCTTGCTTATTGTGATATTGGATCTATGGTTTCTACTATGCCAAAAATTGTTCATGATTCTTTAAAATTTAACATGGATAGACTACCACACTAGTAGAAAACAGGGCATTGGTCCAGCCCATTAGCCCCGGTTAAATCTAGAACCGGGTCCAATGGGTGTACTGGACCCGGTTCGTGAGCCCAGGGGGCCGGCCGGGCCACATGGGCCATTGGTCCCGGTTCGTCTGGACCTATTGGTCCCGGTTGGAGCTAAAAACCGGGACCAATGGCTCTTGGTCCTGGCCCACCACTATTGGTCCCGGTTGGTGTTATGAACCGGGACCAAAGGCACCCCTTTAGTCCCGGTTTGTAGCACCAACCGGGACCAGTGAGTTGCCTATATATACCCCCTCACTCAAGAGCAGAGCTCACTGCTCTGTTTTTTTTCTGGCCGAGGGGGAGAGGGGTTAGTGGTGCTCTAGCTCACCTCCTATGCACAGAACGTGTTCGGTGGAATGCCCGAGCCACACTAGTTAAGCTTTTCTCCTCTCGAAGCTCTATTTTCTCCGAGATTTGTCTAGGTTTAGCGGTCCGTCACGTCCCGTCCCCGTCTTCGCCGCCGTCGATCGCCCCCGCCGATCTCGTCACCGGCACCACCGTGGTAAGCCTCTTGTTATGTCCATGCTTTTCTTACTTTTATTATTGCTTTAGATAGATATTTGTCTAATTTTCTTACGTTTATTATTGCTTGTTATTATATAGTGCGATGGTTTTGATATCTGCCCACGTGGGCCCTCGTCCGGTCTACGATTTAGATGTGGTATATTATCTTTAATTTATAACTATTTGTTTTAGTGTTCATGATAGTTATGCCGACCAACCTGACATGCATAGATGTTTTATTATGTCTAGGAGGTAGTTGAACCGGAAATTCCAACCGACCCTCTTGTGGAGAGGTTAAATTTAGTTGAAGAGGAAAACATTTCGTTAAAGAAAAAATTGGAAAAAATGGAGGAGGAGAAGATGGAATTGGAGTTGCATGTTGCGGAAGTTATCGATGATCACAAGATCAAGATGGACCCTATTGTCGAGAGGTTAAATTTAGTTGAAGAAGAAAACAAATTCTTGAAGGAAAAAATAAAAAAAATTGTGGACGAGAAGATGATATTGGAGTTGCATGTTGCGGATGTCATCGATGATCACAAGATCAAGATTGATGCAATGCGGTTGAAGATTAAAAAGATTAGAAAATATGCCATTCATACCGAGGCTTGTTATCATTATGCCGTTGGATCAATTGTTACCTTGGTTGCGATTATGATAGCATTTGTTTTCGCGTTGAAATGTTTTACATAGTTCGATGTGTATGGAGAGCTATATGTTGTTAGATGAGAACTATATATGTATGTACTTTGGTTTTAATGTGATGATGAACTTTTATCCATTTGGTCACTTAATTATCTATTTATGATGTTCTGTAATGGTTTTTGACACACTTAATTATATATAAATGCACGCAGATGAACCGGCAATGGATGTACGGTGACAGACACACCTCCGAGTACATTAAGGGCATGCGTGAGTTTCTAAATGCGGCTGAGGCAAACAAGCAGAATGGTTTTATGTGTTGTCCATGCACTAAATGTGTGAATACGATGTCTTACTCTAACCAGAAAATCCTTCACTCCCACCTGCTTTACAAGGGTTTCATGCCACACTATAATGTTTGGACGAGGCACGAAGAAATAGGGGTTATGATGGAAGACGGCGAAGAAGAAGAGTACGATGACAACTATGTACCCCCTGAATACGGTGATGCTGCAATGGGGGGAGCTGGTGAAGATCAAGAGGAACCAGACGATGTGCCCAATGATGCTGCAATGGGTGAAGCTGCTGAAGATCAAGAGGAACCAAATGATGATATTCGCCGGGTCATTGTCGATGCAAGGACACAATGCGAAAGTCAAAAGGAGAAGCTGAAGTTCGATCGCATGTTAGAGGATCACAAAAAAGGGTTGTACCCCAATTGCGAAGATGGCAACACAAAGCTCGGTACAGTACTGGAATTGCTGCAGTGGAAGGCAGTGAATGCTGTGGCTGACAAAGGATTTGAGAAGCTACTGAAAATATTGAAGAAGAAGCTTCCGAAGGATAACGAATTGCCCGACAGTACATACACAGCAAAGAAGGTCGTATTCCCTCTAGGATTGGAGGTGCAGAAGATACATGCATGCCCTAATGACTGCATCCTCTACCGCGGTGCATAAAAGGATCTGAACGCATGCCCGGTATGCGGTGCATTGCGGTATAAGATCAGACGAGATGACCCTGGTGATGTTGATGGCGAGCCCGCCAGGAAGAGGGTTCCTGCGAAGGTGATGTGGTATGCTCCTATAATACCACGGTTGAAACGTTTGTTTAGAAACAGAGAGCATGCCAAGTTGATGCGATGGCACAGTGAGGACCGTAAGAAAGACGGGAAGTTGAGAGCACCCGCTGACGGGTCGCAGTGGAGAAAAATCGAGAGAAAGTACTGGGAGGAGTTTGCAAAGAACCCAAGGAACGTATGGTTTGCTTTAAGCGTGGATGGCATTAATCCTTTCGGGGAGCAGAGCAGCAATCACAGCACCTGGCCCGTGACTCTATGTATGTTTAACCTTCCTCCTTGGATGTGCATGAAGCGGAAGTTCATTATGATGCCAGTTCTCATCCAAGGCCCTAAGCAACCCGGCATCGACATTGATGTGTACCTAAGGCCATTAGTTGAAGAACTTTTACACTATGGAATGGAAACGGTGTACGTGCGTGGGATGAGCACAAACAGGAGGAATTTGACCTAAAGGCGTTGCTGTTCGTGACCATCAACGATTGGCCCGCTCTCAATAACCTTTCAGGACAGACGAACAAAGGATACCACGCATGCACGCACTATTTAGATGACACTGAAAGTATATACCTGGACAAGTGTAGGAAGAATGTGTACCTGGGCCATCGTCGATTTCTTCCGACCAACCATCAATGTCGAAAGAAAGGCAAGCATTTCAAAGGCGAGGCAGATCACCGGAAGAAGCCCGCCATGTGTACCGGTGATCACGTACTTGCTATGGTCAATGATTTACACATAATCTTTGGAAAGGGCCGCGGCGCACTAGCTGTTCCGAATGACGCTGAGGGACACGCACCCATGTGGAAGAAGAAATCTATATTTTCGGACCTACCCTAATGGAAAGACCTAGAGGTCCGCTCTTCAATCGACGTGATGCACGTGACGAAGAACCTTTACGTGAACCTGCTAGGCTTCTTGGGCGTGTATGGAAAGACAAAAGATACAGCTGAGGCACGGGAGGACCTGCAACGTTTGCACCAAAAAGACGGCATCCCTCCGAAGCAGTATGAAGGTCCTGCCAGCTATGCTCTTACGAAAGAAGAGAAAGAAATCTTCTTTGAATGCCTGCTCAGTATGAAGGTCCCGACTGGCTTCTCGTCGAATATAAAGGGAATAATAAATATGGCAGAGAAAAAGTTCCAGAACCTAAAGTCTCATGACTGCCATGTGATTATGACGCTACTGCTTCCGGTTGCATTGAGGGGGCTTCTACCGGAAAACGTCCGATTAGCCATTGTGAAGCTATGTGCATTCCTCAATGCAATCTCTCAGAAGGTGATCGATCCAGAAATCGTACCAAGGCTAAGGAGTGATGTGGCGCAATGTCTTGTCAGTTTCGAGCTTGTGTTCCCACCATCCTTCTTCAATATCATGACACACGTCCTAGTTCATCTAGTCGACGAGATTGTCATTCTGGGGCCTGTATTTCTACACAATATGTTCCCCTTTGAGAGGTTCGTGGGAGTCCTAAAGAAATATGTCCGTAACCGCGCCAGGCCAGAAGGAAGCATCTCCATGGGCCATCAAACAGAGGATGTCATCGGGTTTTGTGTTGACTTCATTCCTGGCCTTAATAAGATAGGTCTCCCTAAATCGCGGTACGAGGGGAGACTGACTGGAAAAGGCACGCTTGGAAGGGACTCAATAATATGCAGGGACGGATATTCTTAGTCTCAAGCACACTACACAGGTCTACAGAACTCTACATTGGTGACCCTGTATGTCGATGAACACAAGAACAGTCTGCTCTCCAAACACCCGGAGCAGTGCGACGACTGGATTACACGTGAACACAACAGGACTTTCAGCAGTTGGTTGGAAACACGTCTCAGAGGTGACAACACTGTTTGTGATGAGTTGTACTTGTTGTCCAGGGGACCATCTTCGACTGTATTGATTTACAAAGGATACGAGATAAATGGGAATACATTTTACACGATTGTCCAAGATCAAAAGAGCACCAACTAAAACAGCGGTGTCCGCTCTGATGCAACAACCGAGACGGGAAAGGACACATATTATGGTTACATAGTGGACATATGGGAACTTGACTACGGACATGATTTTAAGGTCCCTTTGTTTAAGTGCAAATGGGTCAATCTGTCAGGTGGCGGAGTACAGGTAGACCCACAGTACGGAATGACAACAGTGGATCTGAAAAATCTTGGATACACTGACGAACCGTTCGTCATAGCCAATGATGTGGCACAGGTTATCTATGTAAAGGACATGTCTACCAGACCGAGAAAAAGAAAAGATAAGGAAGCGAATACATCATACGATGAGCCAAAGCGCCACATAGTTCTTTCAGGAAAAAGGGACATCCTGGGAGTGGAGGGCAAGACAGACATGTCTGAAGATTATGAAAAGTTTCATGAAATTCATCCCTTCAAAGTCAAGGCTGACCCAAGCATCCTGATAAACGATGAAGATCCATGGTTACGGCGCAATAAGCAAATGACACAAGCGAAGAAAAAGTGAAGACTTTTTTCCGCAACTATTATGATGATACCATGCCAACTTTGTAACAAACGAGTATGATACCATTGTCCGTTTGTACTATTCAAATTTGAATACTACTTGCACTAACAGAGAAAGTTTGTAATTGGTTTTACCAGAAAGAATTAAAAAAATAAAGCAAATAACAAAAGAAAATAAATAATGCAGAAAAGAAAACAAAAAAACTTGAAAAAAAAATAGCAACAATAAGTATTTTGTTGTAAGTAGAAACAAAATAAAATAAATAAAACAACAAAGAAAATAAATAATTTCAAATTTAAACTATTCAAATTTGAATACTACTTGCACTAACAGAAAGTTTGTAATTGGTTTTACCTAAAGCAATAATATTCACAAAGAAACTCTAAATACAGCAAAAAACAACTTAGAAATAAATAAAAATAAATAAAGGAAAAAAGGAAAAAAAAAATGGGCGCTGCCCAGTGAGCCTACAAGGCCTATAGCACAGGATCCACCTGTACTATAAGGCCCAGCGATCTCACAGGGCAGCGCGCAGAGTTAGGCCCAGAAGCCTGCATTTGAGAGGAGCTCGAGAGGGTGGGAGCAGCAGCCCTTATAAACAACTCTCGAGCTCCCTCAGCTAGCGAGGTGGAACTAAACATCCCACCGCACCCGTGCCAGCACAGGGCCTTTGGTCCCGGTTGGTGGCTGAAACCGGGACTAATACCCCCCCTTTAGTCCCGGTT
>LR738714.1:791616672-791640870 GCA_902687465.1 Secale cereale | reverse complement strand
CAAGAGGTTGCCTAGCTAGTGTCAAAGTATTGACGAATTCCATGACTTCATCATTTGTCAGAAGTAACCGGGGCATGTTGGTACGAAGTTATGCAAAGTTGTTTTGGAACGGAGTTCCTGATAGGATAATCCGTCTTTTGTTACGAATTATCCTATCTGGGACTCCGTTCAAAAACCACTTTGGAGAGCTTCGTACCATCATGCTACTGTTACTTTCGCCTAATGATGAAGTATTGGTTTTGTTGAATCCTTTGACACTAGACAAAATGTGACATGAGGGGGTCTAGGGTTTGTGGATCGCCGAGCAGTCGGGGGTCGAAGCTAGTTCTACGTTTGTCATTAATATATCCATCTTTCATGTTTGAATAATAATTGGCATGTTGTAAATATTTGTAGAAACAATGGACGACAACACCCGAGACCTAGCACAAGAAGCGATGTTGATGGACATAATCGCAGACGGACAAAATGCCGTCTTGTCGTTTCTCAACGACACCGATGAGCAGGTCGAAAAAGAGCTGCAGCTGGAAGATCTAGGCTATGATATTGATGGATCCGGTGACCCAATGCACATGGAAGAAGTAGACCATGAGGATGGCTCCGGTGACCCAATGCCGGTGCAAGAAGGAGACCGTGATGCTGGCTCCGGTGACCGAACCGAGTCCGGCCAGGAGGTATATATGTTAGTTAAGCATGTGCTGACTAGTTAATTGATGCATTCATTAACTCTCGTATTTGTTCCTTTTTCTAGCCCTCCGGATCGAGCAAATCTTCGGTAAAGAGACGAGGAGCGAAGAAAAAGTTGAGGCCGGATGAAAAGTTTGAGATCTCATAAATCTCGCGCTCCGGCGAGCCGATTGCACCTATCCGGACAAAGAACACATTTGTTAATCAGTGCGGGGTTCTGGTTAGGGACAAGATCCCGATCAGCATCCATCAATGGTTAAAGCCGGCTGAAAACGACGCTCAGGTGACTTATGTCACTGATATGTAGAAAGAAGATCTTTGGACTGAGCTGAAGTCAAATTTCGTCCTACCGCGAGAGGTTGATCTGGCGAAGCCAGTTAAAGAGGAGTTAATCAAGTCTGCTGCACTTTCGAAGATGGCAGACCAATTCAGGGCATGGAAGAAAAAACTGAATACGTTTGTCAAAGATAAAAAGACTCCAGAATTCGTGGGCATATATGAGAAGATCAAAGATGACTGGCCCGCATTTGTGGCCCATAAGATGTCGAAAAAGAGTCAGAATATGTCGGAGACAAACCAGATAAATGCTGCGAAGAAGAAGCATCACCATCGCACGGGGTCAGGTGGCTACCTCAGAACCCGGCCTAAGTGGGCCAAGGCTGAGAATGATCTGCTTCAGAAAGGGATCGAACCAGAGACAATGCACTGGCCAGACCATTGCCGGACTTGGTTCTTCGGGGCTGGCGGAACCTTGGACCCTGTAACAGGGTGGTGCATTTGGATGGACAAGCAATTGGAAACACCACTCAGGAAGATGCGACAGTATATCAAAGCAGCGCATGAAGGGACGTTCTTCCCCGACAGAGAGAACGACGAGCTGACGATGGCCCTCGGGAATCCTGAGCACCCTGGACGGACACAAGGCACGCCAGGCTCCCTTCCGTGGCGTGCTGGGTTTCTGGACGCAGGAGGCTACAAATGCCACGACAGGAGGAAGAAAATGGAGCTGACTGAAATCCAGGCGCTGCGGGCCAGAATACAAGCGATAGAGGAACGGGAAGCAAATCGGGACAAAAGAATTGCCGAAGCTTCCCCCAGAGGTACCCCGCCATCTCAGCGGAGAAGCAGCGTGGCTTCCACCGAGCTGCTTCAGCCAGAGCCTGTCTTGACGGCTACTGCCAGGAATCCCGTGGATGCTATCACGCAGGCACAAAATTGCCACCTTATGGCACAGTGGATGAATCTAAAGGTCAAGGCGGCTGCTGGCTCTGTTTATCCTTCTGGACCCGGCGACACTTTTCACTGCCGGCCGATTCCAGAAGGATATGCTAGGGTGATGGTCGACGAAATAACGGAGGGATTTGAGGAGCTCCAGCTTGACCACCCTACCGGTGAAGGGGAGACTCGGCTGGGTTCTTCACTGAAGAGTCCATGCCTATGGCGGAAGGACCTCATCAACATTCTCAACTGGACGCCTCCGCCTCCTCCTCCTCCTCCGGCGAGTCACGGCACTCCGCCTCCTCCATCGCCTCCTCCTCCGGCGAGTGACCATCAGGGCACTCCGGCTCCTTCTCCGGCGCGTGGCGGCACTCCGCCTCCTTCGCCGCAGGCGCGTGGCGGCACTCCGCCTCCTTCGGCGCCGGCGCGCCCGAGCAGCCAGCCTGCTCCTCCTTCTCCGCCTAATCAGCAAGGGCGGAAGAGACCTGTCGCCGCTCCGGCTGCTCCTGCTCCCGCGTGTAAGCAAGGAAAAAAGACAGCCGCTTCGTCTGGTCCGGCGACGTCTAGCAGTACAGCCACAGGAGGGAGGCGATGCAGATTCGGTCCTTCTCTCACGCCTCTAGAGAAGTTACCGTACGAGAGGTCCGACGAGGAAAACACGAAGATCGCTCAAGGCGAAGTGAAGGACTTTTTTGAAGGGTTCAAAGCAAAGAGACATCCACCTCCGGAGGAGAAGATAGATGCGGTGAAAGCAAAGCGCACTCTTGCTGCCCTGAAGCAACCAGCGAAAAGTAAGCCGCAGGACAACTATGACCGCATGATTCAAAAGTCATATCAAGCAGCGAAGCGGTCGGGAAGTACTAAAAGTGATCAGAGGTTAGCAGAAGGACGAGCTGGGAAACAAATTGCCCAGCTCGGCGAACAAGCGGACCAATCGTGCCCCCCGCTCAAGGTGTCTAGCGACATGGTCGCTAATGATCCGAGGATGGTGCCCGGTTATACCAATCTTGCAGATTACGCGTCCGAAGATGTACACTATGATTTCTTGGAAGTGCAGATAGAAAGATACGAGTACAAAAAGCCTCTCGTCAAAAATGAAAGATCTCTATCAATGAATATGCGAAGATTGCATGATTGGTACTTGAAAATCTGCAGAGAGTCTGGGGGGAGGGATAACTTGTATTTGAGAGTTAAACCGGAGCATGACCTCGTTGGAATTGACCTGTTGCCTGTTCCATTTGAGGAGTTCTATCAGTTTTTCAATCAATTGGCCCTCGATAAAACAACGGTCACCTGCTACTGTCTGTAAGTAGTACTACTTCTGTCATTAAGTCTCTCTATATAGCTGATCTTCATTGCATGTATTTATAATTATCCTCACTATATTATGCAGATTGAAGATCGTGGAATTGAAGAAAAGACAAGTAGGTGATATTGGGTTTATTAACACATACCTCATAGATGCAACCGAGGTTAAATTGCGTCCCGACGATACCGAGACCAACTTGCTACGATCGTTGGTGGTAAATGAAAACAAAGATATAATACTCTTTCCTTACAACTTCAAGTGAGTGTTACTGTCTTGTGCATATTTGGTTTCCCTTATGTATCAGTCAAGATTATAGTGATGTAATTGATGAGTTCATGCATTCGTGCGCAGCTTCCACTATATTCTGTTAGAGATTAAGCTTGAGAAGGGAGTAGTAACTGTCTTGGACTCTAAACGTAAAGATCCCGAGGAGTATGCGGACATGACTCAAATGCTCGTCAGGTAAGTTAAATCGATCAATATTATCCACCATGCATATATATCAGCAACTTCATTTCTGATATCAACTAATTGTTTTCTTTGTCTGGCAGGGTTTGGAGAAAATTCACCAAAAAAGCTCCGGGACTGCCGAAGAAGCTACAATTTAGATACCCGAAAGTAAGTACTATATAGTAGCATGTTCCGCGCGCGCATCTCCTATATCTTGATTCAAGCGCTAGTTTCATCAATACTTCTTGCTTATCAGTTTGATTGACCTCTATTTCTTGTAAAGTGGTTGTGGCAGGAACCCGGGAATGATTACTGTGGATACTACATTTGCGAGTTCATCCGCCACACGACCTGTGAGCGGGGCTACACTGAAGAACAATTTGAAGTGCGTAAGCAATCAATAATATTCACAATTTTATAGCATCATTTCATGTATTGACCCCCTACTCCAAATTAGATGTTTCGGATGCGGGATGAACTCCTAACACCAGATCGTCTGCGAGCAATTCAAGAGGAATTGGCGGCATTCTTCCTTGAACACGTGATCGCTGAAGACGGATAATACTCTGTGGACCATGCATCCATATGATAGGAGATTATATTTGTAAGAGATAATTATTGTATATATGTGCCCGGTAGTGTCGGATAGATATACGAGAACTTGTTGTTCGACCAATCTCTCGGAGACGGAGAGGTGGTCGATATTACTTCTCTCTGTATGCATATATATATATATATATATATATATATATATATATATATATATATATATATATATATATATATGTTGATTATACGATCTTTTGTTTCCTTCGTTTGCTTTACTAGCTAGCTACCGTGTCTAGTCATCTCTATACGTATGTGTAGTACGTCGGACATAAGAGAGGACACTTCTCTCTATTAATTAGCTAGCTAACACAATATGAAACACCTAAATTAACCCCCAAAACCTCCAACCCCCCCTCCCCTTTCAAAAAAAAACAAAAACCACAGCCACAGAAATGCTGACGCGTGGATGCCTTTTGGTCCCGGTTGGTACCATCAACCGGGACTAAAGCCCCTCCTGCCTGGGCTCGGCGCACAGGCCACGTGGACACCCTTCTGCCCCGGTTCTGGATTGAACCGGGACTAAAGGATCAGAGCATTAGTACCGACCCTCTTGTCCCGGTTCAGGAACCGGGGCTAAAGGCCCAAATGAACCGGGTCTGATGACCCTTTATCTATCAGTGCCATCTTATCATGAACACACTAATGGAGATATTTCTGAAATCCAGGGAAGAATAAAGGATGTGCCAGTTAAATTCCTTAAAGGGATTGCAATGGTTGATTTCTTCATCATGGAGCCAAACCAAGGAAATATAGTGCTTGTAAGGGACTTCCTCCGAGCGGTAAAAGGCTTCATCGATATAGGTAAGGGACAAATCCGCTTACGCGGTAAGGCAAAAGGTGTGTACCCCTTTCCTAGAAGGAACAAGAGTGAACTTGTTGAGGAACAATATGACTCAATTTATAACTCCGATTATTATGATGGTTATTGATTCCTCTATGCATTATGCCTAGCTTAAAGGCATAAAAGAAAGCGCTTTTGGGAGGCAGCCCACATGAATAAAAAAAAATCTTTTGTTGTGTCTTGATGTTGTTTACTGCTGTAGCATCATCATTGTATCTTTGCTTTTCATATTTGTGCCAAGTATAGCCTCTGATTGCTAGAAAGTTCAAAAGTTGTGAGGTGCTGTCCAGGAAACAGATTCTGTCCTTGGATAGAAAAAATCGTATAAAATCACCAGATCATCTTTTTGGTCTAAATTTCTTTCGAAAGCGTTCTCTATATAATTTTCTTTCGTGCATCTGTTCTGAGTTTTTTGATTTGAGTTGCAGAAGTGCCCCGAACAGATCAATTACTACCTGCTGTTCTGTTTTTCACAGATTCTGTCCTGTTTTGCCTTTCCTTCATTTTGCAAACCAAGAGCTTGCTTTTTCTTTGCAAAAACCTTTTGGCAATCTTGAGAAACAGTAGAACTTCAAGAATATCCTTATTTCCAGCAAGGTGCAATTATTTTATTAAGGGTACTAACCTCGCTAATCAGATTATGATGAGTTATGTATGAAGGGAGTTTTCAAGTGTGCGAGGGAAGATGATAAAAAGATTCAGGAGTGTCAAGCGCTCAAGCTTGGGGATGCCCCCGTGCACCCCCAAGAAATATTCAAGGAGAATCAAACGTCTAAGCTTGGGGATGCCCCCGTGCATCCCCTTCTCCATCAACATTATCAGTTCGTCTTTCGTTCCGCTATATTTTTATCACTTCATGTGTTATGTGCTATGCTTGGAGCGTCTTGTTTTTAGTTTTCTCTTTAGTTTCTCATAACGAGTCGGAACTCAGCTTTCTTTATGTGGGAGAGAAACACGCTCCACTTCTACCTAGAACATAACATAGAATTTTCATATCTATCTATGCTGTGTGTGTTCTTTGTCTTTTAATAGCTACTATCATGCTCTGCTCTTAGTATTCATGCTTATCTTTTCAAAGAGCTTTTGTTTAGTTGGTTGCTTGAACTCCCTTTAATTATCATGATCACCTTATTAAGAGAGTTTGCTTCCGTTGCATTGGTTAATGTGTGTATGATAAAGATGCTACGTGCATAATGGTTAGTCTCAAATAGCTGGGGGGTTCCCAATGTGTTATTGGAGTACCAAATGATTTGTTTGCCTATGATGTGGTTTGGTTAGTAATATCTTCCTTCAAGAATTTATTTTGATTGACTTGGCGTATGCTCACGCATATTTAAGACTGTAAAGAAAGTCTGTCAAGCCTTGATGATCTTTTATTTCTGAGTAGCGATATAACTTCCATGCCTGATTCAATATTGCTTTGTCGCTCTGCATTATTATGACCATCATTGCTCTCTTAGTTGGTCGCTCCCAGTCTTTTGCTAACCTCCACCTGTACTAAGAGAACTAACTTTGCAATATATAGCTCATGGGAAAGTAGCTTAAAAACTATTGTGGTAAAGAATATGTTGCCTATGTATCTTATTTCTTATAAGTTGCTTGCTGAGCGGTAACCATGTTTCTGGGGACGCCATCAACTGTCACACTTTTGTTGAATATCATGTGAGTTGCTATGCATGTTCGTCTTGTCTGAAGTAAGGGTGATTTGCCGTGGGTTGAATGAGTATGCATATTGTTAGAGAAGAACATTGGGCCGCCAACCAAAGCCATGTATCATGGTGGAAGTTTTAGCTTGGACATTAATCCTCAATCTCTTATGAGAATATGCTTATGCTTTGAAGAGGAGTCCATCATCTATTTTCTATGTTGTCCCGGTATGGATGTCCTCAAGTTGAGATCTATCAAAAACGAGAAATCAAATGCGATTTATCTCCTTGGACATTTGTACAGGTGGCATAGAGGTACCCCTTTGTGACACTTGGTTGAAACATATGTAATGCAATGATAACCCATGGAAATCCGAGCTAATTAGGACAAGGTGCGAGCACTATTGGTATTCGATGCATGAGGCTTGCAACTTATAGGATGTCTTATGCATGACACATATGAAGTACTACTACCGTTGACAAAAGTGCTTCTATGTTTTCAAAATTAAAAAAAAAGCTCTAGCACATAACCATTCTTTTACTTTTATGTTGAGTCTCCACCTTCTTTCTTCAAGCACCAACTACTGAGAGCATGATTGTCATTCTAAGTGTAAGGTGCATTGTCCCAAAGTAGCATTGTCTTTTGCATGATTGTGATATCGTTTATTCTGAAATCATTGTATCTAGTCATCACTTAAACCTTGGAGGTGCCCCTGCATTTATGTTTTGCTTCACTAAAGGGGGCAAGCTAGATATCACTTTATCATATTTGCACATCATGTTCATTGCAAACCTTTTTGATGTTTCAGTTTCATGTTGTTAAACTTTCAGTCATTTGTGATTTTCTCATGAGGCAACTTAATTACTATAGAATCATTGTCTCAGTAAGCTTTTGTCATATGACTATGGAAAAGTCCTATATGGTTAATAGCATGTCACCCCAGAAATTATTCTTGTTATCATTTACCTACTCGAGGACGAGCAGGAATTAAGCTTGGGGATGTTGATACGTCCAAAACGTATCTATAATTTCTGCTTGCTCCATGCCACTTTTGGGTGATATTGCTATGATATTTATACACTTTCATACACTTTTGATCATATTTGGACTAACCTACTAATCCAGTGCACCCCGGTGCCAGTTTCGGTTTTCGGCTGTTTTTGTATTTTAGGTTATCACGTTACGAGAACTGCCAGGAAAAATCCAGAAAAATTATATAAAAAATCAGCGTTCCGGAAACTTCCTTGCGCCCGAAGGACAGCCGGGGGGGGCACCAGGGCTCCAGGCGCCCTGGCGTCGCGCCCCCCCCCCCCCTGGGCCGCGCCGGGGGGGTGCCTGGTCCTCCCGAGCCCCGTCTGGTGCCCCCTTTTGCATATATTTAGAGCTTCCTTCAAAACCCTCGGGATGGGAACTCTTTTTCACGTTCTCATCTCTGTTCCGCCGCCGCCGCCGCTTCCAAGATCGGGACCACCAGGTGAACTCTTCCCGGCACCCTGCCGGAGGGGAGGATCACCACCGGGAGCTTCTCCACCACCATGGATGCCTCCCGGATGAGTTGTGAGTAGTCTCCCTTGGACCATGAGTCCATGACCAGTAGCTATGTGATGTTCTCCTCCCGTTCTTGTGCTTCACTAATTAGTCCTCGTGAGCTGCCCTACATGATCGAGGCACATATGTAATCCTTATGCTGTTGCTATGTTGAGTTTGCTGGGATCCGATGGATTATGAGATTATGTTCAGATTGATCTTGAGTAATATATTTGATCTACCTCTTTTATATTTATGTTCATAAGTAATTCTTGCATGTTCTCCGTTGTTATTTATTGCTTTGGCCAAGTAATACGTAGTGACTCCAAGAGGGAACGTTATGCTCGATTGTGGGTTCATGCCCCTCGATGACTAGCTTGAGTGACAGAAACATGAGTCTAGGGGATGTGCTATTGCCACAAGGGGGAAAACAACGATGCTTGTGCTCGCGGGTGCAAGGATTGTTTACTTTACGCAAAGTTCTTTTAATGCAGTTGTCTGTTGCTTTGAGTTTACACTATGGGTGGGACTCGCAACTTAATACCAGCGAGATGTTCTGGATAGATATCTCAAGGTGGATGATTAGTAGTAGATATTGATGGATTTCGGTCTACTTACTTTGGCGTACCGCCCATGCTTTGAACCTCAACCTTTCTTGCAATGTAGTCAGCATTGGTTTGCGTTCGTAGTCCTGTCAATTGCCCAGCTGTAATTCGTTTACCTCACATAGCTGTTTTATCGTCTTTTGGGAGAGAGACATCGCTAGTGAACATCATGAGACTCCGGTCCATATTACCATCATTGATCACATCCGCTATTTACTTTTCACTTTTATTTACTATTGGAAACATTATCTATCACTACTATCATTTGCTTTTAATCCTTTGTGAACTACAAAGCCGGAGGGATTGACAACCTCTCTGTACTCGTTGGGAGCAAAGTTATTTGTATCTGTGTGCAGGTCCACGTTGATTGCTAATATCTGGCGCCGTTAGCAGTTGACACCTACTTGTTGAACCTAGGAGTCTCTGGGGATTCGATCCTTGGCATCTTTGCTAAGGGAAAAACTTCCACAACACTACATCTTACACCTTCCACTTGGGGTAACCAACGAGGGGTTAGAGGCCCATCAACTGCCCATTTAGGCTCTAATATGCAGAAAAAATTGAAGCCTGCTTATAGACTTATAGAACAACTTTATACCGACGCACAACGGATCATTTGTACCGCCGCTCACAAAAAACCGCCCCCAACTTTGAGCAAGGGAACCCTAGAAAAGCTGTCAATGCTGCCCGCCCGGTTTGAAGAGATGAAGAGATCGGTTGCTAGGGCCGGTGCTTTGACTGCACTAACCCGGGCGAAAGTATGGGTACCCGACCTTGATCCGGCTCACATAGTGAATGGTTATCTAAGCTTGAAAGAGGACGGATCAGAATGTAATAATAATGATCTGCGAGCTTCGACGAAGGAAATGCAGCCCTTGGCCAGCAAGTTAGCTGAAGAAGCTGATCTATCCCACTACCAGGCGGTTCATGATGCTGACAACAAACGGGTTAATGCGCCAACTCATTGTGACACCCCGAGACCGATGCTCCAGGTGTCAGCCAGTTATTCGTTGTCAGTGCCATGTCATCTGCTTGCGTGTTGCATCTTGCCATGTCATCATGTGTGTTGCATCTTCATGTTTTCAAAACTTGCATCCGTCCGAGTCTCCCGCGTCCTCTCCGTTGTCCGTTCTGAGCCCAGACACACTCACACGCGCCCGCGGTGCCTCCGAATATTTATTTTATAAGTGTCCGAAAAACATTCTCGGAATGGGTTGAAACTTGGCGTGTGGTCTTATTATAGTGTTGATAGGCCGCCTGGCAAATTTCATCACATTCGGAGCTCGTTTGATAGCCCAACGGACATATATAGCGGCACTAGTCACCGGTTTTAACGTCGGACATTTTCGGTCTCCGAAAACCCCCGCGGGCCTCTCCCTCTCTTCACTTCTCTAAGCCCGAGTCCTCTCCTACACAGCCCACTACCTCCCCTAGGCCCAGCCTACTCCCCCCTCCGCTCCAGATCATCAGATCGCGATCCGAGCGTCCGAAACGGCCTAAAACCCTAGTCCCAACCCCCCCTTTTCTATATATAGACCCCCTCTTGCCATTTTCGGCATTCCTAGCCCTTTCCCTAACCTCCAGCCACCTCTTTCCTCAATTTCCGCGCACAGCCGCAGCCCCTCAGCCCAGCCTCCTCCTCTGCCTATTGGGCCGAAGCCCAGTGGTGAGCCCGTCTAAATCCCGCCCCGTGCATCATTTAATATTCTGCGCTCGGTCTTCGTTGTTGAAATTTTGGCTAAGTGCCTGTTAAACTGTTGTCTGATGCATTCTTGTGGAGCTAATATCTTTTTGTGTGGTGATCCAAATTGAGTGTATGATATGTCAAAATGACCGTGGTGATATGCTCTACACTTTGTTCCATTGTGCCATGCTCATTTGAGTTCATCTAGATGCCCTAATATCTATTGCAAGAGTGCTACTTGTTATAAACTGCTGCTACTTGTTATTTTGTTGACATGTTTGTGATATGATAACTTGGTGCATGTTTATCCAAATGGTGCAAATGATATGTCAAAATGTTCATCATGAGATGCTCTACATGTTGGTTGCTATAGCATGCATGTTAGAGTTTATATTGCCATGTTTATCTATGTTGCAAAAGTGCATTTGGCTGTTATGTTCTGAAACTTGTTACGAGATGCCTAGTTGGGGAGCTCGTTGCTATTGATGTGTTTGTCCCCTTGTCACATGCCTAGATGTTTTAGATTCTCCATGGTGTGTTCTTTGCTCTGGTGCAAACCATTTGCCATGATATGCTTTGAGGTGACTTAAAAATGCTTGCAAACATGCCATGTTGTTATTGCTGTTTTAACACTTAGTGAGATTTCACTAAGTCTGGAATCTGTAATATCCTGATGCTATATTTGCTTGATGCCCTAGGCAAATCCATGTTAGTTTTGGGGTGACCATTGATCATTCCTTGTAGTATATGTTGTTGTCTATACATTCATGCCTTCACTTGCTCATATGGCTTGCTGTAGCTTATTTAATTCTTGCTCCCAAGTTGCTATAAAATATTGCTGTCAGGTTTTTATTGTCATGATCAAAATGTTGTAGCTTGTTGCTATTGATCCATGCCTCCTATGGAGTTGCTCCAATGGAGTTGTTTGCTGTAGGATATGTCTACGTCATGTCCATGCTTCTTGTCACCATGTTTGATTGATGTAGAGTATATATTTCTTGCTCCAAAGTTCTATGTGGCTGTTAGTTTCAGCTTTGCTTTGTTTCTTGTTTCATGTGTATCTTTTAACCCGTTGCTCCGTTTTGAGTGTTCCTTATATAAAACTTGTGTGATTTTGCATGTAGAATCATAATATCATATTATTTTCATGTTTGGAGTGAGGTTGCTTGATGTTTGGGTGCATCTTGCATCATTGCCATGCTTGACTTGTTTTGCTCATATCTTCTAGGTCGTAGCTCCGAATTAAACAAACTTTATATGAAACTTGACTAGAATTTCATGTAGATTATCATGGTGCATGTTAAATTGCTGTTTAACAACTTTAACATAAGGTTTGTTCAGATCTGGACTGATTTCAAACTATGCATATGAGGACTTACCGGATTTGTCTTGAGTAGCTTCCGGCCTCATTTAAACTTGTTGTTCTTATGTTGCTTCTCTGAGCTTCCTACCTTGTCATGTTTTGCATCCTATATGGATCTGTCTTGCATCCAACTTGCTTGAGCTTATTGTCTTGTTCTTGTGTTGTTCTGGTGTGCTTCCTATGTTGTCATGTAATGCATCCTAAGTGCATCTGCAGTGCATCATACCTTGCCATGTATTGCATCATATATAGACTTGTGTTGTTTTTCTGTGCTTCCTACATTGCCATGTTGTGCTTCATGTATAGACCTGTTGTGCAATTGTATAGACTTGTCATGCATCATACCTTGCCATGTATTGCATCATATAGACTTGTGTTGTTTTTCTGTGCTTCCTACCTTGCCATGTTATGCTTCCTGTATAGACTTGTTGTGCTTCCTGTATAGACTTGTCATGCATCATACCTTTCCATGTATTGCATCATATAGACTTGTGTGGTTTTTCTGTCCTTCCTACCTTGCCATGTTATGCTTCCTGTATAGATTTGTTGTGCTTCCTATGTAGACTTGTTTTGCATCATACTTGGTTGAGCATTTTGTTATGATCTTGTGTTGTGTGTTTACCGTATTGCTTGCTTCTTCTCGTTAGTGCTTGTTCCGTTGCGATCGTGAGGATTCGTTCATCTACCCGTGGTTCTTTTTCAAGGGTTCTTCTTCGTCTTCTTCATGGATCTGTTCTTCTTCCTTGCGGGATCTCAGGCAAGATGACCATACCCTTGGATACCTTTACTATCGTTGCCTTTGCTTAGTTGTCTCGATGCTATCATTACATGTCGCGCTACCCATCTTATTGTCAGCCCCTCTCCTTGTTGCCATGAAACCTCTAACCTTTGAAACCTTCCTAGCAAAAACCATTGTTTGGCTATGTTACCCGCTTGCTCAGCCCCTCTTATAGCGTTGTTAGTTGCAGGTGAAGATGAAGATCGTTCCAGGAGGGAACTTGTTGTTGGAATATCACAATATCTATTATTATAATAATAACACACCTATATACTGGGCATGGGTGGAAGGCTTGGCCTTTTGCTCAGTGTTTTGTTCCACTCATGCCACCTTAGGCGCCGATAAACCGGCATTATGTTCCTTGATTTTGCGTTCCTTACACGGTTGGGTATATGGGGACCCCTTGACAGTTCGTCGTTGAATAAAACTCCTCCAGCAAGGCCCAACATTGGTTTTAATTTGCTCATAATAACAACTTAATTAATTAATTAAATTGCATAGGGAGTTAGCGCTACCCGAGGAATCTTCTACATAGCAGGGGGGCAGTGCTGATGGTGTTGGTCCCAAACCGGGGTCCTGCAGAGCCGCCTTGGGGAAACCCGAGGTATCTGGTATAACCTGTAGCATCACCCATCCGGTCGTGGCCTGAGACGAGATACGTGCGGCTACTATCAGGGCGTAGACACACCGGGAGGTCTTGCTGGACTTGTTTTACCATTGTCGAAATGTCTTGTGCACCGGGATGCCGAGCTTGATCGGATTTCCCTAAGATAAGGGGTGATGATATTATATTTATCACTCCAGCTGATCGTTAGAGCTTGTGATGGGCTAAGTTGGGACACCCCTGCAGGGTTATGATCTTTCGAAAGCCGTGCCTGCAGTTATGTGGCGGATTGGAATTTGTTAATGTCCGGTTGTAGGAAACTTGACAAAGGATCCGAAGTAAAACACATAACTGTGTGAGTAACTGTGACTGTCTCTTTTCATTTTTGATAAGAGAACACGGTGGGGTTATGTTTGACTCGTAGGTAGTTTAGGATCTTTAGCGATCACTACTAGTTTCGACCGTTTGCGTAGATGCTCATCTTATTCTCCTACTTGTAAGTTAGCCACCATATAATTGCTTAGCCGCTGCTGCAACCTCACCACTTTACCTCTTCCTACCTATTAAGCTTTGATAGTCTTGTTACCCATGGTTATGGGATTGCTGAGTCATCGTGGCTCACAGATACTACAACAACAGTTGCAGGTGCAGGTTTCCGATGTCTTGACGTGAGAGCGATGATCGTTGTTTGTTGTTCTTTCTTCTTCAGTCTTGGGTTAGGTTCCGGGTCGGCAGCCTGGGATAGCAGATGGATGTCGTGTTCTTTTCTTTGTTTGCATCCGTAGTGGGATGCCTTGTATTGATGATGTTGTATTCTTGTGACTTCTTTGTATTTTTGTATCCCCATGTATGTATGTAATGGTACGGTGTAATGATATCCATCTTGCTAAGCGCCCGAAATGCGGTTGTGCCCCAATCACGTAAGTGTCACGTGATCGGGATAGAATCGCATCTTGGGCCTGACAAGTTGGTATCAGAGCCTCGACCGACCATAGGAGCCCCCTTGATTGATCGTAGCTTGGCCGTTGTTGAGTCTAGCAGAAAAATTTTCAGAGTCTAGTTATATTGGAGAGTAGGAATTATTTTTACTCCTCAGCCCCTTCGTCGCTCTGATGAGGAATCGTGACGTAGGTGCTTTGAATTACTCCTCTTCCCCTTCAAGGTTTTTTAGGATCACGTGGATAGTTTTCGTTCGTTGCGCTGTTAGTTCTTTCATCTGGTGAAGCTCTCATCAAGTGGTTTCAACCCCCTTATTCTTTGCAAGTGCAATCCTCAGTTCTTTCCAACCGGTGTTGTTTCACCTTCCGAAGTTGTCTTTCTTTTTCCCACCCGCCCACCCTTTTGCTTCTTGGAGCCAGAGTCCTTAATCGAGTATTCCATTCTACTCGTGTGAATCCTTTGCATTTTTTTCTCAGTTATTTCAACTGGTGAATTCTCCTCTCGTTTGATATTCTTCACCTCTTCTTCTTTTCCGGTGGATTTCAATCCCAGTATTCGGTGTTCATCATATTCCTTTTCCTCGGCTCAAGTGTTTTTTCCCTTGCTCGTTCGTCTCTCGCCATTTTATTATCTCGGAGTTGCGAAGATATCTCATGAGATTCGTGTTGCCTTCAATTAATTCGAGGTTGTCACCTCCTTTGAGTCTTTTAATCGTTCCGGTGCATCATCTCCTTATCAATCCTTTCCAACGGTGTTTTTCTCTTCGCTGGGCTCATAACCCACAGGTCTTTTCCCAGGATCTTACCTGACTCTTTTATTTCCCGCAGTGTTCCGAAATTCTTTTCAAGTGTGACGTAAGTATGAATTTCATCAGTCATATGCCTTTCGAAGATCGCTTTTAATTCTTTTCATCGTTGGTTAAACCTTTCTTTTTTCATTCTACCGGAGTATTTCAGGAATTATTTTCTTTGTGTTCCTCCGAAGGTCATCATTTCAGAAGATTTCTTCATTCTCAGTTTTCAACTTCGTCCTCCAAATATTCTTCATTGATGCCTCTCCATTCATCCCACATTCGTCCGGTGCTTCGTTCAAGTATTCTTTAATCAGTTGCGATCTCTTCGTTCTCGTCATCCTAATTTCCTCAAGTGCTTTATTCGTCCCGGCGATTCATTCTATTGTATTCACTCAATTTCAATTCTTTACGGTGGATTGTTCTCTTTCATCACTTGATTTTAATACTTCTCGGTGGTTTGTTCTTTTCATCATTTTGATTAATTATTCCCGGTGGTTCGTCCATTTCCTTCAGTCGGCTTCAATTCTTATGGCGATTCGTTCAACAATTCTTTTCCGGTGCTATCATATCAATTGTTCATTTTTATTCCAGTCCTACCGGTGTTTCATGAAGATTTTCGCAAGTCGCGATATATCCCTCTTTAATCAATTTCATCGAGAATAAGTAGTATGTGAATCCATTGCTTCTCATCAATTTAGTTGGTGGAGGATAAGCATATCATAATTCTTATTCTTCTTTGTGAATTCGATTTAATCCTTCCCTTCGGAGTTTATTCTTGATGAATAAATTCTAGTTCCAAGTGCTTTAATCTTTTCTTTCCGGAGTTCATAGTTTCTCGGCTATCTCGTCGGAACACCGACTAATCACCGCAAGGCCTTAATCTTTTCATCCTTCATCATCCTTTCATTTTACCAGAGTTCTTCATGGTGGTTCTCCATCATTTAATTCACTCTTCAAGCGTTCAGCTAATTCTTCCGGAGCAGCTCAAGCATTCTTATTCTTTTGCCTCTCGAGTGCAAATAATTCTCTGTATTCTTTTGAAGGGAGTTTTGCATTTCTTCATTCTCAGCTAATCCATCTTTTATTTGTGGCATAATTCACCTCAACTTTTGAGATGATTAAATAAGTCCAAACCAAGCTTATTCTTTTATTGTTGTTGAATTCCTCAACAACTCCGTTCGAGTCTTTCCTTCAAGATGCTCTTTCAAATTCAGTTGTGTTCAAAGTTGTCATCTTCTTCTCCATTCTTTTAATTCCACCATTTCAATTATTTCGGAGGCATTGTCTTGTTCATTTCGTCATGTTTTTATTCCATATTCTCAGGTTCTTGTACTATTCCATTCATGTTCAACCGGTGTGCTATTTTTTCTTTCAGTTTCAACCGGAGTGCTGCCTGAATTCCTTCGTTCAAATTCCTTTTATGTCTCTTTTATCCGGAGTGGTTTCGAATTCATTCTTGTTCCTTCAACTCGTGCTTCATATCCATAACCTCTCAGTTCTCGTCTTATGCCTTGTTGCTATTTTACCGGAGCTTCTCAATCTCATTTTTTTCCATTGTGTTCTTTCTTTTGAGCTGTTCAACCTCTCAAGATTCGGTCGTTTCACCTCTTTATCCTCGAAGAACTTTGTTCTTCCTTTTTTCCCTTCCGTCTCGTTCCTAAGATCTCGGGACGAGATCTCTTGTTAGTAGGGGAGTGTTGTGACACCCCGAGACCGATGCTCCAGGTGTCAGCCAGTTATTCGTTGTCAGTGCCATGTCATCTGCTTGCGTGTTGCATCTTGCCATGTCATCATGTGTGTTGCATCTTCATGTTTTCAAAACTTGCATCCGTCCGAGTCTCCCGCGTCCTCTCCGTTGTCCGTTCTGAGCCCAGACACACTCACACGCGCCCGCGGTGCCTCCGAATATTTATTTTATAAGTGGCCGAAAAACATTCTTGGAATGGGTTGAAACTTGGCGTGTGGTCTTATTATAGTGTTGACAGGCCGCCTGCCAAATTTCATCGCATTCGGAGCTCGTTTGATAGCCCAACGGACATATATAGCGGCACTAGTCGCCGGTTTTAACGTCGGACGTTTTCGGTCTCCGAAAACCCCCGCGGGCCTCTCCCTCTCTTCTTTTCTCTAAGCCCGAGGCCTTTCCTACACAACCCACTACCTCCCCTAGGCCCAGCCTACTCCCCCCTCCGCTCCAGATCGTCAGATCGCGATCCGAGCGTCCGAAACGGCCTAAAACCCTAGTCCTAACCCCCCCTTTTCTATATATAGACCCCCTCTTGCCATTTTCGGCATTCCTAGCCCTTTCCCTAACCTCCAGCCACCTCTTTCCTCAATTTCTGCGCACAGTCGCAGCCCCTCGGCCCAGCCTCCTCCTCTGCCTATTGGGCCGAAGCCCAGTGGTGAGCCCGTCTAAATCCCGCCCCGTGCATCATTTAATATTCTGCGCTCGGTCTTCGTTGTTGAAATTTTGGCTAAGTGCCTGTTAAACTGTTGTCTGATGCATTCTTGTGGAGCTAATATCTTTTTGTGTGGTGATCCAAATTGAGTGTATGGTATGTCAAAATGACCGTGGTGATATGCTCTACACTTTGTTCCATTGTGCCATGCTCATTTGAGTTCATCTAGATGCTCCAATATCTGTTGCAAGAGTGCTACTTGTTATAAACTGCTGCTACTTGTTATTTTGTTGCCATGTTTGTGATATGATAACTTGGTGCATGTTTATCCAAATGGTGCAAATGATATGTCAAAATGTTCATCATGAGATGCTCTACATGTTGGTTGCTATAGCATGCATGTTAGAGTTTATATTGCCATGTTTATCTATGTTGCAAAAGTGCATTTGGCTGTTATGTTCTGAAACTTGTTACGAGATGCCTAGTTGGGGAGCTCGTTGCTATTGATGTGTTTGTCCCCTTGTCACATGCCTAGATGTTTTAGATTCTCCATGATGTGTTCTTTGCTCTGGTGCAAACCATTTTCCATGATATGCTTTGAGGTGACTTAAAAATGCTTGCAAACATGCCATGTTGTTATTGCTGTTTTAACACTTAGTGAGATTTCACTAAGTCTGGAATCTGTAATATCCTGATGCTATATTTGCTTGATGCCCTAGGCAAATCCATGTTAGTTTTGGGGTGGACATTGATCATTCCTTGTAGTATATGTTGTTGTCTATACATTCATGCCTTCACTTGCTCATATGGCTTGTTGTAGCTTATTTAATTCTTGCTCCCAAGTTGTTATAAAATATTGCTGTCAGGTTTTTATTGTCATGATCAAAATGTTGTAGCTTGTTGCTATTGATCCATGCCTCCTATGGAGTTGCTCCAATGGAGTTGTTTGCTGTAGGATATGTCTACGTCATGTCCATGCTTCTTGTCACCATGTTTGATTGATGTAGAGTATATATTTCTTGCTCCAAAGTTCTATGTGGCTGTTAGTTTCAGCTTTGCTTTGTTTCTTGTTTCATGTGTATCTTTTAACCCGTTGCTCCGTTTTGAGTGTTCCTTATATAAAACTTGTGTGATTTTGCATGTAGAATCATAATATCATATTGTTTTCATGTTTGGAGTGAGGTTGCTTGATGTTTGGGTGCATCTTGCACCGTTGCCATGCTTGACTTGTTTTGCTCATATCTTCTAGGTCGTAGCTCCGAATTAAACAAACTTTATATGAAACTTGACAAGAATTTCATGTAGATTATCATGGTGCATGTTAAATTGCTGTTTAACAACTTTAACATAAGGTTTGTTCAGATCTGGACTGATTTCAAACTATGCATATGAGGACTTACCGGATTTGTCTTGAGTAGCTTCCGGCCTCATTTAAACTTGTTGTTCTTATGTTGCTTCTCTGAGCTTCCTACCTTGTCATGTTTTGCATCCTATATGGATCTGTCTTGCATCCAACTTGCTTGAGCTTATTGTCTTGTTCTTGTGTTGTTCTGGTGTGCTTCCTATGTTGTCATGTAATGCATCCTAAGTGCATCTGCAGTGCATCATACCTTGCCATGTATTGCATCATATATAGACTTGTGTTGTTTTTCTGTGCTTCCTACATTGCCATGTTGTGCTTCATGTATAGACCTGTTGTGCTTCCTGTATAGACTTGTCATGCATCATACCTTGCCATGTATTGCATCATATAGACTTGTGTTGTTTTTATGTGCTTCCTACCTTGCCATGTTATGCTTCCTGTATAGACTTGTTGTGCTTCCTGTATAGACTTGTCATGCATCATACCTTGCCATGTATTGCATCATATAGACTTGTGTTGTTTTTCTGTCCTTCCTACCTTGCCATGTTATGCTTCCTGTATAGATTTGTTGTGCTTCCTATGTAGACTTGTTTTGCATCATACTTGGTTGAGCATTTTGTTATGATCTTGTGTTGTGTGTTTACCGTATTGCTTGCTTCTTCTCGTTAGTGCTTGTTCCGTTGCGATCGTGAGGATTCGTTCATCTACCCGTGGTTCTTTTTCAAGGGTTCTTCTTCGTCTTCTTCATGGATCTGTTCTTCTTCCTTGCGGGATCTCAGGCAAGATGACCATACCCTTGGATACCTTTACTATCGTTGCCTTTGCTTAGTTGTCTCGATGCTATCGTTACATGTCGCGGTACCCATCTTATTGTCAGCCCCTCTCCTTGTTGCCATGAAACCTCTAACCTTTGAAACCTTCCTAGCAAAAACCATTGTTTGGCTATGTTACCCGCTTGCTCAGCCCCTCTTATAGCGTTGTTAGTTGCAGGTGAAGATGAAGATCGTTCCAGGAGGGAACTTGTTGTTGGAATATCACAATATCTATTATTATAATAATAACACACCTATATACTGGGCATGGGTGGAAGGCTTGGCCTTTTGCTCAGTGTTTTGTTCCACTCATGCCACCTTAGGTGCCGATAAACCGGCATTATGTTCCTTGATTTTGCGTTCCTTACACGGTTGGGTATATGGGAACCCCTTGACAGTTCGTCGTTGAATAAAACTCCTCCAGCAAGGCCCAACATTGGTTTTAATTTGCTCATAATAACAACTTAATTAATTAATTAAATTGCATAGGGAGTTAGCGCTACCCGAGGAATCTTCTACATAGCAGGGGGGTAGTGCTGATGGTGTTGGTCCCAAACCGGGGTCCTGCAGAGCCGCCTTGGGGAAACCTGAGGTATCTGGTATAACCTGTAGCATCACCCATCCGGTCGTGGCCTGAGACGAGATACGCGCGGCTACTATCAGGGTGTCGACACACCGGGAGGTCTTGCTGGACTTGTTTTACCATTGTCGAAATGTCTTGTGCACCGGGATGCCGAGCTTGATCGGATTTCCCTAAGATAAGGGGTGATGATATTATATTTATCACTCCAGCTGATCGTGAGAGCTTGTGATGGGCTAAGTTGGGACACCCCTGCAGGGTTATGATCTTTCGAAAGCCGTGCCCGCAGTTATGTGGCAGATTGGAATTTGTTAATGTCCGGTTGTAGGAAACTTGACAGAGGATCCGAAGTAAAACACATAACTGTGTGAGTAACTGTGACTGTCTCTTTTCATTTTTGATAAGAGAACACGGTGGGGTTATGTTTGACTCGTAGGTAGTTTAGGATCTTTAGCGATCACTACTAGTTTCGACCGTTTGCGTAGATGCTCATCTTATTCTTGTACTCGTAAGTTAGCCACCATATAATTGCTTAGCCGTTGCTGCAACCTCACCACTTTACCTCTTCCTACCTATTAAGCTTTGATAGTCTTGTTACCCATGGTTATGGGATTGCTGAGTCATCGTGGCTCACAGATACTACAACAACAGTTGCAGGTGCAGGTTTCCGATGTCTTGACGTGAGAGCGATGATCGTTGTTTTCTGTCTTCTTCAGTCTTGGGTTAGGTTCCGGGTCGGCAGCCTGGGATAGCAGATGGATGTCGTGTTCTTTTCTTTGTTTGCATCCGTAGTGGGATGCCTTGTATTGATGATGTTGTATTCTTGTGACTTCTTTGTATTTTTGTATCCCCATGTATGTATGTAATGGTACGATGTAATCATATCCATCTTGCTAAGTGCCCGAAATGCGGTTGTGCCCCAATCACGTAAGTGTCACGTGATCGGGATAGAATCGCATCTTGGGCCTGACAAGTTGGTATCAGAGCCTCGACCGACCATAGGAGCCCCCTTGATTGATCGTAGCTTGGCCGTTGTTGAGTCTAGCAGAAAAAATTTCAGAGTCTAGTTATATCGGAGAGTAGGAATTATTTTTACTCCTCAGCTCCTTCGTCGCTCTGATGAGGAATCTTGACGTAGGAGCTTTGAATTACTCCTCTTCCCCTTCAAGGTTTTTTAGGATCACGTGGATAGTTTTCGTTCGTTGCGCTGTTAGTTCTTTCATCTGGTGAAGCTCTCATCAAGTGGTTTCAACCCCCTTATTCTTTGCAAGTGCAATCCTCAGTTCTTTCCAACCGGTGTTGTTTCACCTTCCGAAGTTGTCTTTCTTTTTCCCACCCGCCCACCCTTTTGCTTCTTGGAGCCAGAGTCCTTAATCGAGTATTCCATTCTACTCGTGTGAATCCTTTGCATTTTTTCTCAGTTATTTCAACTGGTGAATTCTCCTCTCGCTTGATATTCTTCACCTCTTCTTCTTTTCCGGTGGATTTCAATCCCAGTATCCGGTGTTCATCATATTCCTTTTCCTCGGCTCAAGTGTTTTTTCCCTTGCTCGTTCGTCTCTCGCCATTTTATTATCTCGGAGTTGCGAAGATATCTCACGAGATTCGTGTTGCCTTCAATTAATTCGAGGTTGTCACCTCCTTTGAGTCTTTTAATCGTTCCGGTGCATCATCTCCTTATCAATCCTTTCCAACGGTGTTTTTCTCTTCGCTGGGCTCATAACCCACAGGTCTTTTCCCAGGATCTTACATGACTCTTTTATTTCCCGCAGTGTTCCGAAATTCTTTTCAAGTGTGACGTAAGTATGAATTTCATCAGTCATATGCCTTTCGAAGATCGCTTTTAATTCTTTTCATCATTGGTTAAACCTTTCTTTTTTCATTCTACCGGAGTATTTCAGGAATTATTTTCTTTGTGTTCCTCCGAAGGTCATCATTTCAGAAGATTTCTTCATTCTCAGTTTTCAACTTCGTCCTCCAAATATTCTTCATTGATGCCTCTCCATTCATCCCACATTCGTCCGGTGCTTCGTTCAAGTATTCTTTAATCAGTTGCGATCTCTTCGTTCTCGTCATCCTAATTTCCTCAAGTGCTTTATTCGTCCCGGCGATTCATTCTATTGTATTCACTCAATTTCAATTATTTACGGTGGATTGTTCTCTTTCATCACTTGATTTTAATACTTCTCGGTGGTTTGTTCTTTTCATCATTTTGATTAATTCCTCCCGGTGGTTCGTTCATTTCCTTCAGTCGGCTTCAATTCTTATGGCGATTCGTTCAACAATTCTTTTCCGGTGCTATCATATCAATTGTTCATTTTTATTCCAATCCTACCGGTGTTTCATGAAGATTTTCGCAAGTCGCGATATATCCCTCTTTAATCAATTTCATCGAGAATAAGTAGTATGTGAATCCATTGCGTCTCATCAATTTAGTTGGTGGAGGATAAGCATATCATAATTCTTATTCTTCTTTGTGAATTCGATTTAATCCTTCCTTCGGAGTTTATTCTTGATGAATAAATTCTAGTTCCAAGTGCTTTAATCTTTTCTTTCCGGAGTTCATAGTTTCTCGGCTATCTCGTCGGAACACCGACTAATCACCGCAAGGCCTTAATCTTTTCATCCTTCATCATCCTTTCATTTTACCAGAGTTCTTCTTGGTGGTTCTCCATCATTTAATTCACTCTTCAAGCGTTCAGCTAATTCTTCCGGAGCAGCTCAAGCATTCTTATTCTTTTGCCTCTCGAGTGCAAATAATTCTCTGTATTCTTTTGAAGGGAGTTTTGCATTTCTTCATTCTCAGCTAATCCATCTTTTATTTGTGGCATAATTCACCTCAACTTTTGAGATGACTAAATAAGTCCAAACCAAGCTTATTCTTTTATTGTTGTTGAATTCCTCAACAACTCCGTTCGAGTCTTTCCTTCAAGATGCTCTTTCAAATTCAGTTGTGTTCAAAGTTGTCATCTTCTTCTCCATTCTTTTAATTCCACCATTTCAATTATTTTGGAGGCATTGTCTTGTTCATTTCGTCATGTTTTTATTCCATATTCTCAGGTTCTTGTACTATTCCATTCATGTTCAACCGGTGTGCTATTTTTTCTTTCAGTTTCAACCGGAGTGCTGCCTGAATTCCTTTGTTCAAATTCCTTTTATGTCTCTTTTATCCGGAGTGGTTTCGAATTCATTCTTGTTCCTTCAACTCGTGCTTCATATCCATAACCTCTCAGTTCTCGTCTTATGCCTTGTTGCTATTTTACCGGAGCTTCTCAATCTCGTTTTTCTCCATTGTGTTCTTTCTTTTGAGCTGTTCAACCTCTCAAGATTCGGTCGTTTCACCTCTTTATCCTCGAAGAACTTTGTTCTTCCTTTTTTCCCTTCCGTCTCGTTCCTAAGATCTCGGGACGAGATCTCTTGTTAGTAGGGGAGTGTTGTGACACCCCGAGACCGATGCTCCAGGTGTCAGCCAGTTATTCGTTGTCAGTGCCATGTCATCTGCTTGCGTGGTGCATCTTGCCATGTCATCATGTGTGTTGCATCTTCATGTTTACAAAACTTGCATCCGTCCGAGTCTCCCGCGTCCTCTCCGTTGTCCGTTCTGAGCCCAGACACACTCACACGCGCCCGCGGTGCCTCCGAATATTTATTTTATAAGTGGCCGAAAAACATTCTTGGAATGGGTTGAAACTTGGCGTGTGGTCTTATTATAGTGTTGACAGGCCGCCTGCCAAATTTCATCGCATTCGGAGCTCGTTTGTTAGCCCAACGGACATATATAGCGGCACTAGTCGCCGGTTTTAACGTCGGACGTTTTCGGTCTCCGAAAACCCCCGCGGGCCTCTCCCTCTCTTATTTTCTCTAAGCCCGAGGCCTTTCCTACACAACCCACTACCTCCCCTAGGCCCAGCCTACTCCCCCCTCCGCTCCAGATCGTCAGATCGCGATCCGAGCGTCCGAAACAGCCTAAAACCCTAGTCCTAACCCCCCCCC
>LR738714.1:791602710-791616639 GCA_902687465.1 Secale cereale | reverse complement strand
CCCCCCTTTCTATATATAGACACCCTCTTGCCATTTTGGGCATTCCTAGCCCCTTCCCTAACCTCCAGCCACCTCTTTCCTCAATTTCCGTGCACAGCCGCAGCCCCTCCGCCACTTGTCGCCTCCCCGTTGGCCAGCCGCCGCTGCTCCACCTCCCTCCAGCCAATGCTGCGGTGCCACCTGGCCCATCCACGTCGCGCCTCCATTCCCCTCTCCTCCCAAGCTGCGCGGGCCGTGAAGCCCATCCGGGGCCCGCTCGTGCTCGGACGCCGCCGCTCGCCTGCGAGGCCCGAGCGCCCCGAACGGTGCGTCCCTGCCCGCTCCGTTGCCTGGCGTCCTCCCCTCCGAGCGGCGCCCTCTCCTTCGCCTCCCCACACCGCCCTACCGGCGACCAAATCCGGCCACCCAGGGAGACTCGTCACCGCACATGAGCGCCGCCGCCCCGCTCATTCTCCTTCCTCCTCCGGATCCTCCCTCACCTCGCATCTCTCTCTGTCACATTCGCAGGAGCCGCTGCCTCGATCTGCCTATGCCGGCGGGTAGAGTTCCCGTCGAGGCCGGATCTGGTTCCCTACGCGCCGGATCCGCCCATTTCCGTCGATCCCGGCGCCGCCTGCGGTTCCGTCGCCGTTGCTATGCTCGGTCGGCGAGCCAGCCGCCATGGGAGCGGGCGCTCGAGCTCCCTGTCTGCCCCGTTGACCCCAGCGCACGGGCCGACCTCTCGCCCAGGCCCAGCCGAGGCCCAGGCCCTTCCTCCAGCCGTGGTCCCCGAGGCCCACCTCGGAGGCCCAGTGCTCCGGGCCCAGCTCCATGGCCACATGGGCCCCAAGGCCCATCGCCCCTCGGCCCCGCCTCCTCCTCTGCCTATTGGGCCGAAGCCCAGTGGTGAGCCCGTCTAAATCCCACCCCGTGCGTCATTTAATATTCTGCGCTCGGTCTTCGTTGTTGAAATTTTGGCTAAGTCCCTGTTAAACTGTTATCGGATGCATTCTTGTGGAGCTAATATCTTTTTGTGTGGTGATCCAAATTGAGTGTATGATATGTCAAAATGACCGTGGTGATATGCTCTACACTTTGTTCCAGTGTGCCATGCTCATTTGAGTTCATCTAGATGCTCTAATATCTGTTGCAAGAGTGCTACGTGTTATAAACTGCTGCTACTTGTTATTTTGTTGCCATGTTTGTGATATGATAACTTGGTGCATGTTTATCCAAATTGTGCAAATGATATGTCAAAATGTTCTTCATGAGATGCTCTACATGTTGGTTGCTATAGCATGCATGTTAGAGTTTATATTGCCATGTTTATCTATGTTGAAAAAGTGCATTTGGCTATTATGTTCTAAAACTTGTTACGAGATGCCTAGTTGGGGAGCTCGTTGCTATTGATGTGTTTGTCCCCTTGTCACATGCCTAGATGTTTTAGATTCTCCATGATGTGTTCTTTGCTCTGGTGCAAACCATTTACCATGATATGCTTTGAGGTGACTTAAAAATGCTTGCAAACATGCCATGTTGTTATTGCTGTTTTAACACTTAGTGAGATTTCACAAAGTCTGGAATCTGTAATATCCTGATGCTATATTTGCTTGATGCCCTAGGCAAATCCATGTTAGTTTTGGGGTGGCCATTGATCATTCCTTGTAGTATATGTTGTTGTCTATCCATTCATGCATTAACTTGCTCATATGGCTTGCTGTAGCTTATTTAATTCTTGCTCCCAAGTTGCTATAAAATATTGCTGTCAGGTTTTTATTGTCATGATCAAAATGTTGTAGCTTGTTGCTATTGATCCATGCCTCCTATGGAGTTGCTCCAATGGAGTTGTTTGCTGTAGGATATGTCTACTTCATTTCCATGCTTCTTGTCACCATGTTTGATTGATGTAGAGTATATATTTCTTGCTCCAAAGTTGCTATGTGGCTGTTAGTTTCAGCTTTGCTTTGTTTCTTGTTTCATGTGTATCTTTTAACCCGTTGCTCCGTTTTCAGTGTTCCTTATATGAAACTTGTGTGATTTTGCATGTAGAATCATAATATCATATTTTTTTCATGTTTGGAGTGAGTTTGCTTGATGTTTGGGTGCATCTTGCACCGTTGCCATGCTTGACTTGTTTTGCTCATATCTTCTAGGCCGTAGCTCCGAATTAAACAAACTTTATATGAAACTTGACAAGAATTTCGTGTAGATCATCATGGTGCATGTTAAACTGCTGTTTAACAACTTTAACATAAGGTTTGTTCAGATCTGAACTAATTTCATACTATGCATATGAGGACTTACCGGATTTGTCTTGAGTAGCTTCTGGCCTCATTTAAACTTGTTGTTCTTATGTTGCTTCTCTAAGCTTCCTACCTTGTCATGTTTTGCATCCTATATGGATCTGTCTTGCATCCTACTTGCTTGAGCTTATTGTCTTGTTCTTGTGTTGTTCTGGTGTGCTTCCTATGTTGCCATGTAATGCATCCTAAGTGCATCTGTAGTGCATCATACCTTGCCATGTATTGCATCATATATAGACTTGTGTTGTTTTTCTGTGCTTCCTACCTTGCCATGTTGTGCTTCCTGTATAGACCTGTTGTGCTTCCTGTATAGACTTGTCATGCATCATACCTTTCCATGTATTGCATCATATAGACTTGTGTTGTTTTTCTGTGCTTCCTACCTTGCCATGTTATGCTTCCTGTATAGACTTGTTGTGCTTCCTGTATAGACTTGTCATGCATCATACCTTGCCATGTATTGCATCCTATAGACTTGTGTTGTTTTTCTGTCCTTCCTACCTTGCCATGTTATGCTTCTTGTATAGATTTGTTGTGCTTCCTATGTAGACTTCTTTTGCATCATACTTGGTTGAGCATTTTGTTATGATCTTGTGTTGTGTGTTTACCGTATTGCATGCTTCTTCTCGTTAGTGCTTGTTCCGTTGTGATCGTGAGGATTCATTCATCTACCCGTGGTTCTTCTTCAAGGCTTCTTCTTCGTCTTCTTCATGGATCCATTCTTCTTCCTTGCGGGATCTCAGGCAAGATGACCATACCCTTGGATACCTTTACTTTCATTGCCTTTGCGTAGTTGTCTCGATGCTATCGTTACATGTCGCGCTACCCATCTTATTGTTAGCCCCTCTCCTTGTTGCCATGAAACCTCTAACCTTTGAAACCTTCCTAGCAAAAACCATTGTTTGGCTATGTTACCCGCTTGCTCAGCCCCTCTTATAGTGTTGTTAGTTGCAGGTGAAGATGAAGATCATTCCAGGAGGGAACTTGTTGTTGGAATATCACAATATATATTATTATAATAATAACACACCTATATAGTGGGCATGGGTGGAAGGCTTGGCCTTTTGCTCGGTGTTTTGTTCCACTCATGCCACCTTAGGCGCCGATAAACCGGCATTATGTTCCTTGATTTTGCGTTCCTTACACGGTTGGGTCTATGAGGACCCCTTGACAGTTCGTCGTTGAATAAAACTCCTCCAGCAAGGCCCAACATTGGTTTTAATTTGCTCATAATAACAAGTTAATTAATTAATTAAATTGCATAGGGAGTTTGCGCTACCCGAGGATTCTTCTACATAGCAGGGGGGGCAGTGCTGATGGTGTTGGTCCCAAACGGGTGTCCTGCAGGGCCGCCTTGGGGAAACCCGAGGTATCTGGTATAACCTGTAGCATCACCCATCCGGTCGTGGCCTGAGATGAGATACGCGCGGCTACTATCAGGGTGTCGACACACCGGGAGGTCTTGCTGGACTTGTTTTACCATTGTCGAAATGTCTTGTGCACCGGGATGCCGAGCCTCATCGGATTTCCCTAAGATAAGGGGTGATGATATTATATTTATCACTTCAGCTGATCGTGAGAGCTTGTGATGGGCTAAGTTGGGACACCCCTGTAGGGTTATGATCTTTCGAAAGCCGTGCCCGCGATTATGTGGCAGATTGGAATTTGTTAATGTCCGGTTGTAGAAAACTTGACAAAGGATCCGAAGTAAAACACACAACTGTGTGAGTAACCGTGACTGTCTCTTTTCATTTTTGAGAAGAGAACACGGTGGGGTTATGTTTGACTCGTAGGTAGTTCAGGATCTTTAGCGATAACTACTAGTTTCGACCGTTTGCGTAGATGCTCATCTTATTCTTGTACTCGTAAGTTAGCCACCATATAATTGCTTAGCCGCTGCTGCAACCTCACCACTTTACCTCTTCCTGCCTATTAAGCTTTGATAGTCTTGTTACCCATGGTTATGGGATTGCTGAGTCCTCGTGGCTCACAGATACTACAACAAGAGTTGCAGGTGCAGGATTCCGATGTCTTTACGTGAGAGCGATGATCGTTGTTTGGAGTTCTTTCTTCTTCAGTCTTGGGTTAGGTTCCGGGTTGGTAGCCTGGGATAGCAGATGGATGTCGTGTTCTTTTCTTTGTTTGCATCCGTAGTGGGATGCCTTGTATTGATGATGTTGTATTATTGTGACTTGTTTGTATTTTTTTTATCCCCATGTATGTATGTAATGGTACGATGTAATGATATCCATCTTGCTAAGCGCCCGAAATGTGGTTGTGCCCCAATCACGTAAGTGTCACGTGATCGGGATAGAATCGCATCTTGGGCCTGACACTCATGATGTGGAAGATCTTATCCTGCCTGTCCGTAAGCAACGAGAGGGGAGAGTGTGTGTACATACCATCGTAGACTGAAAGCAGAAGCGTCTAGTGACGCGGTTGATGTAGTCGAACGTCTTAGCGATCCAATTGATCCAAGCACCGAACGTACGTCACCTCCGCGTTCAGCACACGTTCAACTCGATGACGTCCCACGAGCTCTTGGTCCAGTTGAGCGTCACGGGAGAGTTTCATCATCACGACGGCGTGGAGACGGTGATGATGAAGCTACCGGCGCAGGGCTTCGCCTAAGCACTGCAACGGTACGACTGAGGTGTGTTCCTGTGGAGGGGGCACCGCACACGGCTAAAAGATCAATGATCAACTTATGTATCTATGGGGTGCCCCCACCCCCGTATATAAAGGAATGGAGGAGGGGGAGGGCCGGTCCTCTACTATGGCGCGCACTGGGGAGTCCTACTCCCACCGGGAGTAGGATTCCCCCTTTCCTAATAGAATTAGGAGCCCTTCCCAGTAGTACGAGTAGGAGACAAGGAAAGGGAAAAGAGAAGAGATGGAAGGAGGGGGCGCTGCCCCTCCCCCTAGTCCAATTCGGACTAAGCCTTGGGGGGCGCATCCTCCTCTCTCTCTTTCCCCTAAAGCCCAATAAGACCCATATGCTCCCCGGCGAATTCCCGTAACTCTCCGATACTCCGAAAAATACCCGAATCACTCGGAACCTTTCTGATGCCCGAATATAGTTGTCCAATATATCGATCTTTATGTCTCGGACATTCCAAGACTCCTCGTCATGTCTGTGATCTCATCCGGGACTCCGAACTACCTTCGGTACATCAAAACTCATAAACTCATAATACCGATCGTCATCAAACGTTAAGCGTGCGAACCCTAAGGGTTCGAGAACTATGTAGACATGACCGAGACACATCTCTGGTCAATATACAATAGCGGAACCTGGATTCTCATATTGGTTCCTATATATTCTACGAAGATCTTTATCGGTCAAACCGCATAACAACATACTTTGTTCCCTTTGTCATCGGTATGTTACTTACCCGAGATTCGATCGTCGGTATCACACTTGTAATTAGTCATTTGCTTGCAAGGCTTATTATGATGTGTATTACCGAGAGGCCCAGAGATACCTCTCCGACACTCGGAGTGACAAATCCTATGCTTTATCTATGCCAATACCACGAACACCTTCGGAGACACCTGTAGAGCATCTTTATAATCACCCAGTTATGTTGTGAAGTTGGATAGCACACAAGGTGTTCCTCCGGCATTCGAGAGTTACATAATCTCATAGTCATAGGAACATGTATAAGTCATGAAGAAAGCAATTGCAGTAAAACTAAAAGGTCATAGTGCTAATCTAATGGATGGGTCTTATCCATCACATCATTCTCCTAATGATGTGATCCCTTTGATCAAATGACAACTTATGTCTGTGGCTAGGAAACATAACCATCATTGATCAATGAGCTAGTCTAGTAGAGGCATACTAGGGACACTCTATTTTGTCTATGTATTCACACATGTACTAAGTTTCCGGTTAATAAAATTCTAGCATGAATAATAAACATTTATCATGATATAAGGAAATATAAATAACAACTTTATTATTGCGTCTAGGGCATATTTCCTTCAGTCAACCACTTGCACTAGAGTCAATAATCTAGTTCACATCGCCGTGTGATTTAATACCGATAGTTAACATAGTTATGTGAATTAACACCCATAGTTCACATTGCCATGTGACCACTACCAAAAGGGTTTACTAGAGTCAACAATCTAGTTCACATAGTCATGTGATTAACACCCAAAGAGTAGTAAGGTGTGATCATGTTTTGCTTCGTGAGAGAAGTTTAGTCACCGGGTCTATTATATTCAGATCCGTCTGTGTTTTTGCAAATTTATATGTCTACAATGCTCTGCACGGAGCTACTTTAGCTAGTTGCTCCCACTTTCAATATGTATCCAGATCGGGACACATAGTCATCCAGATCGGTGTTAAAGCTTGCATGGACGTAACTCTTTACGACGAACTATTTATCACCTCCATAACCGAGAAATATTTCCTCAGTCCTCTAAGGATAATTTTGACCCCTGTCAAGTGATCTACTTCTAGAGAAAACAATTGTACTCCCTTGCCAAAATCAGGGCATGGCATACAATAGGTCTGGTATAGAGCATGGCATACTTTATAGAACCTATGGCTGAGGCATAGGGAATGACTTTCATTCTCTATCTATCTTTTGTTGTGGTCGGGCTTTGAGTCTTACTCAACTTCACACCTTGCAACACGGGCAAGAACTCTTTCTTTGACTGTACCATTTTGAACTACTTCAAAAACTTGTCAAGGTATGTACTCATTGAAAAAACTTATCAAGCGTCTTGATCTATCTCTATAGATCTTGATGCTCAATATGTAAACAGCTTTACCGAGGTTTTTCTTTGAAAAAAATCCTTTCAAATACTCCTTTATGCTTTCCAAAAAATTCTACATCATTTATGATCGACAATATGTCATTCACATATACTTATCAGAAAGGCTGTAGTGCTCCCACTCATGTTCTTGTAAATACAGGCTTCACAGCAAGTATGTATAAAACTATATGATTTGATCAACTTATCAAAGCGTATATTCCAACTCCGAGATGCTTGCACCAGTCCATAGATGGATTGCTAGAGCTTGCATATTTTTTAGCACCTTTAGGATCGACAAAAATTTCTGGTTGCATCATATACAACTCATCTTGGAGGTATCCATTTAGGAATGCAGTTTTGACATCCATTTGTCATATTTCATAATCATAAAATGCAACAATTGCTAACATGATTCGGACAGACTTAAGCATCGCTACGGGTGAGAATGTCTCATCGCAGTCAACTCCTTGAACTTGTCGAAAACCTTTCGCAACAAGTCGAGCTTTGTAGATAGTAACATTACCGTCGGCGTTGGTCTTCGTCTTGCAGATCCATTTTTTCGATGGCTTGTCGATCATCGGGCAAGTAAACCAAAGTTCACACTTTGTTCTCATACATGGATCCCATCTCAGATTTCATGGCCTCGAGCCATTTTACGGAATCTGGGCTCATCATCTCTTCCTCATAGTTCGTAGGTTTATCATGGTCTAGTAACGTGACTTCCAGAACCAGGTTGCCGTACCACTCTGGCGCGGAACGTACTCTGGTTGATCTATGAAGTTCAGCAGTAAGTTGATCCGAAGCTTCATGATCATCATCATTAGCTTCCTCACTAATTGGTGTAGGAATCACTGGAACTAGTTTCTGTGATGTACTACTTTCCAATTCGGGAGAAGGTACAATTACCTCATCAAGTTCCACTTTCCTCCCACTCAGTTCTTTCGAGAGAAACTCCTTCTCTAGAAAGGATCCATTCTTAGCAATGAATATCTTGCGTTCGGATCTGTGATAGAAGGTGTTCCCAACAGTCTCCTTTGGGTATCCTATGAAGACACATTTCTCCGACTTGGGTTCGAGCTTATCATGTTGAAGCTTTTTCACATAAGCATCGCAGCCCCAAACTTTAAGAAACAACAACTTTGGTTTCTTGCCAAACCACAGTTCATAAGGCGTCGTCTCAACGGATTTAGATGATGCCCTTATTTAACGTGAATGCAGTTGTATCTGATGCATAACCCAAAATGATAGTGGTATATCGGTAAGAGGCATCATAGACCGCACCATATCTAGAAAAGTATGGTTACGACGTTCAGACACACCATTACGCTATGGTGTTCCGGGTGACGTGAGTTGTGTAACTATTCCACATTGTTTCAAATGAAGACCAAACTCGTAACTCGAATATTCACCTCCACGATCAGATCGTAGAAACTTTATTTTCTTGTTACGATGATTCTCTACTTCACTCAGAAATTCTTTGAACTTTTCAAATGTTTCAGACTTGTGCTTCATCAAGTAATATACCCATATCTACTCAAATCATCAGTGAAGGTCAGAAAATAACGATACCCGCCGCGAGCTTCAACACTCATCGGTCCACATACATTAGTATGTATGATTTCCAACAAATCGGTTGCTCGCTCCATTGATCCGGAGAACGGAGTTGTAGTCATCTTTCCCACGAGGCGTGGTTCGCAAGCACGAAGTGATTCATAATCAAGTGATTCCAAAAGTCCATCACTATGGAGTTTCTTCATGCGATTTACCCCAATATGACCTAAATGGTAGTGCCACAAATAAGTCATTTAAGCATGAGAGCATACCTATTTCAGGATTCTCCACTTGTCTTCTCTTAAGGTACTCAATTGTGAGCTCCAAATCACGCTCTGACAGTCCTCTTCGTAGCTTTGCTCTAGCATTTGTCACATCAGTCTTCACATATGGCAAACTCCTTGGATCGCAACACCGTGCATCTCCAAGCAAGCCCATCATATTAGCTGTTGATATGTTGCGATAGTGTAGCGAAGTAATGTACTGCATGTCTGCATCTGGGATTTTTCTATGAGAGCGGCAAAATCTCCGACGTCCCCTTTGTAACATCAGTTGGTGTGCGTGATCAGCCACAAAAACGGTCACAATCCAACTGCCCTCTTTGAGGCTAACACACATGTGAGCCTTGCAATCATACCTCTCCAGCCTATTTTTTTGTCTCTTGTCACCCACGTCCATATAGGTTCCAGCTTGTTTGCTTGCTGATTTTTTGTTGCTAGTGTAGCTCATGTCAGCATCATCGCATATATTTGTTGCAGCACCGTCAGAGATGCTACCATAGACATTCTTTGAAGGATCTTTACGTGAGTGTATGCACTCGAAAACTCTGTAGATTAGTATGTGGTTCTGCTCCGGCCTTGTTCTCCTATTATACTTTGATGTCACAATGCGAGTTCCGAAGCCCATCTTCGATGCATATTCGTTGTAAACACGCTGAGCTTCTTCGACATTGTCAAAAACCATTCCAACAAAAGTCACAATTGGCTGTGATGATATATCTTCGTCTGGTTCATCAACAAGGGTTGCAGCATTTCCATTGGTATTTTCAGTTGCAACATGGGCATTTCTTTGATTTGGAGCTGCACCTCGTGTTCAGCTGCAAGGATTCATCACTATCCGTTCCTAGAGTTTCATTCAAATCAATGCCATCGTCTTCTCCTTGCTGCGCAACATTTTGTAGTTCATCATCAAGGAAAATAGATGGCTCCACAGCAACATTCTGCAACAAAATCAGCACCGAAGTCAATTTCCCTCCTCGTAGTTTTTTGCTTCGTGAAAAAATATGCACAAAGCGCGAACATAAAAAGTGGACCCATGTATCATTTTAGGATATAGCATGTAACATATAGGTAGTAGCATGTAGCAACTTAAGTAAACACTTGTAACATTTCACTAGTAGACAGCAGGAAGAAACTTTTTTACTGGCATTAATTGACAACATCTCATAAATATTTCGGAAAAATCAACACAAGTATTTTGACAACATGTTTTTCTCATCTGATGCTCAACTATCAAAGTTTGCAACATTTTTTATGTGCAAGAAAGGATCTAGGGTTGCAATTGGAATTCATACCAGATCGATTTCATCGCGGCCATGCCGTGCTGCATCTTGGAAGACCACATCAGGGTTGTAGTACTGTTGCAGCACAGGTCCACTACCACCAATTTCTAGTCGCCCCAGGGGACTTCGGCCATGAACGGCAGCGGAGCACGAGCCCACATCCATGGCGGCTAGTATGTCATTACGAATGTAAGACATCCTTGAAGCAAATTGAAGGCAGCTAGATAGATGGGGGAGCACCTCCTCGAAGTGATACGGACGCGGGGACGCGGGGGAAGAGAAATCTGGCGCGGGGCAAGAGAAATCTGGCGGATCTGGCCGCCGCCGCCGGGTGTTGGGGACGGGCAGACGCGGGAGGACTCCCGCGCAGATCGTACTCGTTGTGGTTGGTCGAAACAACGTTTGCAACATTTCACCAATTTTTTGCTTCAACGGTTGCTTCGGCGCGGACTCGCGCGCTGATCGGACGGTCGACGCCAACTGCATCCAACGGCTGGGCTTCGACCGGCCCAACTGTTGGGCCGGCGCGCCGGCGCAGATCGCTGGCCTTTAACAACTGGGATTTGGAAGCTGCTACTATCGGGCTGAGATGTTAGTATTGTTACACATGGAAGATTACATACATGAATACCTATATTTAGAAATTACAGGTAATTTATGTTTATAACTCGGCAAGTCTACCTTTTCTCTCTCGGTCTACCAGTCTCTCTACATCTCCCTTTCTGAGATTTTTAGTATTTATACACAGGTATGTCCAAAAATGATGTCATCAAATATTTTCAAATTATTGCTCTGCTACTTTATCTATATTAGTTTCAACGTTCCTATCAAGTCATAGTATGGTCGAAGAGATTATGTGCTGCTCCATCTTTATGTTATGAACACACATACCAATTCAAAAACATAATACGGCTCATCCCATCAAAGAGGGCAAGCGCATGAAGAATTTCATATTAGTATGTTGGTTACATGCAAATAAGTAATTTTTAGTTTTATTGGGAGGAGTTTAAATTGGTGATTATGTGCAGCTATGAATTTATTTTATTTATATTTTGATGAATCATGTATATATAGGTTGGTCAAATAAAAATTTATCTGTTTTCACCATAACATGATCCACGTGGAATTCTCCGTTGTCATAATTCTAGCATGGATGAAGCCAATCTAATTTTTGGAAGGCAAATAGATTGGCTTCATCCATGCCTCATGACAAAATTTAATTATACTTCCCAAGCAAGAAATCAAATTTTGCACCTTCAACACTAATATGTCATAGGTGAATTTATAATTCTTTCCAGTTTCAAATTTGTAAGAAATTTAGCATTGCATGTCAATACTTCTATTTTTGACATGTCTTCCAAAATAACTAGCGCGTACAGTGGCACGGGTTCATGACTAGTAACACTAGTAAAAAAGGGGCTTTGGTTGAAGCCAGGATAAGGGCATTCGTCCCGGTTCACTCACAAACCGGGACCAATGGGGGCATCAGTCCCAGTTCGTGAAGCCAGGGCGCCGGTCGGGCCTCGGTGAACATTGGTGCCGGTTCGTCTGACACCTTTGGTATCAGTTCCAGACACGAACCGGGACCAATGGTCCTCGCTCCTGGCCCATGATACGTCTCCAACGTATCATTAATTTTTGATTGTTCCATGCTATTATTTATGATGTTTTGGATGTTTAATGGGCTTTGTTATACATTTTTATATGATCTTTTGGACTAACCTATTATCCCAGAGCCCAGTGCCAGTTTCTGTTTTTCTCCTGTTTTAGGGTATCGCAGAAAAGGAATATCAAACGGAGCCCAATTTACCTGAAATTTAACAGAGGCTATTTTTGGACCATAAGAAGCCCAGGAAGTGCCGTAGGGGGACGAGAAGACCCAAGGGCTGCCCACGAGGGTGGGGGGCGCCCCCCCTCCTACAGGGCGCGCCCCCTGCCTCGTGGACAGCCCGTAGACCCCCTTTACTTGGCCCCGACTCCAACACCTCCTATATATACCGAAACCTCCGGAAAATAACCTAGATCGGGAGTTCCACCGCGGAAAGCCTCTGTTGCCACCAAAAACCAATCTAGACCCATTCTAGCACCCTGCCGGAGGGGGGAATCCCTCTTCGGTGGCTATCTTTATCATCCCGGCGCTCTCCACGACGAAGAGGGAGTAGTCCACCCTCGGGGCTGAGGGTATGTACAAGTAGCTATGTGCTTGATCTCTCTCTCTCTCTCTCTCTCTCTCTCTCTCTCTCTCTCTCGTGTTCTTGATATGGCACGATCTTCATATATCGCGAGCTTTGCTATTATAGTTGGATCTTATGATGTTTCTCCCCCCTCTACTCCCTTGTAATGGATTGAGTTTTCCCTTTGAAGTTATCTTATCGGATTGAGTCTTTAAGGCTTTGAGAACACTTGATGTATGTCGTGCGTGGGGTACTGATGGCTTCTCGCCCCTCGTTGGTTACCCCAAGTGGAAGGTTTGAGATGCAGTGTAGCGGAAGTTTTCCCTTGGCAATACCAAGGATCGATTTCCTTGAGACTCCCAGTTTCAACAAGAAGGTGTCAACTGCTAACGGCGCCAGATATTAGCAATCAACGTGGACCTGCACACAGATACAAATAACTTTGCGCCCAATGAGTACAGAGAGGTTGTCAATCCCTCCGGCCTTGTAGTTTACAAAAGATCAAACGCAAGTGATAATAGTGATAGGTATAATTGCAGTAGTAAATAAAAGCGGAAAGTAAATAGCGGATGTGATCAATGATGGTAATATGGACCGGAGTCCCATGATGTTCACTAGTGATGTCTCTCTCCCAAAAGACGATAAAACAGCTATGTGAGGTAAACGAATTACAGCTGGGCAATTGACAGGACCATGTGCGCAAACCAATGCTGACTAAGTTGCAAGAAAGGTAGAGGTTCAAAGCATGGGTGGTACGCCGAGGTAAGTAGACCGTAATCCATCTGCATCTACTACTAATCATCCACCTTGAGATATCTATCCAGAACATCTCGCTGGTATTAAGTTGCGAGTCCCACCCATAGTGTAAACTTAAAGCAACAAACAACTGCATTAAAAGAACTTTGCGTAAAGTAAACAATCCTTGCACCTGCGGGCACAAGCACCGTTGTTTTCCCCCTTGTGGCAATAGCACATCCCCTAGACTCATGTTTCTGTCACTCAAGCTAGTCATCGAGGGGCATGAACCCACAATCAAGCATAACGTTCCCTCTTGGAGTCACTACCTGCTACTTGGCCAAAGCAATAAATAACAACGGAGAACATGCAAGAATTACTTACGAACATAAATATAAAAGACGCGAATCAAATATATTACTCAAACATAATCTGAACATAATCTCACAATCCATCGGATCCCAGCAAACTCATCATAGCAACAGCATAAGGATTGCATATGTGCCTCGATCAAGTAGGGCAGCTCACGGGGACTAATTAGTGAAGCACAAGAACGGGAGGAGAACATCACATAGCTACTGGTCATCGACCCATGGTCCAAGGGAGACTACTCACAACTCATCGGGAGGCGTCCATGGTGGTGGAGAAGCTCCCGGTGGTGATCCTCCACTCCGGCAGGGTGCCGGGAAGAGTTCTCCTGGTGCTCCCGATCTTGGAAGCGGCGGTGGCGGCGGAACAGAGATGAGATCGCGAAAAAGGGTTCCCGTCTCGAGGGTTTCGGGACACGATATAAATATATGCCAATGGGGGGCATCAGACGAGGCTCGGGGGGCCCAGGCGCCCCCCCCCCCCCCCC
>LR738714.1:791560830-791602607 GCA_902687465.1 Secale cereale | reverse complement strand
TTTTTTATATAATTTTTCCGGGATTTTTCTGGCAGTTCTCGTAATGGGAAAACCTGAAATACAAAAACAGCCGAAAACAGAAACTGGCACTGGGGTGCACTGAGTTAATAGGTTAGTCCAAATATGATCAAAAGTGTATGTAAGTGTATAAATATCATAGCAATATCACCCAAAAGAGGCATGGAGCAAGCAGAAATTATAGATACGTTTTGGACGTATCAACATCCCCAAGCTTAATTCCTGCTCGTCCTCGAGTAGGTAAATGATAACAAGAATAATTTATGTGGTGGCATGCTATTAACCATATAGGACTTTTTTATAGTCATATGACAAAAGCTTACTGAGACAATGAATCTATAGTAATTAAGTTGCCTCATGAGAAAATCACAAAGAACTGAAAGTTTTACAATATGATACTGAAACATCAAATAGATTTGTAATGAGCGTGGTGTGCAAATATGATAAAGTGATATCTCGCTTGCCCCCTTTAGTGATGCCAAACATAAATGCAGGGGCACCTCCCAGGTTTAAGTGATGACTAGATACAATGATTTCAAAATAAACGATATCACAATCATGCAAAAGACAATGCTACTTTGGGACAATGCACATTACACTCAGAATGACAATCATGCTCTCAGTAGTTGGTGCTTTTAAAAGAAGGTGGAGACTCTCGAACCATGGCTTTTGTTGGCAAGGTTGAAAACCCGTAGTCGGAAACAAAGACAAAACATGTACCAGCGCTCTTGGTTTTAAAAACAGAGGTAATAATATATTTTTTCAGATTATGCATGTTCCGTCAATGAATGCTAGCAGACAACTCAATCACTTCTTGAGATGGACAAGTGTCGAGGAACGGCTCCCGAATGAGGACGATCACATCCTCTTAATCTCCTTTGTTTATCACTGCCAAAGTTTTCTTATTTCTCATCAACAAAGCGTGAAGGAGGGTTTGTTTGTTATATTATTTTTGAGCTGGGCGCACTCAATGCCAGTTCCTTCTCGTATTATGGGTTTGCACATTATACATGCAATCCCGGGGTGAAGCTTGTCCAACTTAAAAATATCATGAATTAACTACTACTTCCTCATGAACTTAAAACAGAGGCACAAAATAGGAATGCTTTTTTTTTGAATAATTTCTAGATGGTACATGCAAGTCTCCGTTAGGAATGGCAGGTAAATACCATGTAGGAAGGTATGGTGGACTCATATGGCATAACTGGTTTAAAAGAATGTGGATGCACAAGCAGTCAGTCCGCTTAGTACAGGTGGAGGTTAGCAAAAGACTGGGAGCGACCAACTAAGAGAGAAATGACGGTCATAATCATGCAGAGCGACAAAGCAACATTGAATCAGGCATGGAAGTTATATCGCTACTCAGAAACAAAAGATCATCAAGGCTTGACAGACTTTCTTTACAGTCTTAAATATGCGTGAGCATACCCCAAGTCAATCAAAATAAATTCTTTGAAGGAAGATATTACTAAACCATACCACATCATAAGCAAACAAATCATGTTGGTATTCCAATAACACATTGGGAACCCCCCAGCTATTTGAGACTAACCATAAGAAAACATGAACTACTAAGCGCCATTATGCACGTAGCATCTTTATCATAGACATATCAACCAATGCAACGGAAGCAAACTCTCTTAATAAGATAAGCATGATAACTAAAGAGAGTTCAAGCAACCAACTAAACAAAAGCTCTTTAAAAAGATAAGCATGAAAGTTAAGAGCTAAGCATGATAGTAGCTATTAAAAGACAAAGAACACACACAGCAAAGATAGACATGAAAATTCTATGTTATGTTCTAGGTAGAAGTGGAGCGTGTTTCTCTCCCACATAAAGAAAGCTGAGTTCCGACTCGTTATGAAAAGTTAAAGAAAACTAAAAAGGAAACTAAAAGCAAGACACTCCAAGCATAACACATAACACATGAAGTGATAAAAATATAGTGGAACGAAAGACGAACTGATAATGTTGATGGAGAAGGGGATGCACGGGGGCATCCCCAAGCTTAGACGCTTGAGTCTCCTTGAATATTTCTTGGGGGTGCACGGGGGCATCCCCAAGCTTGAGCGTTTGACACTCCTGAATCTTTTTATCATCTTCCCTCGCACACTTGAAAACTCCCTTCATACATAACTCATCATAATCTGATTAGCGAGGTTAGTACCCCTAATAAAATAATTGTTCCTTGCTGGAAATAAGGATATTCTTGAAGATCTACTGTTTCTCAAGATTGCCAAAAGGTTTTTGCAAAGAAAAAGCAAGCTCAAGGTTTGCAAAACGAAGGAAAGGCAAAACAGGACAGAATCTGTGAAAAACACACCAGCAGGTAGTAAATAATTTTTTCTGGGCACTTCTGCAACTCAAATCAAAAAACTCAGAACATACGCCTGAAAGCCAATTGTATAGAGCACGCTGTCGAAAAAATTCAGACCAAAAAGATGATCTGGTGATTTTATACGAATTTTTCTGTCCAAGGACAGAATCTGTTTCCTGGACAGCACGTCACAACTTTTGAACTTTCTTGCAATCAGAGGCTAAACTTGGCACAAAGTTGAAAAATAAAGATACAATGATGTTGCTACAGTAGTAAAAAACATCAAGACCACTAAAACTGAAAGAACAAACTGAAAGCAAAGATAACAAGGGTTGTCTCCCTAGAGCTCTTTCTTTATAGCCATAAAGATAGGCTTAAGACTTTAATGATGCTCTCGTAGGAATAAGAGTTGAAAAACAAAAGAGAGCATCAAGAAGCAAACACCAAACACATTTAAGCCTAACATGCTTCCTATGCAAAGTAATATTGCAATACAATAATTCATTGAAGCACAAAGCAATAAGCATAGGAAGACAAAACAAGTGCAGCTTCAAAACCTTCAACATAAAGAGAGGGAACTTGATATTATTGAAATATCTATAATCATATGTTCCCTTCTCATAATAATTTTTAGTGGGATCACGAATAAACTCAACAATATAAGCATCACATAAAGCATTGTTACCATGATCCACATGCAAAAAGGTATCATTACTCTTCATATAAGCAAAATCTTTCTTATTAGGAATAGTGAGAGTAAAGCAATCATAACCATCATGGTAATCATTGTATTTAGGAGGCATATCATAATCATAATAAATTTTATCCTCAATAGTAGGTGGACTGAAAACATCATATTCATCATTCTAATCATATATAGGAAGCAAAGTATCATCAAAGTAAATTTTCTCTTCAAAAGTTGGGCGACTAAAAATATCATGTTCATCAAACGTGTCATCCCCAAGCTTAGAGCTTTCCATGTCATTAGCAATATTGATATTCAAAGAAAGCATACTAATAACATCACCACCATCATTATTGTTATGCAAATAATAAAGTTCCATAGGTTTTTTAATTTTCTCTTCAAACACATCATGTCCCAAAGCAAGGTAGAGCTTATAAAGCTCTCTCATATTTTTGTTGTTTTCCATTAAGCAAAACTAGTGAAAAGACATAAAGAAAACTGAAAGGTAAACTAACAAGACTAAAAAGCAAAGGTAAAAGATAGCGTGCAACTCCCCTATCCTGAAGAGTGGAGTCCCCGGCGACGGCGCCAGAAAACTTTGCTTGATGGCTTCTCGCCCCTCGTTGGTTACCCCAAGTGGAAGGTTTGAGATGCAGTGTAGCGGAAGTTTTCCCTTGGCAATACCAAGGATCGATTTTCCTGAGACTCCCAGTTTCAACAAGTAGGTGTCAACTGCTAGCGGCGCCAGATATTAGAAATCAACGTGGACCTGCACACAGATACAAATAACTTTGCTCCCAACGAGTACAGAGAGGTTGTCAATCCCTCCGGCCTTGTAGTTTACAAAGGATCAAACGCAAGTGATAATAGTGATAGGTATAATTGTAGTAGTAAATAAAAGCGGAAAGTAAATAGCAGATGTGATCAATGATGGTCATATGGACCGGAGTCTCATGATGTTCACTAGTGATGTCTCTCTCCCAAAAGACGATAAAACAGCTATGTGAGGTAAACGAATTACAGCTGGGCAATTGACAGGACCATGTGCGCAAACCAATGCTAACTAAGTTGCAAGAAAGGTAGAGGTTCAAAGCATGGGCGGTACGCCGAGGTAAGTAGACCGAAATCCATCTGCATCTACTACTAATCATCCACCTTGAGATATCTATCCAGAACATCTCGCTGGTATTAAGTTGCGAGTCCCACCCATAGTGTAAACTCAAAGCAACAGACAACTGCATTAAAAGAACTTTGCATAAAGTAAACAATCCTTGCACCCGCGGGCACAAGCACCGTTGTTTTCCCCCTTGTGGCAACAGCACATCCCCTAGACTCATGTTTATGTCACTCAAGCTAGTCATCGAGGGGCATGAACCCACAATCAAGCATAACGTTCCCTCTTGGAGTCACTACCTACTGATACGTCCAAAACATATCTATAATTTCTGCTTACTCCATGCCTCTTTTGGGTGATATTGCTATGTTATTTATACACTTCCATACACTTTTGATCATATTTGGACTAACCTATTAACTCAGTGCACCCCAGTGCCAGTTTCTGTTTTCGGCTGTTTTTGTATTTCAGGTTTTCACCTTACGAGAACTGCCAGGAAAAATCCAGAAAAATTATATAAAAAATCAGCGTTCCAGAAGCTACCATGCGCCCGAAGTATAGCCGGGGGGGCCACCAGGGCTCCAGGCGCCCTGGCGGCGCCCCCCCCCCCCCCCCCCCCAGGGCCGCGCCAGGGGGGCGCCTGGGCCCCCCGAGGCTCCGCTGATGCCCCCCTTTGGCATATATTTAAAGCGTCTCCCGAAACCCTTGAGACGGAAACTCTTTTTCGCGATCTCATCTCTGTTCCGCTGCCGCCGCCGCCTCCAAGATCGGGAGCACCAGGAGAACTCTTCCCGGCACCCTGCCGGAGGGGAGGATCACCACCGGGAGCTTCTCCACCACCATGGACGCCTCCCGGATGAGTTGTGAGTAGTCTCCCTTGGACCATGGGTCCATGACCAGTAGCTATGTGATGTTCTCCTCCCGTTCTTGTGCTTCACTAATTAGTCCTCGTGAGCTGCCCTACATGATCAAGGCACATATGTAATCCTTATGCTGTTGCTATGATGAGTTTGCTGGGATCCGATGGATTATGAGATTATGTTCAGATTGTGCTTGAGTAATATATTTGATCTACCTCTTTTATATTTATGTTCGTAAGTAATTCTTGCATGTTCTCCGTTGTTATTTATTGCTTTGGCCAAGTAATAGGTAGTGACTCCAAGAGGGAACGTTATGCTCGATTATGGGTTCATGCCCCTCGATGACTAGTTTGAGTGACAGAAACATGAGTCTAGGGGATGTGCTGTTGCCACAAGGGGGAAAACAACGGTGGTTGTGCCCTCGGGTGCAAGGACTGTTTACTTTACGCAAAGTTCTTTTAATGCAGTTGTCTGTTGCTTTGAGTTTACACTATGGGTGGGACTCGCAACTTAATACCAGCGAGATGTTCTGGATAGATATCTCAAGGTGGATGATTAGTAGTAGATGCAGATGGATTTCGGTCTACTTACCTCGGCGTACCGGCCATGCTTTGAACCTCAACCTTTCTTGCAATGTAGTCGGCATTGGTTTGCGCACATGGTCCTGTCGATTGCCCAGCTGTAATTCCTTTACCTCACATAGCCTTGTTATCGTCTTTTGGGAGAGAGACATCACTAGTGAACATCATGAGACTTCGGTCCATATTACAATCATCGATCACATCCACTATTTACTTTCCGCTTTTACTTACTATTGCAATTATATCTATCACTACTATCACTTGCGTTTGATCCTTTGTAAACGACAAGGCCGGAGGGATTGACAACCTCTCTGTACTCGTTGGGAGCAAAGTTATTTGTATCTGTGTGCAGGTCCACGTTGATTGCTAATATCTGGCGCCGTTAGCAGTTGACACCTTCTTGTTGAAACTGGGAGTCTGAGGGAAAACGATCCTTGGTATTGCCAAGGGAAAACTTCTGCTACACTGCATCTCAAACCTTCCACTTGGGGTAACCAACGAGGGGTGAGAAGCCACCTAGCACCTACTACTTGGCCAAAGCAATAAATAACAACGGAGAACATGCAAGAATTACTTACGAACATAAATATAAAAGAGGCGAATCAAATATATTACTCAAACACAATCTGAACATAATCTCACAATGCATCGGATCCCAGCAAACTCATCATAGCAACAGCATAAGGATTACATATGTGCCTCGATCATGTAGGGCAGCTCACGAGGACTAATTAGTGAAGCACAAGAACGGGAGGAGAACATCACATAGCTACTGGTCATGGACCCATGGTCCAAGGGAGACTACTCACAACTCATCCGGGAGGCGTCCATGGTGGTGGAGAAGCTCCCGGTGGTGATCCTCCCCTCCGACAGGGTGCCAGGAAGAGTTCTCCTGGTGCTCCCGATCTTGGAAGCAGCTGCGGCGGCGGAACAGAGATGTGATCGCAAAAAAGGGTTCCCATCTCGAGGGTTTCGGGACACGATATAAATATATGCCAAAGGGGGGCATCAGACGAGGCTCGGGGGGCCCAGGCGCCCCCCCGGCGCGGCAAGGGGGGCCGCGCCACCAGGGCGCCTGGAGCCCTGGTGGCCCCCCTCCGGCTGTGCTTCGGGTGCGTGTACCTTCTGGAACGCTGATTTTTTTATATAATTTTTCTGGGATTTTTCTGGCAGTTCTCGTAATGGGAAAACCTGAAATACAAAAACAGCCGAAAACAGAAACTGGCACTGGGGTGCACTGAGTTAATAGGTTAGTCCAAATATGATCAAAAGTGTATGGAAGTGTATAAATATCATAGCAATATCACCCAAAAGAGGCATGGAGCAAGCAGAAATTATAGATACGTTTTGGACGTATCAGGTACATGTGGTGACACTGGGGTATTCTATTGATTCACTTGATGTATGTTTTGGTGATCAACTTGCGGGTTCCGTGACATTGGGAACCTATGCATAGGGGTTGGCGCACGTTTTCGTCTTGACTCTCCAATAGAAACTTTGGGTCTCTTTGAAGTTCTTTGTGTTGGTTGAACAGATGAATTTGAGATTGTGTGATGCATATCGTATAATCATGTCCATGGATACTTGAGGTGACAATGGAGTATCTAGGTGACATTAGGGTTTTGGTTGATTTGTGTCTTAAGGTGTTATTCCAGTACGAACTCTATGATAGATCTAACGGAAAGAATAGCTTCGTGCTATTTTACTACAGACTCTTGAATAGATCGAGCAGAAAGAATAACCTTGAGGTGGTTTCATACCCTACCTTAATCTCTTCGTTTGTTCTCCTCTATTAGTTACTTTGGAGTGACTCTTTGTTGCATGTTGAGGGATAGTTATATGATCCAGTTATGTTATTATTGTTGAGAGAACTTCCACTAATGAAAGTATGAACCCTAGGCTTTGTTTTCTATCATTGCAACACCGTTTATGCTCACTTTTACCTTTAGTTACATTTCTGTTTTTATATTTTCAGTTTACAAAAACCTATATCTACCATCCATATTGCACTTGTATCACCATCTCTTCGCCGAACTAGTGCACCTATACAATTTACCATTGTATTGGGTGTGTTGGGGACACAAGAGACTCATTGTTATTTGGTTGAAGGGTTGCTTGAGAGAGACCATCTTCATCCTACGTCTCCCACGAATTGATAAACCTTAGGTCATCCACTTGAGGAAAATTTGCTAATGTCCTACAAACCTCTGCACTTGGAGGCCCAACAATGTCTACAAGAAGAAGGTTGCGTAGTAGACATCAAGCTCTTTTCTGGTGCCGTTGCCGGGGAGGTTAGTGCTTGAAGGTATATCTTTAGATTTTGCAATAGAATCTTTTAGTTTCTTGTTTTATCACTAGTTTAGTTTATAAAAGAAAACTACAAAAAAATGGAATTAAGGTTACCTCATATGCATCATCTTTTTAATATCTTTCGTGAAAATGATGGGAAGGAAAATTGTGCTCAAATACTAGAAGAAGAATTACATAGAATGCTTGGTAGTAAAACTTGAATGATGAGCATGATTGCAATGTTGTTAGTGTGAATCCTTTGAATATCCATCTTATATTTACTAATTGGAGGCACCAACCGATCGAGGCTCAACGTTAATCCTCAAAACTAAGCACTTTGTCCATCGGATCTCCGTATTAACAATTAATAGCCGTCAGATGAGACATATTAGAGAGTCCTCGCCAGTTGTCCCACGTGCACCCTTGAGAAAGAGTCCTCACAAGTCACGAGTTGCCCAACTTGCACCCTTTTAGCCAACTATTCACGTGATGCTTCTTTCAGGAAAAAAAATACAATTTCACGGGATGTAAAAAACCTCTGACCGACTAATTCCTCCCTGGATCCTTTGCATCCGAGGAACCCATGCACAATCCTCCCTCGGCTAGGGCTTCTACTCCTCCTCCGGGCGCTGGTGTTCCTTATCTTGTCCCTTCATATGCAACCTTCGAATCCATGCTGCCTCAAACACGCTGCAATCAATCTTGCCTGAGGAGATCTTTCCAATCTATGCTTCGATGTTCCGATCAAACAACAAATCAAGGTGAATGATACGGTGGAGAAGGTCGTACATCGAATGAGGTTTGCTTCTGATCATCTAGCCACCATTGTTGGTGAAGCTGCAAAGTTCGAGGAAGCTGCAGGGTCGACGAACTATGGCGATAGATTGCATGCACGCAAGGAACAAGGCTGAGGTATGCTTCTATTTTGAAAAAAATTATGTTCTCCATCCTTTGATTGCAGACTTAGTCTCTAATAAGCAAGTACATCCTAGGATTTTTATTTGTGGGATTTTGGAGATGTGCATCCTTTGGTTACAGACCTGTTTATAGACGTGTTACTAGGATGGGTAAGATTTGTAGGTGATGTACCATCGAATTAGGGGATTCAGTTCACCAAATATTGGAACGTACTTGGGTACAAACTCGAGCACCTCCTCCAATTTTGTCAGAAAGTGGATAAGTCGTTTTTGGAGCATTACATCGCTTCCAGTCTGCTTCTCTTTTATTCTTTCAGCAAAAGCTATGTGTTTATTTTCATATGGATCTGTACTTTCAACAATGATCAGCCAACGGTCCACTACGATTCGATATCTTATAGAAGCACAAAGTCTCTATTCTGATGGATACTTTGTATACAACTGTTGGTAAATCTGAAGCATATATGCATTCAAGAGGACAAGAACGTCTCAACCTAGCAGTATTTGTTGGAAGCAACATGGTAGATTGGAAAATTATGCGCAAGTTTACCTCCTGGTAAAGACTAGCAGTGAATTGTTGTTCACCTCCTCGACACTCTTCAATTCTAGACCCATTCAGTAGAGAAAATTAGTAGTCATGGAACTTAAATTATCTGCTTTAGATAATTTTATCTCACATATTTTTGCTATAGTTTCGTTCTCTAATTGTTGTTACGACTTTTATACTTCAACACAAAAAGGCAGCAAAGCATATGTTGTTGGCAATCACCAACAAGTGTTATGGCCAATGATTAATCAGCTACTTAATTGTTTCTTTTACCTTTTCCACACACACACATACACACATACACACACACACACACACACACACACATCTAAGTTTTTTAGGATTGAACCAGTAGAACAGACAAATGTTTTCTCTTATTTCTTGCAGATGCTTAGTTACATCATCAAGTTTCAAGTACACACACATCTCACCAGGAAAGTTTCCGATCCATGTAGATTAGTATTTGACGACTTACTATGAACATGTTAGCCTATTTTTACATATTCAGATATACTCTCATATGTGCCATATATTAACATGAATTAACAAAAAAATCATATCCAGTCCTTTTTTATAAGTGTGAAAAAATTACATTTAATTTTTTATTATGAAAAAAGAATTGTAATCAGCTAGCTGAATCGAATAACATTCCATATTTTGATAATAAATCTGCATGATAATTTAATTAAATCATCTGTGTACGTTGAACATGGAAAGGAGGCTCCTGTTTGTTTATTAACATAGAAAATGTTGTTTTATTCAGCAATCATTAGAATATCTATAATGTTTGAGTCCTCTGGTCTTTGTCGTCCATTTTCCTTTCTCTTATGCTACATATTTTACTCCTAAAGGTTGGTCTAACACTACGTGTGACCCTCATGGGCACATAAAGTTATCCTCTCCAGCATATCACCCGGTGGAATTTTTATGGGGAACCTTCAGATTCATAAACAGCTCATATTATTTATGGGGAACATTTAGATGATCGCCACATATATAGATGTACAAATCTATATTATGCAAAGCTTATATTTGCGTTGAGACAAAAATGTTTCTACAACTTTTAGTCCAAGTATAATTAAGTCATGGGAACACCTATTGAATATATGTTCCCCCGACAGCAACCAAATTACTTCTTTTCTTATGAAACAAATTACTTGCATATATTTTGATTCTCCCATAGTTGTTTGATCCTAGGACCAACCAAGGGCGGAGGCAATATATTTTACCACTTACAGAGTGACCTTGATGTCTTAATACATATACATTCAGGGTCTATTTCACATGTTTATTCCAAGCCGTGTTGGGATGCTTACTAGCTTTTTCTATATATGAACAAATTGCAAGAGATACTTAACACAATTTCTGACCTTTGAACAACAGTTTTATACCTTATCGATCTCACCGATTTACCATCTATGTAGAGGTATCTATTAGTTCCTTTTTGTTCCAAGATAGATATATCTATGAGTTCTTTGTACTTCATATGATGTAATCTATATAAGTATTATGATTATTTACAGTTCAATATATGTACATGTACCCTTTGCTGCAGACAGTGAGAACGGAAAAGTGCCATAGAGAAAATTGTATGGGTAAACCAATAGGTATTGATGTAGTTGTAGTTTGCCGACAATGGTTCATGCATGGTTTGCTATTTAACTTTAATCTACTATTTTCCATAGTTTGGATTGCCTGACCACTCCATATGAAAAAGCAGTTTGTAATTATACAATAACTTTCTAATCAATTTCTCCTTTCTACTTATTATTTTGATTGGAAATGTGTGCGCTTGAAATTTAGATGGAAATTTATCAGTGTGGGCCAGTCAATGGACACAATAAGGACACTATGACATCATGAACAAGCATGCATATTTGTAGAGTATGATCATAATACTCAATATGAGAAGCCAACGCAATGTAGACGGCTACACACATTCTTCCTTTCCTCATGTTTTCTGGCATGCCCATTCTAATATGTCCGACTTACATGAAGCTTCATTATACATTTGGCATTTAATTCACATCACACTTTTACTTCTGGTGCAAGATTGTCTGAGCTGATGACAATGGTAAAGCCCATATCCCTCAAATAACCCATGTCTAATGCAAAGGAATTCACAATATTAAGGCCTCAAACGAACTGGATAAGTTGGAAATAGGAAGAAAAACATGGCTGCCAACGCAGAAGCACATAATTTGATGAGGCACGGACTAGCGAGACGCTAATTCGCGCGTGTAGATGGCCCGATCTTTCACGGCGATATTTGATCTACAATTCTTCCGCCTTGTTCCTCCTCGCAACCTCCAATAATAATTTTCACCCGTGTATGAAAATACACGAACAAAAATAACGACCCCCTCGGATCAGCACGTAGGCGTCGATATGATGTTCAACCCTCCGTCACTAGTAGATTTTCTCGATGGAAAAATCACAGAACATACTCATAATTGGGTCGTCCGAAACATGGACGTTTTCTGATTTTTTCATAACTCACGGATAAACAAAAAACTCCCCTCATTACAAGGCCGTAGCCTGGCTTTTTATATGCCAAAAAAAATGTACCTCAACTCTAAACCTAGATGCTTAGACTCCAACTCCCTCACGTCATGTGCTAACTAGGAAAAACAAATCCTAACAAGAAAAGGAAAAGGTCTCACGTACGTGCTAGCTAGCTAGCTCGTTGACTCAAACAAAAGGATAAGAATCTAATAAATCTGCACCAGGATTCTACCTATCGCAACTTGATACGGAGGGGTACGAAAATTAGGCTCCACCGAAGCTAGCGCTGGCTCCGCCTTAATCTCCTGTATTTTCTTGTAAGACACATGGTGCGGTTCTGATTCCTTTTTATTCTGAAAACCAATTTGATCTCTTGCCATTTTATGCGTACGTGACTTTTCTTCTCTCTTCTCTTTGATCAAACATAATTGTACACCTTTAGACTCCATGCGTATAGGCGTCTGCACTAACGTGCCAACGACATCTCCTGGTTCCAATGCATGTGTCATATAATTGGTCTCTGGTCCGCTAATTGTCAAATTGATTCTCGGCCCACAAAGTTCACATACATGACCGTCCTTTCCTCGATGAAATCTGACCGCTTGCATGGTATTAGTTTTCGTAACATTTTTATGACCTCCCTGCTTAACTGTCTTAGCTTCGATAGGATTAACAATTGATGATGCCATGCACGTATCATCCTCCCTCCCTTTAAACGAAACCGTCCTCGGTTTCGAGTCTAAGTTATGTGTAGCCTTCCTCTCCGGAATTTGCATATCTACGGTGATTGCGCTATGTAACATGGTTTTAACACATGCTTCCTCCCATCATGCATGAATGTGTATGTGTTTGATCTCCCAGCATGCACTGCATCATGATCGAACTGCCATGGTCTCCCTAATAGCAACTCACAAGCATCCATTGGCAAGACATCACAATCCACCTTGTCAATATAGTCTCCGACAACAAATGACACGCGTACCTTGTGTGTAATTCTTAATTTTCCAGAGTTGTATAGCCACTCCACGTGGTGCGGTTGTGGGTGCCGCCACATGGACAAACCCAAAGCCTGCACGAGATCTTTGCTAACGGCATTAGTAAAACTGCCACCATCAATTATCATCTTACATGCACGACCCTTGATCATGCATTGTGTTTTAAAAACAGTCCAACGTTGCCCTTTAGGATCACCATCCTCCTGCACCTTCTTCACTAGGAGATTTAGACCCTTCATCGGTGCATCAACTTCTTCTTTTATTTCTTCTACCTCTTCTGTTCTTTTTCGCAAACGATCTTTCCAATCAGCAGCGAACACATCCGTTGGCATGGGAATAAAACAAATTTGTTTGCCCTTCCACGATAAAGAATAACTATTTTTCTTGACATCCCGAACAGCCCCAACACGCTTGCACCATGGGTCCCCAAGTAGCAGATGGCACGACACCATGGACACAGGACAAACATGAAAAAATTCCGCACAACAATATTTTCCCAGATCAAAAATTAGCAAAATTTGATGCGTAATTTCGATTTCACCTTTGAACCACTTCAGTGTGTACATTCTTTCAAGAGGCGCGATCTTCAGCCCCAATTTTTCCACCACCTCGATGCTCACCATATTGACTGCGGTACTCTCATCGATTGTTAGATTGACACGTCGTTCATTCACGACGCAACGAGTGTGAAAAAGAGTGACCTCGCCAATGCCTTCCTCCTCCATCAATATGTTCCTGCTCAACATGTTGATGCTTGACTCCGCAGACGAAAATACAAACTGAGTTGCCGTGACTAACCTTTGCTCTGAATACCACTTGATGAGGCACGGACTAGCGAGACGCTAATTCGCGCGTGTAGATGGCCCGATCTTTCACGGCGATATTTGATCTACAATTCTTCCTCCTTGTTCCTCCTCGCAACCTCCAATAATAATTTTCACCCGTGTATGAAAATACACGAACAAAAATAACGACCCCCTCGGATCAGCACGTAGGCGTCGATATGATGTTCAACCCTCCATCACTAGTAGATTTTCTCGATGGAAAAATCATAGAACATACTCATAATTGGGTCGTCCGAAACATGGACGTTTTCTGATTTTTTTCATAACTCGCGGATAAACAAAAAACTCCCCTCATTACAAGGCCGTAGCCTGGCTTTTTATATGCCAAAAAAAAAAAAGTACCTCAACTCTAAACCTAGATGCTTAGACTCCAACTCCCTCACGTCATGTGCTAACTAGGAAAAACAAATCCTAACAAGAAAAGGAAAAGGACTCACGTACGTGCTAGCTAGCTAGCTCGTTGACTCAAACAAAAGGATAAGAATCTAATAAATCTGCACCAGGATTCTACCTATCGCAACTTGATACGGAGGGGTACGAAAATTAGGCTCCACCGAAGCTAGCGCTGGCTCCGCCTTAATCTCCTGTATTTTCTTGTAAGACACATGGTGCGGTTCTGATTCCTTTTTATTCTGAAAACCAATTTGATCTCTTGCCATTTTATGCGTACGTGACTTTTCTTCTCTCTTCTCTTTGATCAAACATAATTGTACACCTTTAGACTCCATGCGTATAGGCCTCTGCACTAACGTGCCAATGACATCTCCTGGTTCCAATGCATGTGTCATATAATTGGTCTCTGGTCTGCTAATTGTCAAATTGATTCTCGGCCCACAAAGTTCACGTACATGACCGTCCTTTCCTCGATGAAATCTGGCCGCTTGCATGGTATTAGTTTTCGTAACATTTTTATGACCTCCCTGCTTAACTGTCTTAGCTTCGATAGGATTAACAATTGATGATGCCATGCACGTATCATAATTATTAGCTTTTGATGGTTCACATAACAAAATTCGTGATATATTGACATAAAGGGAGGGAGGCAATCCGCCGATGTTGCAATGTTTAGTTCCCAACTTAATGGCGATTGTGTTTCACATATTTTGATTATAATTTGATAAATTTTATAGATTTTCAGTTGGAACTCATGCTTTTGTACTTTTAGTTTGTCTACCGATCACGTCAATGCAATAAATTGTGGTACTTCAGAATAAATGAAGAATACAAAAGAAAAATTGGGTGATCTGACTCTGACCAAAGTACTATCTTGCAAATTCTCTTAGTGGCTTCCTGTATTTTAAGAATTTTGAGAAAACAAAACCTAGCCCGTGCAGCAGGACGGGTTGATGACTAGTGGTACTATTGATGATTGCACTAGTCATGATGAAAATATCTCATATAAGCATGTTGATTTTTGTGGAGTGCATAGAGTTTGCAAATACATACCAAATAGGGAAGATATATTTTGCAAGAGGCATTAATATTTATAAACTAAATGGTTGCTACAGAGGCTAGATGATTGTGCTGAAAATTTAAAATTTCTTTGCCATCCTTGTGAACTTTGCAATGAACGTGATCATTTAAATCCCCAATGTGAATTGTTTCATGATTGAATCGTGTCCACAAATTGTGATGATTTGATCTCCCTTGCACATCATAATGAACTTAGTTTGCTTGTGGGTTATGAAGAAATAAAACATTTAACTAAGGATCTTCCATAATTTGTCCTTGATAAAGTTCTTGATTTTGATCTGGAGGAAATTTATATGTATTGTGCTGTGAATTGCATTGAAAATCCTTATATTGCCAATTACCTTAAGTCAAGAAAACAAATAGGAGATGAAGAGAATACTAATGAAAGGGAAGAGATTTCCCAATATGTTTCTATTCTTTCTTATGATGAATCAGGTAACGAGGAGGAGCCCTCTATTCAACCAATCGCATTAATAAGGAGCTCCAAAAAGATGATTAAACCCACACCTAATGTGAAGAAGAAAAAGAAAAGACGGAGAAGCAAAGATAAAGAGGTATATCTTCCAAATGATGTTGCTTCTATTACTCACTAGCAAACATGCCCGTGCGTTGCAACGGGAGAAAAAATTCGCATGCTCTTAGCATAATAAGCATGACTCAGGACCCCTCCACATGTCCATGTTATCTATTTAAACATAGCGCATCATCGGTGTTGTTGCTTATCCTACTTCCCGCCTTCATCGACCATGATTGTAGTGTCCACCTGATCGCAATATGCCCGGATGTGGTCAATCCCAAGGTGACTATCTCGACCACTGCATGCACATCTATCATTGAACCATGCAATCACATATCAATGTTAAATATTTTGAAAACTATTCTCGTTCAAATAGACGTGACGGCCACCCGTCCCGAGCTCCGGCCTACACCTACTCCATACATCATCACGCATATGCCCACTCGCTTTTAAATTATTATTATTTGCAAAGTGCATCAACCTTCTTTTTAAAATACTTAACCACTTTGTAAATCACACTTTTTAAAAGAGCAGGGACATTTTCCCAATTATGAATATACTTTTAAGCATGTAAGCACATTTTAGAATTATATGTTTTTTTAGAAAGGGCTAACTTTGTAGATTATATGAAGATTATTTTAATACATGAATACTTTTCTTGAAACGACGCAAACAATTTTAAATGCATGAACGATTTTTTAAAATTACATAACATCAAAAAGTTGAACCATGTTGGATATGGAGTGTAGAATGTTACACATACGCACGCCCAAGTTTTTTCCTCGGTATATGAATAGGAGAGAAGAGGGTACGCATAATTCCGATTGTATGGATCATCTTAATTCCTTTCCTTCTTGTGGCAGGATGTTCTTAATTTAATTCATTTCCTTCCTTTCTTAATTTAATTCCTTTTCTTCCTCCGTAGGCATGGTTCTTTAATAATTAGTTAAATTCCTTTCCTTTCCTGCTAAGGCACATGGTTCTGAATTACTTAATTCCTTTCCTTTCTTGGTGAGGCACAGGGTTCTTAATCACTTAAGACCTGAAAAAACATCGCACACCCCTAATATCAGGTAAAAGTATTGGACATCGGCTCCTAATATCAGGTACAACATAAATTATGATACATGTGCATTCAATTATATATTGCCATTGTACGTGAAGCTCACATTGATCAGTAATCCTATGCCAACAATATGGAAAACACCACTACATCAAGCACACTGCACGATTAGTGCATTGTTTAGAGCCAATACTTGTTGGTTGACTACACAACTCCTGGCCTTGGGCCTTGATGGATCTCTTCAATATGCTACAACTTCTCCATCAACCAGAGACAAAGAGCACGTTGGTTGCAACGGGGCCATAGCAAGTGCCCTTTAGTTGACATCCAACAAATCCTCGACAATTATCAACATAAATATAAGGATGCTCCACTACCCAACCTCGGTTGGCTGTACAAGTTTCTGTAAGCAGATAGTATAACATGCGCTACACTACATATTTCAGTTAGAAGTATAGCATAAGTGGAAAGAGCTGTAGAAGGTTATCCTTTAAACATACAAAATTGTCGACGATGTCAAATTCAGAACATGCAAAAGATTAACAGTCACCTACTATTTTCAGCACACACACACACACACACAAAAAGAACTCTGGAAGATATGTGTAGTGTAGTAACCTTCCACGTTGATGCGGCATCTTGCTCATGCAAGGAAATATATCAACCCTGACTCGTGAATATAGTATCGCTTATATACATTAGGAATTTATAGGTTGATGCAACCAATTTAAAGCCCATAAATCAAGTCCTTTTTATTTGCTTGCTTCAGGTGGAAGAGCTTGGGGTTCTATAAATGACAAGATGGGGTTCTGTAAATGACAAGGTGCTATACCATAAAATGTAGAGGTAACACAAGCATAAATGATATTAAACTAATTCTGAGCAATTTGCTCAAATCAGAAATGAATGGAAGAAACATGGTCAAAATGGATCTCTATGAACATCATTTTGGTTTATACAGAATGCAATATATATTATATCACAGATTAAAAATATATCCAAAAATAATGTAAAACATTGTAACGAATTACTCTCCATCCAACCATCTCTCCGGTACGGTTGCTCCCTAGCCAGCATTTGACACAAACACTTGATTGAATCAATCAGGCTAGTCCGGTTCAGCTTCAAAACTTGTTGCCCGTTCAGTGTATTTCAGTGTCTAAATTTCAGACATAAAGGTACGTGCTGCAGGTACAAATAAAATACAGAAAGAATGCCTGGGTTTTCCTGAGCTGCTTCTTGGTGCTTGCCGTTGACCTGGTGCTCGAGCTTGAGAGTAAGAGGAGAGGATGGGGAAGAGGCAGAAAAGGATGGCAAGATGGTCACACCGAACGGGTTGGCCTTCGGGCAGTAGTCGTGCTCCTCAAAGACAGTGCAAAGGCATCACACGGGAGTGTCCAGGGACTCCCCACATCTTCTTCAGAGGGTATGGTCACGACGCCGGCAGTGAGGAGCAGCCCGCGCACAAGCACCAAGAAGCAGCCCACGGCGTGCAGCCGGTTGACCGCAGTGTTGCCACAGATGGTGTTGGCTACGTAAAGACATGGTCCTGCACAGGAGAGGTGGGACAGACGCCGGAGGAGGCGCAGGGGACGCCGACCGGGAGTTGCGCAAGTGATAGGTCATGGCATCGGACATTGATCCCGCAGCTCGGCAAAAGACAGCCATGGCTCAGAGCCTCAGAAGGCGCGCATCCGCAGTGTGGTATGGGTGGTGCGGAACGAGGAGGTCGAGGTGCTGGCGTGGCTCTCGTGCCATGAAGGACCGGCGACGGATCGAAGCTGACGGAAGAAGAGGGCCATGGATCAGGGTGAGCTCAGGCGGTCGCGGATGGACAAGGGGCGGAGAGAGAAGGAGAAGAACAAGGAGGAAAGAGGAGGCATGTGGGATGAGGGGAGATCGCCGGCGTGGTCCTCAGTGGGGTGGAGCGGAATCTGGTGGGAGGGCAACTCTTGCGCGTGCGGCGCAGTGGGGAAATTGGGGATGGATTATTACCTAGCGAATAGTTTTCTTTACTTGTGTACTGCGGGTTGATTATGTAAAATTAGAGGGTTATTTTTGCAAAAAAACGCAACGACGGTGAGCAGGCGGGCAGAAGCGATAGCTGCTTTATTATTAGGGAAAGAAAGATTGTGATGATGATAATTGCTATACAATCGGTGCTATCCATACTATTAACGATGAGAGTGATTATGCTTATGATATGAAAAGGCCCAAGCTTGGGGATGCTATGTTTGATGAGAATGACATGTTTGAGAATTTATTTGCTGCAACTAACGTTTGTCCCAAGCTTGGGCATGCTACGCTTGATGAACATGATATTTTTAGCCTCCCAAGTCTTGATATGCAAACCTATTATGATGGAAGCATGCCTCCTATTTATGATGATTATTATGATGCCACCTATGCTATAAAAAGTAGTGATGATTATATTTAGAAAACTTGTCATGATTATGACTAGCTTTTTCTGAACATTACTCCTTTAATGTGGAAACAATCTATAGTATTCAAGTCTCTTTTGATACTCCCACTATTCCGAATGAGAAGAAATTTGCTTATGTGGAGAGTAATAAAATTTATATGCTTGGGGATCATGACAAGAATGCCTTATGTAATAGTTAGATTGTTGAATTCATTCATGATGCGTCTAAAAATTATTATGAGAGAGGATCATATGCTTGTAGTAATTGCAATAGTATCAAGTTTCCTCTCTATGTGCTTAAAATTTTGAAGCTATGCTTGTTTTGCTTTCCTATGCTAGTTGATTATTGTTTCCATAAGTTGTTTGCTCACAAAATCCCTATTGTTTCCATAAGTTGTTTGCAATGGAGTCGGGGTCGAATGCTTGGAGTACAACACATCTGCCGGCACAAGGAGCTGGAGGGGGATCATACTGTCGTTTGTTGTGTGTTGGGGTACATACATTCATACTAAGGCCTCCTTTGATTCATAGGAAAGAAAAAATGGAGGAATATGAAAATTAGAGGATTGCCATGTCCTACCCACATGATTCCTATGGAATTAGAAAACATAGGATTTGGCACAACTAGGGGTGTTTGATGGGAGCATAGGAAAAGCATCGGAACTCAGGGCATTATAATATTATTATTTTAAAAGGTGTGCTTTCAAACAGGTAGCCGTTACTCACTGAGCTAGCCGTTTGGCTACAACAGAATATATATGCGCAAGCACAAAGTTTCTTCTTTACAAGATCTCCACTTCATACAACCGAGAACAGGTTACATGCAAGTCTTTGCTGGTGATAGCTGAAGTTTTCTCTTATTTGCTTGATCTTCTCTCAAATCTGAGGTTAGTTCTTCTCCTGTACATGTCCCTTCGCTTTTTTAGATCTTCTCCCTGTATAGATTCCCTTTGCTTTAGTTCTTCACCCTGTACATGTTTCCACCACTGGCCATTTAGTCCATATCAAGAAAATCGACAGCACCATGGCCTTTTTTGTTCCCCGGAGACAATTTTATCCTAGCCGACCACCCCAAATCATCAAGTCAGCAACAACCATCAGCATGAGAAGCCATATTTTTTTTAGTTCTTGCATTCCGTAACTGATTCAAACATATGCAGAGGTAAAAGGCAAGAAAAGAAATATTGTCCTAATATCATGAAATAGTACAATGAACTGTAGTAAGCTGTATTAGTTATCTCCCAAAAAATCCAGAGTATGACAAAGTAATTTGGGATCACGATGTAACTAGCATGGAAGAATTAAGCTTTGTCTTAACTATACTAATTAAGAAAATATATTTAAACTTGTAAAGTCATGATGTAACTCACTGGTTTTCCACAGGCTTGTTTCTCATAACATCCTATGGATCCGAGCTACTGTATTAGATCAAAAAGTGAGGATGAATTTGCTCTTTTTGTTCTTCCTACTTTGGGAGAACCCTCTCATTCCTCAAGAAGACCTATGCACACTTCAATAGTTACAGGCGCATGGCGTGTAAACCAAATTTTAAATGGACATGAAGACCTATGCAAAAGGCACTTCAAAATGGAGACTGGCATATTTCAAGCTCAGTACAAGGATTCCGGTCTATTGCAACAAAAAATATTGCTATAACTATCTTTTGTTGCAATAAAATGCTATATTACCACAAAATTCTAGTTCGTGGTAATATGATCTACATATTACCACAATTTCGTTTCATCGCGATATGTACTCATTTTGTTGCAATAGAAGCCATGTATTGCCACAAGTTGTATCGGCGTTGTAATATGATAGTGATATTGCGACAGTTCCACCCCGTTGCGTTAATTGGTCATCTTGTTGCAATAAAGGCTAGGTATTGCAACAAAGTACATCTTTGTGTTAATATTTATACATGTATTGCAACAATTCTGACATGTGGCGCTAGTCATAGATATTGTTGCAAAAGCATGGCTTCGTGTTGCAACAAAGCACGCATTGACTGTAATAGGGTGACTTTTTGCCTCACCTTCGGTGCGTTGCAATAACTATTACATATTGCGACAAATTGAGCATCCGTGGTAATACATACAACATAATTCAACAATCCTCTAGTGTTGCCAAAAAGGAGTAGGATATTGCAACGATATTCTCTACGGTGCTCCTGATTTTTTTCTTTATTTATTATACTATTTCTCGGGATATGATTAAAGGGGTGTACTAGTTTATAGAGGTATTAACTTAGTAGGTACCACAACTTGCACATAAGTTGCATTTTAGTCACATATCTTGCAAAGTGGACATTGGTGGTACCACAACTTGGAGGAACGCTCGCTTACGCGTGCACGAAGCGTTGCACACTCGCGGACGCCCTTCGCTCGCCCTATTGACCTCCTACGGTAGCATGTTGTCCTCGTCACCAGAATTATGTGTTAAACAGAGAAATTCAGCAAGGCTGCGAAAAAATACACAGGAGTTGTTGGGTGCTTCACACCCCTATACCAAAAATAATCATAAAAAGTACCCAAAAAATTAAATAAATCTGAAATTTGGGGATATCAAACCGGGTACCCAATCTACTCCCGTGTGAAATTTCGTGAAAAATTCCGAAAAACATATCGGTGGCGAAGGAAACACTATCCGAACAAAAATCTACCCAAACAGATTTTTCTATACATAGGAAATTTTTGTCTTTTTTTTCCTGAATACGTTTCCTGGTAATTTTTTCATGAAATTTCACACGAGAGTAGATCGGGAACCCACGTTTGATATCCCAAAATCCCAAATTATTTTTTCAAATTTCTCAGTATTTTTTTGAATGAATTGTTTGTATAGGGGTGCGGAGTACCTGAGTGCTCCAACTCCTCGTCCGCAAGGCTGCATACTAGCTATTTTTAAATACTCCCAAGCTCCATTTAAACAGCTCTTTAGCCAAAAATTGAGCAGCATAACAACTGTATCCCAGTCTGATTTCCAGCAAGAATTCATCAGCAGATCAACAACATTACATCAAGATATATATAAGGACATATGACTCAAGATTTTAGTACGATATAACAAACCATCTCAGCGAGATATATAATACATGTTTCACCATGACAACACACATGTTTCAACATGACACTACAACAAGTCGGTATGAACATCCTTTTTATTTTTCTGAGCAATATTGAGACATCTCCTACATGGGCATGGGACTGTTGAGTCTGGGTGAGCACCATCGAAGGCAAAATTCAAGAAATCCTTCATGCCAGTTTGCCACTCAACAGAATCTCTTTCCTTGTCCATCCAGCTCTCATCTCGTGTCATTTTTGCTTTATATCCGTAAAGCCAGTCCTGTTAAAAAAACATAATAGCTGCATTAGTAGATGTATTACAGTCAATAGCATCACTAGCTGCATTACAAGACAAGACAACATGGATACATACATACCAACAGGGATACCACACACAGACTCATTACAAGACAAACAAAAAAAGAGGAAATAATAAGCTTTCTTTGCATATTTTTTGTGTGGAAAGGTTTGCACATTGCAGGTTCTAAAGTAAATGCAGAGTTCTGAACAATTCATTGGCAACCACAAAAGTTTTTGGATCAAACTCAGAAGACAAACAAGTAGGTTGCAATTTTTCATGTAGGAATAGCAGGCAACAGCAAAGCAAATGGGAGGAGATTAATATTGGGGCCTCATTGCTTTCTTTTCTGCTGAGCATCTTTTAGTAGCATTTGATTTTGACTCTGATCGAACTGATCCTCTTTCCACTGGGTGGGAAGCAGAAGAACAAGATGTTTCAAGTTACTACTAGAAGTCCGTTTTTGCATTATTGTAAAGCAAAATTTGATAGATGGAACAAGAAATAGTATTACTGTCACATGGTATAAATGTCAATAGCTTTGGTTGCAGTAGAGCCTACTTACTGATATTCAATAACCCGATATAAATAAACATAACTAGAATAACTTTGTCTAAGAAACTTCAGTTATGAATAATCTGCTATAAGATGGTGAAGGAAGCAATAAATTTAGCAATAGAATTGTGAGATGGCTAGACCGTAACAAGCAGCTTGTCCAAGGCATTTCAGTGTTCAGCAAAGTGTAGAACTGTATTCTTACATTTTACAATGTCTCATAGGTATTATTCTGTTGCAAGTGAACTTACCTGAAGTTGCATTTTTTTGCAGTTGGGCTGTTAGCATTTCAATAAACTTAGAATCTGATTTTTAAACAAGGTGTGAAACTGTAATAGTATGCCACTACTCTTAAGTAGTTGTTCATTTCCTGCATATGATAAAGCAAGGGAAGTGAATCTGCTAAACCTTGGTTAGATGCACTGACCATCCGGTCTATCAATTTAGTTTGCGATTTTATTCTCTAAATTTTTAGTTTGTATCAGTGTCATCTACCTCCTATCCCTACTTTCTTTAATATCTGACTCGTGGTTATATGAATGATGCATTGGTTGCTTTATGGGATAAATATGCTGAGGCATTTGATGCGGGCTTGTGAAAAAAAATCAAACACAACCCAATTTGTTGCCATGTTGAACAGCGGGATTTAAACAGAAAAAACAATATCTGCGAGGTACAGTATGCTCTTGCGTTTTTGGTGAAATTGGTCATGTATAGAATACTTCATCAGTACATAAGATTCTTATATTTTTTTCCTTGTGCTTCCCCGCTTATTTATGCAAGCAACAAAGGAGTATAAAAAATCCCCTGGCTTACATGACAAACGTAACCACGTATTGTTTTCCTTATCTCTTTTCAATTATTCATATATTCTCATCTTTGCATGCTATACTAATGAGAATTGCTGCTATGGACATATCACCTGTTGGTGATAGCATTATGCTCCACTGTTTAAACTTCAGAGTAATTTTTTGCACTTGCATAGGGATATCAGCTATGGACTTTTTCAGCAGAACTGCATTGAAGAGATTCTAAACAACACACAAGTTGAGCCCTCACTCCCCGGCGCGGCAGAGCATACACGAAAGGGAAAAAAGACATGGACCCCATGACTGAAGAATGGCGCAATCACCAGCAAATAGACCAAATCAAAGTTTGTTGCACTTGCAATGAAAAATATAGAGGGAAACACGGGGGAATAATCATACCTTTGTTGTTGTGGAGGTAGTAGCAGCAAGTCAGTGGAGACCGTAAGTCGGACGGGAGGCAGGCGAGCCAGTCCGGGCGGCACTGAGCAGAGGGACGGCTTGCAGGGCATTGCACTGAAGTTCGCGGGAGTCTCGAGCAAGCGAGCAGGATGGCGGCAGAGCCGGAGCAGAGCCGATTGGTGTCGGAAGTGAGGTGTCGGGCGGTCCAGCCACGCGCCCACGGGCAGGATCTACCAGCCGAGATCCAGGGAGGAGGCCGCCGGGCAGCGGCGGAACAAGGAAAGAGGAAAAGGGGGCACCAGATCGTGCGAGAGGAGTGAAGGAAACATAAAAAATGATCGAAGGAAAGGGGAGGAGATTTCGTGCGACGCAACCCACCAGACGCGCTCCACCAGACAGGGCGTCTGATCCATCTTGCGGATGCGGACGCTCCACCAAATAGCATGTACTCCCTCCGGTCCTTTTTACTCTGCATATTAGGTTTGTCTGAAGTCAATCTCATTCAACTTTGACCAAGTTTATACAAAAAATTATTAACATTCACATAACAACACCAATATCATTTGATCCATCTTGGAATATATTTTCATATTATATCTATTAGATATTATATATGTTTATAATTTATAATATAAAATTGGTCAAACTTAGCAACGGTTGACTTCAGACAAACCTAATGTGCGGAGTAAAAAGGACCGGAGGGAGTATTAAACGTTCAGTCCCAGAATATATCATAAGTTTTGAGATAGGGCAATGGACAGGCCATGCCGTTTCAACAATAGGGACCCAGGTTCGAATCCCCTTCTTCCTTTGTTTCTTTTTCTTTTTTCCCAGCAGATTTAAAAGATTTTTAAAATATTCATATCTTTCAAACCGCAACTCCAAATCTTACGTGTAATATATAAAAATCCCTTGGAAAATTGTGTACGTTTCAAATATGTTATTTTCTTGCATGTTAATCATTTCCAAATTATGTTTAGCATGCAACTTTAATCAATATCTCGTGACTTAACGTTGATTTTCATATTGTTTTATATTGTTTGAGAGTTATATAAAGATGTTTGTCGTGTGGCACCGTGAAAGATTTTAAGAGATTTGTTGATGTCATCGGTGTGTGCATGAGGGATGATTTTTTTCCCTCCCATTGCAACACACGGGCATGTTTGCTAGTGAATACATAAAGAATGGGCTGATAAGACGAGGCGAAGGTTCAAGACTTGAAGATTTTTTATATCTGAAAATAAATATATATAAAGAAGAGACAAGGCATTGGCCTTATCTGAATACATTTTTTGTTTTTTAACAATTGTGCTATATGCCAATAATTAAATCTCGAACTAAATTTGTTTGGTTGATAATTGACATAGTTGAATCTCTATTATTATCGTTAAAACAAAAGCAACATGATTATGTTGCATCTACTGTGACGCGGAGGATCCTCCCAAGTCGCCCTCACAGGCGACGTGAGAAATCGCTAGCCGCCTCCGATCGGCGGCGACGGGGCTCGTTCGCCCCCTTGCGTGTGGATCCAATGTAGGATGGATTCGATAGGCGAAGGCATCGTGATGCGGGGTTGTTCAATTTACATAGTTGAGTCTCTGTACTTATCATTTGAACAAAAGCGGCATAATTATGCGTGGACAATCCCTCGACGGATTGTCCGGTAAAATGAAACATGCTGAGATCACCCCATCTCAGGATCGGAATGTGAGATCGAGACTGACATAGATCGACCGTCTCATTAACCCATCCCATCAATACTTACGTTTTGAGACAAAATATAACCTAATAGTTTTAAAGTGAAGGTCGCATGATGTTTCTGTAGTTCAGAACTGGCCAATTTTTTGCTATTTGACCAACAATTGACCAAGGCACAGATTTTTGACATATCCCAACCTAAGTGTAGATCCATGATGAAACAACACCTTTCTAAAGGCATCGTCTTGGAGTCCTCGGTCTGGCATGTCCGTCGCTAATTTTCCAAGATTATCACTCCATGTGTTGGTGGTCTTTGTCGGCTTTAAGTGGATCCCTTTTTTGCACATCTTATAGGTGCTTGGTAGTCATTGAGGTTGTGTTGGTGCCCGACATTCGTGTATCTTGCCTCTTGCCTTGGGTGTGTGTGGTGTCAGATTGTATCGGTTGCTTCGATGCGTGATGGTTGTTTTACAATATAAACAAGAACACTCATTTTCGTTCGTTAATTGGCTTCCTCAAATGGCTGCGACTATACAAATATCGACGAGAACGGTTACAGGGGAGGGCGTCGGATCGCTCCTTCACAATTATCGAATTTGGTCGGGTTTTCACTATGATATATTTATTTACAAATAAATTTTAGTATTCCCTCCATTTCGAAATATATTATATAACTTTTTACAAATAAATTATAGTATTCCCTCCATCTTGAAACATATTTACAATCTTCAAAATTTCCTCCAAAAACAATTACTTTTTAATAAAAAAACAATTACTTCCCCACTACCTAATTTAGATGTACTGGTTTTGCGCAAATATTTTTAACCTCCCACTAAAAGGGTCTTGGTTCCCACCAAAAAAATAGCATATCTTTAATCTTCCCGCTAATTACCTTGCATTGTGCCTTCACGGGCGATTGGATCTGACCTCTCGTCCCGGGCGCGCCGCCACGAGCTGCTCCTCGACGCGCCGCCACGAGTTGCTCGTCAACGCGCCGCCACCCACCCTCAGACCTCGCGGCCGGCCATGTCCTCCGCCCACGCCCCACCTTCTCCCTCTCCCCTCCCCTCACCTCACCTCCCCGAAGAAAAGAGAAGAGAAGAGACGCAGGTAGATCGAACGAGCAGATCGAGCGGCGGACAGATCCATCCGCCACGGTCGCCCAGGGCTTCTGCTCCGTCATGGCCATGGAGCTTCCTCCCAATCCAAGGTCTTGGACTGGACGGGGACAGCTGCTCTTCCAAGGTCTTGGACTGGACGGGGACAGCTGCTCTTCCAAGGTCTCGTCTCTTCTATTCATTTGTGTAGATACATATTCAGGTAATACTAAATTCGTGTTCCCACTGCCACCACCATGTCTCTCACCACAGCTTCCATCGCCGCGCCCTACTCCTCATCTCGGCAGCTGCTACCCAGATGGCCGTGCTGGCTACATAGGCCGGCGAGGGTCTGCCGCCGCCTGGCGGTGCGGGCGGACGTCAAGGTGATATCCTCCGGCGACGCTTGCCGGCGCGGGCTCGCCGCCGGCATCCACAAGCTCGCTGATGCCGTCTCCGTCACTCTCGGTCCCAAAAGTGTGTTTTTTGCTTGCTTCGGTTCGGGTAAGAATGCTTAAATCTTCACACCAAGCTCACAAAATCCTCTCATCACCGGCCCCCATCCATCCTTGCCTCTTCTGAATCCTTCGATGTTCTCCAGTTTCGGTGTTGACTAAACTGTATAAAATAATGTTTTAGTGTTTTACTGAATCCGTTTGAACATTCAGTTAGTATTGGGGCCCTTTTTCTTTTGGTACAATTTATTCTGGTTGTGCCAAAATAGGACTACATATTCTTGTGTGTAATTATTCTGTGGTTTTGTTTAAACATATGTATGTACTCCTGGTTCCTTACTTTGAAGAAATAGTCCGTAGTCCTAAATCTTACTGTTTTCTCAGTATCGTAGCTGTTGTCCTGCAACTGTAATGTTCTTCCGAATTTGATAGTGAAATTCAATGTTATCTAAATTCTGAAGATTCCAATGGGTTGTTTTTGCTATATACACTTGGTAAAAAAAATTAGCCTCAAATCCGGTGTACTAGTGGATAGTGCAAGTGGACTGAACACACTGTTTGCTCAGATATAGGATCACCAAATTATGCCCTCTGCTTGCTTGCTCTTCCTTGTTAAATCTGTTAACAAAACATCGAGGCTTCAAGGCCACCATGCCGGCTGCTTGCTGCGGCATGCAGTCTATTCGCCACGGCTGCTTCCTTCAGCTAGTCGTACTCATGCTGTAGCCTGCACGTCACTGCTGAACTGCTGCTGAGTGCCAAAGGACAGAATGAGCAAGCACGGGAACTGTAGGAGCTAGCGAGATATGCTTCTCCTCTTTTAATCAGAGGGTAGTTTAGTTGATATACATTCGCAATACTACTGATTCTCACTGTCTAGCACTAGCACACAGGACAAATATGTAAAAAAAAAAGAATGGATGGCACTATGTATTGCAGCTGGATTGCTAGTAATTAATCCTTACCTACAGTTTTGGTTTGATCTAGTAATTACTTCATAGAAATCAATAGGAAATTAACATAACCAAAGAAGATGACAATTGGTAAATATTCATAACGATAGGTTATACTTATGATTACTGACGGCTAGCTCAATTTTTCAATTTATGTTGTGAGTCAGTCTTGTTTTTATGCATATGTTGGTTTTACTTTGAGAATGACCCCCGCTTAGTTACTTGCACGCTCTGCCAATGCGTGCACGCACACAGCCCACACTGTACTACACTATTTGGGTGCATACTCAGTACAATATCTTTAGCTTCTACAATATATTCATGAATTAGTCTTTGTCCAATATCTCCAGCTTCTCAATTGTGTACTCAAGCAAACTTGCTCATGGCCCTCACAAGAAATTTAACAAAAGAATGCTTGGATAAATCTCTCCGGTTAAGAGAATAGTGACCTGGAAGATACACCAGAAACAGAACAAAAAGTTCTCAATATTGCAAAAGAGCGATATAGAGGCTGCCAATCAACTCTAAACTCCACTTAGAAGGCATACAAGATAGATGAAGCTAGATTGGCTAATCTGCGGGAAGATTTACAAACAGAAGAGTGGGAATGGATGATTGAGTGCTTTGGCACTGATTCAGAATTTCAGGTTATCTCTAACATCACTGTTTGTCTACTGTGTGTTAAGATGAAATGGCTTGTCTGACTGGTTATATTTGGTTTCAATGAATTGATAGGAACGTACCAAAAAAAACACCGATCGTCGTAAGAAACATAAGACAAAACACAGAATTAGATCAAAATCTTACTTGTAAGTAAGTTTTGAGAAGGTATGAGTCTAACTAAATATGTATGCCTCGCTGCTAAATATGGTTTCATGTTTCAGGCGTCTCATTGTTATATTACTTGCAGAGAAACAAAACTGGAGAAGTGCCAGGTTGTATTGCTATATGGGAAATCACCCACACAAATGATGGAACATGGTTTAACACAGAGTCCCAGAAAGTTTACGTGAGTACACTGCCTTTTGGTTATCCTATAGTTATTCAATGATGTCCATTCGACATGTTTCATCATCAGCTGGGATTATTCATGAGTTGGATCATGTTATTCTTGTTTCATCTTTTATAGTGTAAATATTGATGCCACACCTATAATTGTTCCTTTCATTTTTAGGACAAAGCACTTCAAGAGGTTAAAAACAAGGAAACTGAAACTGAAGGTCCACTTTCAAGTGAGCAGAAAAATAATATTTTCCAGACCGCATACAAAGACACTCTGAAATGCAAGTCATCGCAGCCTCATTGGTACGGACACATGGCCAAACCTTCAACTGGTTCTAAAATGTTTCGTATCCAGATTGAGGAGCAAGCTCGTGCTACAACAGCCACCTAGCAGCAAAACTCCGAGCTCAGACAGAAGCTCAACGAATTACAAGATCAACTAGAAGTTAAATGTGCAAACACACAAGAGAGGATTAACTTGGAGCTTGCTGAGAGAGAAGAACTTGAGGAGAGGTTAAAGGAAGAGCGTGCTGAAAGGGAAAGATTGTTGGAAGAGCAGCGAACATCAAAATTAGAATTTGGAAAAATCATGATGGCGAAGTTTGCAGAATTGAGCAAACAGATGGGAACCCAACAGGTGATGATAGTCATATGCTTTTACAGGTGCATGCGAAGATTTATGTTGCTTACTTGCATTGCTAAAAGTGCACTTCTATTTACAGGTGCATGCGAAGAGGATTGACAAAGAAAAATAGTAATCCAAACTAGCAAAATATTCTTTTACAGAGATCTAGTCCTAATGAGACTCTAGGTTCAAGGCCAACTGCTATTTTTTCAAATGTGCTCATACAAGTTGTAGCAGGGAATTGTCGAATGTTCAAATCAATGGTAAGTCACAACCTTGTTTTCTCTTCATGTTCACATGCAATTTATACATCATTGGCCTTCATAATTAAACAAAAATTTGAATATGTGCTAGCTAGGGACATGAACTTAACTCAAACTATACATCGAGTCACAACTTAAATCATTAGCAGAAGCTTTTAGTACATGTACTTGTGCTTATTCTTTAGACATTTACACTTGTATAATTGTTCTGATCCCTCAGTTCTTTTTAATAATGGGGCTGGAATAATTCGGCGTATGTTATGTTCGACTCATTAACTATAACTTTTTTTATTTCTTTATTGCAGGATCCATATAACTAGCTGGACTAGACTCTAGATCATGGACAATTTAGTCTTCGAAGTTAATTAGGATGGACAAATTATATTTCAGTTTCATTTGATGGATATTTGCTATGAGAATTATGAATTTTATGAATCTACATATTATACGTGCGTATGGTATTGAATATTGTAATTTAAAGCTTGTATTTTTTTACGGTTGCAGTAGGCTATTGACACTACCCACTTTCGGTTGCCACATGTTAGCACCACTAAAAATATAGTGTTGTGGCATATCTCAGTTGCTACACACACCTGTTTTGTTGTACTAGGATGTTGCAACTGAGCACTCTATATTGTCGCAATAGCTTGGCATCACAAAAAAATTCATGATGCGATCACTGTTTGGTGCCACCAAAGTAAGTTTTGTTGAAATAGAGGATCGCCACGGAAAGTTTAAATTGTCGCAATAGTTTCTCGCTACAAAGATTTTACCTATTGTGATACATATTTATCACCACCAAAACAAGTGTGTTGCAATTTCCTATTACGACGATCGCAATATTTGTTGCCATAAGTTCATGCCACAACTGCAGTGGGTCGTGGCAACATGCCTTATGCAACGAAGAGAAGGATTGTTGCCATAGTTTAGTGCCACAAGCATGGTGGATTGTGGCAACATACCTAATGCCACGAAAACAAAGGATTGTTGCCATAGTTTGTTGCCACGAAACGACCGTCGTTGGCATAGGTTGTTGCCACAAATGTCTATCGCCACGAGATACCAGTCCCCACGATTCATTACATGTTGCATTAAAGCTATCTCCGCAAATCAAACTGTGGCATCAGGTGAGTGTTGCCATGGGAAAACATGTGGCAACTTCCTGCATGGATGTTGCAATAGCACACTTTATTGCCACAATTGCTTGTTCGTGGTAATAACTTATTACCATGTGTCCAGTCGCAACGGCTCCCAACGAATGGTGTTTCGTGGCAATAGGTACTTATCGCCACAAAACAACATGTATTGCAACAAACGATTTTGTTGCAATAGACCCGGATCCTTGTAGTGGCTTTGGTTCAGAAACTGCGCGAGAATGATCACCTTGTTGATGGAAGAGATGTCTCAGTAGAAGAACAAGTTGCTATATTTTTGTTTGCATTATCTAAGAATGCAACAAATGATACTTTGGCAGATTGGTTTCAGCATAGTGGACAAACAATAAGTTACTATTTTGGAGAAGTGCTCAATGCAATTACAGAACTCTATTTTGTATATATACGTCCACCTTCTCTACACCTGTATCCAATCTTGAGTAAACATAAGTTCTACCCCTTTTTATGGTATGTATGCATGCTTATGATCAAGTTCAAATAATATAATTTCAAAAATTTACGGAGAAGATTATATGGCTCATGTACTTATATTTATGCAGGACTGCATCGGCGCTATAGATGGTACACATATTCCATTGAAATTACCTGTTCATGAGCAAGAACCATATCGCAATCGGAAGCAAACATTGTCACAAAATGTTATGGTAGCATGCGATTTTGATTTAAAGTTTGTGCATGTACATACTGGTTGGGAGGGATCGGCTTCAGATGCAAGAGTCCTACAAGATGCACTTCACCATGGGTTTCAAGTACCCCCTAGAAAATTTTACCTTGTAGATGCTGGTTATGCAAATACGCCACAATTTCTGGCTCCATATTGTGGTACTAGGTACCACTTGCAACAACAAGGGAGAGCTCGCCAAAGGCCAAGAAATCATAAGGAATTATTCAACCTACGACATGCACAACTCCGAAACCATATCGAGAGGACTATTGGTATACTAAAAATGAGATTTCCGATACTGAGAGTGGCTTCACATTACTCTGTTACCAAACAAATTGACATATCAGTTGCTAGTTGCGTGCTGCACAATTTCATACGTTTGCATAATGGAGATCTATCTTGGCCTGAGAATACTGCTGTGGAGATTGGCCAAGAACAATTTGTGGATGTGCCAAGTGGAGATCACAAGTATCATAATGACATACATGCATTTAATTACTCTAGAGAAGCTGGGAATCAAAAGCGAGACGATATAGCACAACAAATGTGGGCACAATATGTCTCACAAAGATCTTAGAATATGTAATATGTTATCCAAGTTCAGCGACCTAGAGAATAGTTCCGGAAATTTGTTCAGAACAATTAAACCTTATATGCAAACTGTAGATAGCAAGAAAAATAAGCTACAATGTAAAAATGGGAATAGTATGTTAGTCACCTTCATAGAGTGGAGCTAATTCTTCATAAAGAGGGAATGATCTTTCTTTCCATTGCAAGACATCCTTGCTGTTCTTACGGGCAGCAAAGCTTGCCCAAACACTATCTGGTGCATCAACCATTTTTCTGTCCTTATCCCATCCAAAGCCACTTTGATCCAACAATTCTTTTGCACTTCGATAGTCTCTCTTCAGATCTTGCTCGTTTTGTTTGACTTGGTTGAGAGTAAATGATTGATCAAACCTTTGATTTAGTCGAGAAACAATATTTCTCCATGCCTCCTTACTCCAAGCATTATGTGTCCGAAAACCAGGCACATCGTGATCTTTTAGGAGTCTAACAAGGAACAACTTCATTTGGTGACTCCATTTGGCTCGAGTATTAACTTTTGTGAGTCCTAAATATTTTAACATAGGTGGACCAATTTAGTTTCAAAACCAATAACACATCACAACTATTCTTTTTATAACAGTAACACATAACAACTTAGTAATGTTGCACAGTTGAGTTTATCAAAGTCACTGAAACATCAGATCATACCTATTTCTGGATGAATACTTGCAGTCCCACCATCCAATTCAAGATCAATTGCCCCATTGGATTGCAGATGATGGCCTTGTCGCTCTGACAAGCACCATCGATCAACCATTTGGGGACTCCATTTGATTCGAGTATTACCTTTTGTGGCTCCTAAATATTCAACATTGGTGGACAAATTTATTTTCTAAATCAATAACACATCACGACTAAATAAAATTGCACTGAGTTCATCAAAGTCATTTAAGCATGAGAACATACCTATTTCAGGATTCTCCACTTGTCTTCTCTTAAAGTACTCAATTGTGAGCTCCAAATCACGCTCTGACAGTCCTCTTCGTAGCTTTGCTCTAGAATTTGTCACATCAGTCTTCACATATGGCAAACTCCTTGGATCGCAACACCGTGCATCTCCAAGCAAGCCCACCATATTAGCTGTTGATATGTTGTGATAGTGCAGCGAAGTAATGTACTGCATGTCTGCATCTGGGATTTTTCTATGAGAGCGGCAAAATCTCTGACGTCCCCTTTGTAACATCAGTTGGTGTGTGTGATCAGCCACAAAAACGGTCACAATCCAACTGCCCTCTTTGAGTCTAACACCCATGTGAGCCTTGCAATCATACCTCTCCAGCCTATTTCTTTGTCTCTTGTCACCCACGTCCATATAGATTCCAGCTTGTTTGCTTGCTGATTTTTTGTTGCTAGTGTAGCTCGTGTCAGCATCTTCGCATCTGTTTGTTGCAGCACCGTCAGAGATGCTACCACAGACATTCTTTGAAGGATCTTTACATGAGTGTATGCATGATACGTCCAAAACGTATCTATAATTTCTGCTTGCTCCATGCCTCTTTTGTGTGATATTGCTATGATATTTATGCACTTCCATACACTTTTGATCATATTTGGACTAACCTATTAACTCAGTGCACCACAGTGCCAGTTCCTGTTTTCAGCTGTTTTTCTATTTCAGGTTTCCCCCATATTAAAAGTGCACTAAAAATTCCGGGAAAAATACAGGAAAAATTAGAGTATCGGGAGCTTCCAGAAAAACCAAGGCCGGGCCAGAGGGGAGCCTGGGGTGGCCCAGGCGGCCACCCAGCGCGGCCCCACCCCTGGCCGCGCCAGGGGGGCGCCTGGGGCCCCACCTCCGCCTCTGGTGACCCCCTTTTGCATATATATTGCTCGCGTCCCGAAACCCTCGAGGACGGAACCCTTTTTCGCGATCTTGTCTCTGTTCCGCCGCCGCCGCGCTTCCAAGATCGGGAGCACCAGGAGAACTCTTCCCGGCACCCTGCCGGAGGGGAGAACCACCACCGGGAGCTTCTCCACCACCATGGATGCTTCCCGGATGAGTTGTGAGTAGTCCCTCTTGGACCATGGGTCCATGACCAGTAGCTATGTGATGTTCTCCTCACCTCTTTGTTCTTCATGGATTAGACCTCGTGAGCTGCCCTACATGATCGAGGCACATATGTAATCTTTATGCTGTTGCTCTGCTGAGTTTGCTGGGATCCGATGGATTATGAGATTATGTTCAGATTGTGTGTGAGTAATATATTTGATTCACCTCTTTCATATTTATGTTCTTGAGTAATTCTTGCATGTTCTCCGTTCCTGTTTATTGCTTTGGCCGAGTAGTAGGTAGTAACTCCAAGAGGGAACGTTATGCTTGATTGTGGGTTCATGCCCCTCGATGACTAGCTTGAGTGACAGAAACATGAGTCTAGGGGATGTGATGTTGCCACAAGGGGGAAAACAACGGTGCTTGTACTTGCGGGTGCAAGGATTGTTTACTTTACGCAAAGTTCTTTTAATGCAGTTGTGTGTTGCTTTGAGTTTACACTTTGGGTGGGACTCGCAACTTAATACCAGCGAGATGTTCTGGATAGATATCTCAAGGTGGATGATTAGTAGTAGATGCAGATGGATTTCGGTCTACTTGCCTTGGCGTACCGCCCATGCTTTTGAGCCTCTACCTTTCTTTACAGCATAGTTAGCATTGGTTTGCGCACATAATCCTGTCAATTGCCCAGCTGTAATTTGTCTACCTCGCTTAGCTGTTTTATCGTCTTTTGGGAGAGAGACATCACTAGTGAACATCATGGGACCCCGGTCCATATTACCATCACTGATCACACTCGCTATTTACTTCCTGTTCTTATTTCCTAGTTGCAGTCATACCTATCACTATTATCTCTTGCGTTTGATCCTTTGTAAACGACTAGGCCGGAGGGATTGACAACCTCTCTGTACTCGTTGGGAGCAAAGTTATTTGTATCTGTGTGCAGGTCCTGTCAAGCAAAAGTTTCTGGCGCCATTGACACCTTCTTGTCGACCCTCGGAGTCTCACGGGATTCGATCCTTGGTATCTGTGCCAAGGGAAATTTGCCGCTACGCTACATCTCAAACCTTCCACTTGGGGTAACCAACGAGGGGCGAGAAGCCATCAATGCACGTGAAAACTCTGTAGATTAGTATGTGGTTCTGCTCCGGCCTTGTTCTCCTACTATACTTTGATGTCACAATGCGAGTTCCGAAGCCCATCTTCGATGCATATTCGTTGTAAACACGCTGAGCTTCTTCGACATTGTCAAAAACTATTCCAACAAAAGGCACAATTGGCTGTGATGATATATCTTCGTCTGGTTCATCAACAAGGGTTGCAGCATTTCCATTGGTATTTTCAGTTGCAACATGGGCATTTCTTTGATTTGGAGTTGCACCTCGTGTTCAGCTGCAAGGATTCATCACTATCCGTTCCTGGAGTTTCATTCAAATCAATGCCATCGTCTTCTCCTTGCTGCGCAACATTTTGTAGTTCATCATCAAGGAAAATAGATGGCTCCACAGCAACATTCTGCAACAAAATCAGCACCGAAGTCAATTTCCCTCTTTGTTGTTTTTTGCTTCGTGAAAAAACATGCATAAAGCGCGAACATAAAAAGTGGACCCATGTATCATTTTAGGATATAGCATGTAACATATAGGTAGTAGCATGTAGCAACTTAAGTTCACACTTGTAACATTTCACTAGTAGACAGCAGGAAGAAACTTTTTTACTGGCATTAATTGACAACATCTCATAAATATTTCAGAAAAATCAACACAAGTATTTTGACAACATGTTCTTCTCATCTGATGCTCAACTATCAAAGTTTGCAACATTTTTTATGTGAAAGAAAGGATCTAGGGTTGCAATTGGAATTCATACCAGATCGATTTCATCGCGGCCATGCCGTGCTGCATCTTGGAAGACCACATCAGGGTTGTAGTACTGTTGCAGCACAGGTCCACTACCACCAATTTCTTGTCGCCCCAGGGGACTTCGGCCATGAACGGCAGCGAAGCTCGAGCCCACATCCATGGCGGCTAGTATGTCATTACGGATGTAAGACATCCTTGAAGCAAATTGAAGGCAGCTAGATAGATGGGGGAGCACCTCCTCGAAGTGATTCGGACGCGGGGACGCGGGGGAAGAGAAATTTGGCGGATCTGGCCGTCGCCGCCGGGTGTCGGGGACGGGCAGACGCGGGAGGACTCGCGCGCAGATTGTACTCGTTGTGGTTGGTCGAAACAACGTTTGCAACATTTCACCAATTTTTTACTTCAACGGTTGCTTCAGCGCGGATTCGCGCGCTGATCGGACGGTCGACGCCAACTGCATCCAACGGCTGGGCTTCGACCGACCCAACTGTTGGGCCGGCGCGCCGGCGCAGATCGCTGGCCTTTAACAACTGGGATTTGGAAGCTGCTACTATCGGGCTGAGATGTTAGTATTGTTACACATGGAAGATTCCATACATGAATACCTGTATTTAGAAATTACAGGTAATTTATGTTTATAACTCGGCAAGTCTATCTTTTCTCTCTCGGTCTACCAGTCTCTCTGCATCTCCCTTTCTGAGATTTTTAGTATTTATACACAGGTATGTCCAAAAATGATGTCATCAAATATTTTCAAATTATTTCTCTGCTACTTTATCTATATTATTTTCAACGTTCCTATCAAGTCATAGTATGGTCGAAGAGATTTTGTGCTGCTCCATCTTTATGTTATGAACACACATACCAATTCAAAAACATAATACGGCTCATCCCATCAAAGAGGGCAAGCGCATGACGAATTCCATATTAGTATGTTGGTTACATGCAAATAAGTAATTTTTAGTTTTATTGGGAGGAGTTTAAATTGGTGATTATGTGCAGCTATGAATTTATTTTATTTATATTTTGATGAATCATGTATATATAGGTTGGTCAAATAAAAATTTATCTGTTTTCACCATAACATGATCCACGTGGAATTCTCCGTTGTCATAATTCTAGCATGGATGAAGCCAATCTATTTTTTGGAAGGCAAATAGATTGGCTTCATCCATGCCTCATGACAAAATTTAATTATACTTCCCAAGCAAGAAATCAAATTTTGCACCTTCAACACTAATATGTCATAGGTGAATTTCTAATTCTTTCCAGTTTCAAATTTGTAAGAAATTTAGCATTGCATGTCAATACTTCTATTTTTGACATGTCTTCCAAAATAACTAGCGCGTACAGTGGCACGGGTTCATGACTAGTAACACTAGTAGAAAACGGGGCTTTGGTTGAAGCCAGGATAAGGGCATTCGTCCCATTTCACTCACAAACCGAGACCAATGGGGGCATCAGTCCCGGTTCGTGAAGCCAGGGCGCCGGTCGGGCCTCGGTGATCATTGGTGCCGGTTCGTCTGACACCTTTGGTATCGGTTCCAGACACGAACCGAGACCAATGGTCCTCGCTCCTGGCCCATGATACGTCTCCAACGTATCATTAATTTTTTATTGTTCCATGCTATTATTTATGATGTTTTGGATGTTTAATGGGCTTTGTTATACACTTTTATATGATCTTTTGGACTAACCTATTATCCCAGAGCCCAGTGCCAGTTTCTGTTTTTCTCCTGTTTTAGGGTATCGCAGAAAAGGAATATCAAACGGAGCCCAATTTACCTGAAATTTAACAGAGGCTGTTTTTGGACCAGAAGAAGCCCAGGAAGTGCCGGAGGGGGACTAGAAGACCCAAGGGCTGCCCACGAGGGTGGGGGGCGCCCCCCCCCCCTACAGGGCGCGCCCCCTGCCTCGTGGACAGCCCGTAGACCCCCTTTACTTGGCCCCGACTTCAACACCTCCTATATATAATGAAACCTACGGAAAATAACCTAGATCGGGAGTTCCACCGCCGAAAGCCTCTGTTGCCACCAAAAACCAATCTAGACCCGTTCTAGCACCCTGCCGGAGGGGGGAATCCCTCTTCGGTGGCTATCTTCATCATCCCGGCGCTCTCCACGACGAGGAGGGAGTAGTCCACCCTCGGGGCGGAGGGTATGTACGAGTAGCTATGTGCTTGATCTCTCTCTCTCTCTTTCTCTCTCGTGTTCTTGAGATGGCAAGATCTTGATGTATCGCGAGCTTTGCTATTATAGTTGGATCTTATGATGTTTCTCCCCCTCTACTCCCTTGTAATGGAGTGAGTTTTCCCTTTGAAGTTATCTTATCGGATTGAGTCTTTAAGGCTTTGAGAACACTTGATGTATGTCTTGCGTGGGGTACCTGTGGTGACACTGGGGTATTCTATTCATTCACTTGATGTATGTTTTGGTGATCAACTTGCGGGTTCCGTGACCTTGGGAACCTATGCATAGGGGTTGGCGCACGTTTTCATCTTGACTCTCCAATAGAAACTTTGGGTCACTCTTTAAAGTTCTTTGTGTTGGTTGAATAGATGAATTTGAGATTGTGTGATGCATATCGTATAATCATGCCCATGGATACTTGAGGTGACAATGGAGTATCTGGGTGACATTAGGGTTTTGGTTGATTTGTGTCTTAAGGTGTTATTCCAGTACGAACTCTATGATAGATCGAACGGAAAGAATAGCTTCGTGCTATTTTACTACAGTCTCTTGAATAGATCGAGCAGAAAGAATAACTTTGAGGTGGTTTCATACCCTACCATAATCTCTTCGTTTGTTCTCTGCTAGTAGTTACTTTGGAGTGACTCTTTGTTGCATGTTGAGGGATAGTTATATGATCCAGTTATGGTATTATTGTTGAGAGAACTTGCACTAGTGAAAGTATGAACCCTAGGCTTTGTTTTCTATCATTGCAACACCGTTTATGCTCACTTTTACCTTTAGTTACATTTCTGTTATTATATTTTCGGTTTACAAAAACCTATATCTACCATCCATATTGCACTTGTATCACCATCTCTTCGCCGAACTAGTGCACCTATACAATTTACCATTGTATTGGGTGTGTTGGGGACACAAGAGACTCTTTGTTATTTGGTTGCAGGGTTGCTTGAGAGAGACCATCTTCATCCTACGTCTCCCACGGATTGATAAACCTTAGGTCATCCACTTGAGGGAAATTTGCTAATGTCCTACAAACCTCTGCACTTGGAGGCCCAACAATGTCTACAAGAAGAAGGTTGCGTAGTAGACATCAAGCTCTTTTCTGGTGCCGTTGCCGGGGAGGTTAGTGCTTGAAGGTATATCTTTAGATTTTGCAATAGAATCTTTTAGTTTCTTGTTTTATCACTAGTTTAGTTTATAAAAGAAAACTACAAAAAAAATGGAATTAAGGTTACCTCATATGCTTCATCTTTTTAATATCTTTCGTGAAAATGATGGGAAGGAAAATTGTGCTCAAGTACTAGAAGAAGAATTACATAGAATTCTTGGTAGTAAAACTTGAATGATGAGCATGATTGCAATGTTGTTAGTGTGAATCCTTTGAATATCCATCTTATATTTACTAATTGGAGGCACCAACCGATCGAGGCTCAACGTTAATCCTCAAAACTAAGCACTTTGTCCATCGGATCTCCGTATTAACAATTAATAGCCGTCCGATGAGACATATTAGAGAGTCCTCGCCAGTTGTCCCACGTGCACCCTTGAGAAAGAGTCCTCACAAGTCACGAGTTGCCCAACTTGCACCCTTTTAGCCAACTATTCACGTGATGCTTCTTTCAGGAAAAAAAAATACAGTTTCAGGGGATGTAAAAAACCTCTGACCGACTAATTCCTCCCTGGATCCTTTGCATCCGAGGAACCCATGCACAATCCTCCCTCGGCTAGGGCTTCTACTCCTCCTCCGGGCGCTGGTGTTCCTTATCCTGTCCCTTCATATGCAACCTTCGAATACATGCTGCCTCAAACACGCTGCAATCAATCTTGCCTGAGGAGATCTTTCCAATCTATGCTTCGATGTTCCGATCAAACAACAAATCAAGGTGAATGATACGGTGGAGAAGGTCGTACATCGAACGAGGTTTGTTTCAGATCATCTAGCCGCCATTGTTGGTGAAGCTGCAAAGTTCGAGGAAGCTGCAGGGTCGACGAACTATGGCGATAGATTGCATGCACGCAAGGAACAAGGCTGAGGTACGCTTCTGTTTTAAAAAAAATTATGTTCTCCATCCTTTGATTGCAGACTTAGTCTCTAATAAGCAAGTACATCCTAGGATTTTTATTTGTGGGATTTTGGAGATGTGCATCCTTTGGTTACAGACCTGTTTATAGACGTGTTACTAGGATGGGTAAGATTTGTAGGTGATGTACCATCGAATTAGGGGATTCAGTTCACCAAATATTGGAACGTACTTGGGTACAAACTCGAGCACCTCCTCCAATTTTGTCGGAAAGTGGATAAGTCGTTTTTGGAGCATTACATCGCTTCCAGTCTGCTTCTCTTTTATTCTTTCAGCAAAAGCTATGTGTTTATTTTCATATGGATCTGTACTTTCAACAATGATCAGCCAACGGTTCACTACGATTCGATATCTTATAGAAGCACAAAGTCTCTGTTCTGATGGATACTTTGTATACAACTGTTGGTAAATCTGGAGCATATATGCATTCAAGAGGACAAGAACGTCTCAACCTAGCAGTATTTGTTGGAAGCAACACGGTAGATTGGAAAATTATGCGCAAGTTTACCTCCTGGTAAAGACTAGCAGTGAATTGTTGTTCACCTCCTCGACACTCTTCAATTCTAGACCCATTCAGTAGAGAAAATTAGTAGTCATGGAACTTAAATTATCTGCTTTAGATAATTTTATCTCACATATTTTTGCTATAGTTTCGTTCTCTAATTGTTGTTACGACTTTTGTACTTCAACACAAAAAGGCAGCAAAGCATATGTTGTTGGCAATCACCAACAAGTGTTATAGCCAATGATTAATCAGCTACTTAATTGTTTCTTTTACCTTTTCCACACACACACACACACACACACACACACACACACACACACACACACACACACACACA
>LR738714.1:791544274-791560724 GCA_902687465.1 Secale cereale | reverse complement strand
CACACACACATCTAAGTTTTTTAGGATTGAACCAGTAGAACAGACAAATGTTTTCTCTTATTTCTTGCAGATGCTTAGTTACATCATCAAGTTTCAAGTACACACACATCTCACCAGGAAAGTTTCCGATCCATGTAGATTAGTATTTGACGACTTACTAGGAACATGTTAGGCTATTTTTACATATTCAGATATACTCTCATATGTGCCATATATTAACATGAATTGACAAAAAAATCATATCCAGTCCTTTTTATAAGTGTGAAAAAATTACATATAATTTTTTATTATGAAAAAGAATTGTAATCAGCTAGCTGAATCGAATAACATTCCAGATTTTGATAATAAATCTGCATGATAATTTAATAAAATCATCTGTGTACGTTGGACATAGAAAGGAGGCTCCTGTTTGTTTACTAACATAGAAAATGTTGTTTTATTCAGCAACAATTAGAATATCTATAATGTTTGAGTCCTCTGGTCTTTGTCGTCCATTTTCCTTTCTCTTATGCTACATATTTTACTCCTAAAGGTTGGTCTAACACTACGTGTGACCCTCATGGGCACATAAAGTTACCCTCTCCAGCATATCACCCGGTGGAATTTTTATGGGGAACCTTCAGATTCATAAACAGCTAATATTATTTATGGGGAGCATTTAGATGATCGCCACATATATAGATGTACAAATCTATATTCTGCAGAGCTTATATTTGCGTTGAGACAAAAATGTTTCTACAACTTTTAGTCCAAGTATAATTAAGTCATGGGAACACCTATTGAATATATGTTCCCCCGACAGCAACCAAATTACTTCTTTTCTTATGAAACAAATTACTTGCATATATTTTGATTCTCCCATAGTTGTTTGATCCTAGGACCAACCAAGGGCGGAGGCAATATATTTTACCACTTACAGAGTGACCTTGATGTCTTAATACATATACATTCAGAGTCTATTTCACATGTTTATTCCAAGCCGTGTTGGGATGCTTACTAGCTTTTTCTATATATGAACAAATTGCAGGAGATACTTAACACAATTTCTGACCTTTGAACAACAGTTTTATACCTTATCGATCTCACCGATTTACCATCTATGTAGAGGTATCTATTAGTTCCTTTTTCTTCCAAGACAGATATATCTATGAGTTCTTTGTACTTCATATGATGTAATCTATATAAGTATTATGATTATTTACAGTTCAATATATGTACATGTACCCTTTGCTGCAGACAGTGAGAACTGAAAAGTGCCATAGAGAAAATTGTATGGGTAAACCAATAGGTATTGATGTAGTTGTAGTTTGCCGACAATGGTTCATGGTTTGCTAATTAACTTTAATCTACTATTTTCCATAGTTTGGATTGCCTGACCACTCCATATGAAAAAGCAGTTTGTAATTATACAATAACTTTCTAATCACTTTCTCCTTTCGACTTATTGTTTTGATTGGAAATGTGTGCGCTTGAAATTTAGATGGAAATTTATCAGTGTGGGCCAGTCAATGGACACAATAAGGACACTATGACATCATGAACAAGCATGCATATTTGTAGAGTATGATCATAATACTCAATATGAGAAGCCAACGCAATGTAGACTGCTACACACATTCTTCCTTTCCTCATGTTTTCTGGCATGCCCATTCTAATATGTCCGACTTACATGAAGCTTCATTATACATTTGGCATTTAATTCACATCACACTTTTACTTCTGGTGCAAGATTGTCTGAGCTGATGACAATGGTAAGGCCCACATCCCTCAAATAACCCATGTCTAATGCAAAGGAATTCACAATATTAAGGCCTCAAACGAACTGGATAAGTTGGAAATAGGAAGAAAAACGTGGCTGTCAGCGCAGATGCACATAATTATTAGCTTTTGATGGTTCACATGACAAAATTCGTGATATATTGACATAAAGGGAGGGAGGCAATTCGTCGATGTTGCAATGTTTAGTTCCCAACTTAATGGCGATCGTGTTTCACATATTTTGATTATAATTTGATAAATTTTATAGATTTTCGGTTGGAACTCATGCTTTTGTACTTTTAGTTTGTCTACCGATCATATCGATGCAATAAATTGTGGTACTTCAGAATAAATGAAGAATACAAAAGAAAATTTGGGTGATCTGACTCTGACCAAAGTACTATCTTGCAAATTCTCTTAGTGGCTTCCTGTATTTTAAGAATTTTGAGAAAACAAAGCCTAGCCCGTGCAGCAGCACGGGTTGATGACTAGTGGTACTAATGATGATTGCACTAGTCATGATGAAAATATCTCATATAAGCATGTTGATTTTTGTGGAGTGCATAGAGTTTGCAAATACATACCAAATAGGGAAGATATATTTTGCAAGAGGCATTAATATTTATAAACTAAATGGTTGCTACAGAGGCTAGATGATTGTGCTGAAAATTTAAAATTTCTTTGCCATCCTTGTGAACTTTGCAATGAACGTGATCACTTAAATCCCCAAATTGTTTCATGATTGAATCGTGTCCAAAAATTGTGATGATTTGATCTCCCTTGCACGTCATAATGAACTTAGTTTGCTTGTGGGTTATGAAGAAATAAAACATTTAACTAAGGATCTTCCATAATTTGTCCTTGATAAAGTTCTTGATTTTGATCTGGAGGAAATTTATATGTATTGTGTTGTGAATTGCATTGAAAATCCTTATATAGCCAATTACCTTAAGTCAAGAAAACAAATAGGATATGAAGAGAACACTAATGAAAGGGAAGAGATTTCCCAATATCTTTCTATTCTTTCTTATGATGAATCAGGTAACGAGGAGGAGCCCTCTATTCAACCAATCGCATTAATAAGGAGCTCCAAAAAGATGATTAAACTCACACCTAATGTGAAGAAGAAAAAGAAAAGACGGAGAAGCAAAGATAAAGAGGTATATCTTCCAAATGATGTTGCTTCTATTACTCACTAGCAAACATGCCCGTGCGTTGCAATGGGAGAAAAAATTTGCATGCTCTTAGCATAATAAGCATGACTCAGGACCCCTCCACATGTCCACGTTATCTATTTCAACATAGCGCATCATCGGTGTTGTTGCTTATCCTACTTCCCGCCTTCATCGACCATGATTGTAGTGTCCACCTGATCGCAATATGCCCGGATGTGGTCAATCCCAAGGTGACTATCTCGACCACTGCATGCACATCTATCATTGAACCACGCAATCACATATCAATGTTAAATATTTTGAAAACTATTCTCGTTGAAATAGACGTGACGGCCACCCGTCACGCCCACTCGCTTTTAAATTATTATTATTTTCAAAGTGCATCAACCTTCTTTTTAAAATACTTAACCACTTTGTACATCACACTTTTTAAAAGAGCAGGGACATTTTCCCAATTATGAATATACTTTTAAGCACGTAAGCACATTTTAGAATTATATGTTTTTTTAGAAAGGGCTAACTTTATAGATTATATGAAGATTATTTTAATACATGAATACTTTTCTTGAAACGACGCAAACAATTTTAAATGCATGAACGATTTTTTAAAATGACATAACATCAAAAGGTTGAACCATGTTGGATATGGAGTGTAGAATGTTACACATACGCACGCCCAAGTTTTTTCCTCGGTATATGAATAGGAGAGAAGAGGGTACGTATAATTCCGATTGTATGGATCGTCTTAATTCCTTTCCTTCTTGTGGCAGGATGTCCTTAATTTAATTCATTTCCTTCCTTTCTTAATTTAATTCCTTTTCTTCCTCCGTAGGCATGGTTCTTTAATAATTAGTTAAATTCCTTTCCTTTCCTGCTAAGGCACATGGTTCTTAATTACTTAATTCCTTTCCTTTCTGGGTGAGGCACAGGGTTCTTAATCACTTAAGACCTGAAAAAACATCGCACACCCCTAATATCAGGTAAAAGTATTGGACATCGGCTCCTAATATCAGGTACAACATAAATTATGATACATGTGCATTCAATTATATATTGCCATTGTACGTGAAGCTCACATTGATCAGTAATCCTATGCCAACAATATGGAAAACACCACTACATCAAGCACACTGCACGATTAGTGCATTGTTCAGAGCCAATACTTGTTGGTTGACTACACAACTCCTGGCCTTGGGCCTTGATGGATCTCTTCAACATGCTGCAACTTCTCCATTAACCAGAGCCAAAGAGCACGTTGGTCGCAACGGGGCCATAGCAAGTGCCCTTTAGTTGACATCCAACAAATCCTCGACAATTATCAACATAAATATAAGGATGCTCCACTACCCAACCTCGGTTGGCTGTACAAGTTTCTGTAAGCAGATAGTATAACATGCGCTACACTACATATTTCAGTTAGAAGTATAGCATAAGTGGAAAGAGCTGTAGAAGGTTATCCTTTAAACTTACAAAATTGTCGACGATGTCAAATTCAGAACATGCAAAAGATTAACAGTCACCTACTATTTTCAGCACACACACACACACACAAAAAGAACTCTGGAAGATATGTGTAGTGTAGTAACCTTCCACGTCGATGCGGCATCTTGCTCATGCAAGGAAATATATCAACCCTGACTCGTGAATATAGTACCGCTTATATACATTAGGAATTTATAGGTTGATGCAACCAATTTAAAGCCCATAAATCAAGTCCTTTTTATTTGCTTGCTTCAGGTGGAAGAGCTTGGGGTTCTATAAATGACAAGATGAGGTTCTGTAAACGACAATGTGCTATGCCATAAAATGTAGAGGTAACACAAGCATAAATGATATTAAACTAATTCTGAGCAATTTGCTCAAATCAGAAATGAATGGAAGAAACATGGTCAAAATGGATCTCTATGAACATCATTTTGGTTTATACAGAATGCAATATATATTATATCACAGATTAAAAATATATCCAAAAATAATGTAAAACATTGTAACGAATTACTCTCCATCCAACCATCTCTCCGGTACGGTTGCTCCCTAGCCAGCATTTGACACAAACACTTGATTGAATCAATCAGGCTAGTCCGGTTCAGCTTCAGCACTTGTTGTCCGTTCAGTGTATTTCAGTGTCTAAAATTCAGACATAAAGGTACGTGCTGCAGGTACAAATAAAATACAGAAAGAATGCCTGGGTTTTCCTGAGCTGCTTCTTGGTGCTTGCCGTTGACCTGGTGCTCGAGCTTGAGAGTAAGAGGAGAGGATGGGGAAGAGGCAGAAAAGGATGGCAAGATGGTCACACCGAACGGGTTGGCCTTCGGGCAGTAGTCGTGCTCCTCAAAGACAGTGCAAAGGCATCACACGGGAGTGTCCAGGGACTCCCCACATCTTCTTCAGAGGGTATGGTCACGACGCCGGCAGTGAGGAGCAGCCCGCGCACAAGCACCAAGAAGCAGCCCACGGCGTGCAGGCGGTTGACCGCAGTGTTGCAACAGATGGTGTTGCCTACGTAAAAACATGGTGCTGCACAGGAGTGGTGGGACAGACGCCGGAGGAGGCGCAGGGGACGGCGACCGGGAGTTGCGCAAGAGACAGGTCATGGCATCGGACATCGATCCCGCAGCTCGGCAAAAGGCAGCCATGGCTCAGAGCCTCAGAAGGCGCGCATCCGCAGTGTGGTATGGGTGGTGCGGAACGAGGAGGTCGAGGAGCTGGCGTGGTGCTCGCGCCATGAAGGACCGGCGACGGATCGAAGCTGACGGAAGAAGAGGGCCATGGATCAGGGTGAGCTCAGACGGTCGCGGATGGACAAGGGGCGGAGAGAGAAGGAGAAGAACAAGGAGGAAAGAGGAGGCATGTGGGATGAGGGGAGATCGCCGGCGTGGTCCTCAGCGGGGTGGAGCGGAATCTGGTGGGAGGGCAACTCTTGCGCGTGCGGCGCAGTGGGGAAATTGGGGATGGATTATTACCTAGCGAATAGTTTTCTTTACTTGTGTACTGCGGGTTGATTATGTAAAATTAGAGGGTTATTTTTGCAAAAAAACGCAACGACGGTGAGCAGGCGGGCAGAAGCGATAGCTGCTTTATTATTAGGGAAAGAAAGATTGTGATGATGATAATTGCTATACAATCGGTGCTATCCATACTATTAACGATGAGAGTGATTATGCTTATGATATGAAAAGGCCCAAGCTTGGGGATACTATGTTTGATGAGAATGACATGTTTGAGAATTTATTTGCTGCAATTAACGTTTGTCCCAAGCTTGGGCATGCTACGCTTGATGAACATGATATTTTTAGCCTCCCAAGTCTTGATATGCAAACCTATTATGATGGAAGCATGCCTCCTATTTATGATGATTATTATGATGCCCTCTATGCTATAAAAAGTAGTGATGATTATATTTAGAAAACTTGTCATGATTATGACTAGCTTTTTCTGAACATTACTCCTTTAATGTGGAAACAATCTATAGTATTCAAGTCTCTTTTGATACTCCCACTATTCCGAATGAGAAGAAATTTGCTTATGTGGAGAGTAATAAAATTTATATGCTTGGGGATCATGACAAGAATGCCTTATGTAATAGTTAGATTGTTGAATTCACTCATGATGCCTCTAAAAATTATTATGAGAGAGGATCATATGCTTGTAGTAATTGCAATAGTATCAAGTTTCCTCTTTATGTGCTTAAAATTTTGAAGCTATGCTTGTTTTGCTTTCCTATGCTAGTTGATTATTGTTTCCATAAGTTGTTTGCTCACAAAATCCCTATTGTTTCCATAAGTTGTTTGCAATGGAGTCGGGGTCGAATGCTTGGAGTACAACACATCTACCGGCACAAGGAGCTGGAGGGGGATCATACTGTCGTTTGTTTTGTGTTGGGGTACATACATTCATACTAAGGCCTCCTTTGATTCATAGGAAAGAAAAAATGGAGAAATATGAAAATTAGAGGATTGCCATGTCCTACCCACCTGAATCCTATGGAATTAGAAAACATAGGATTTGGCACAACTAGGCGTGTTTGATGGGAGCATAGGAAAAGCATCGGATCTCAGAGCATTATAATATTATTATTTTAAAAGGTGTGCTTTCAAACAGGTAGCCGTTACTCACTAGCTAGCCGTTTGGCTACAACAGGATATATATGCGCAAGCACAAAGTTTCTTCTTTACAAGATCTCCACTTCATACAACCGAGAACAGGTTACATGCAAGTCTTTGCTGGTGATAGCTGAAGTTTTCTCATATTTGCTTGATCTTCTCTCAAATATGAGGTTAGTTCTTCTCCTGTACATGTCCCTTCGCTTTTTTAGATCTTCTCCCTGTATAGATTCCCTTTGCTTTAGTTCTTCACCCTGTACATGTTTCCACCACTGGCCATTTAGTCCATATCAAGAAAATTGACAGCACCATGGCCTTTTTTGTTCCCCGGAGACAATTTTATCCTAGCCGACCACCCAAAATCATCAAGTCAGCAACAACCATCAGCATGAGAAGCCATATTTTTTTTAGTTCTTGCATTCCGTAACTGATTCAAACATATGCAGAGGTAAACGGCAAGAAAAGAAATATTGTCCTAATATCATGAAATAGTACAATGACCTGTAGTAAGCTGCATTAGTTATCTCCCAAAAAATTCAGAGTATGACAAAGTAATTTGGGATCACTATGTGACTAGCATGGAAGAATTAAACTTTGTCTTAACTATATTAATTAAGCAGATATATTTAAACTTGTAAAGTCATGATGTAACTCACTGATTTTCCACAGGCTTGTTTGTCATAACATCCGATGGATCCGAGCTACTGTAGTAGATCAAAAAGTGAGGATGAATTTGCTCTTTTTGTTCTTCCTACTTTGGTAGAACCCTCTCATTCCTCAAGAAGACCTATGCACACTTCAATAGTTACAGGCGCACGGCGTGTAAACCAAATTTTAAATGGATATGAAGACCTATGCAAAAGGCACTTCAAAATGGAGACTGACATTTTTCAAGCTTTGGTTCAGAAACTGCGCGAGAATGATCGCCTTGTTGATGGAAGAGATGTCTCAGTAGAAGAACAAGTTGCTATATTTTTGTATGCACTATCTAAGAATGCAACAAATGATACTTTGGCAGATTGGTTTCAGCATAGTGGACAAACAATAAGTTACTATTTTGGAGAAGTGCTCAATGCAATTACAGAACTCTATTTTGTATATATATACGTCCACCTTCTCTACACCCGTATCCAATCTTGAGTAAACAGAAGTTCTACCCCTTTTTATGGTATGTATACATGGTTATGATCAAGTTCAAATAATATAATTTCAAAAATTTACGGAGAAGATTATATGGCTCATGTACTTATATTTATGCAGGACTGCATCGGCGCTATAGATGGTACACATATTCCATTGAAATTACCTGTTCATGAGCAAGAACCATATCGCAATAGGAAGCAAACATTGTCACAAACTGTTATGGTAGCATGTGATTTTGATTTAAAGTTTGTGCATGTACATACTGGTTGGGAGGGATCGGCTTCAGATGCAAGAGTCCTACAAGATGCACTTCACCATGGGTTTCAAGTACCCCCTAGAAAATTTTACCTTGTAGATGCTGGTTATGCAAATACGCCACAATTCCTGGCTCCATATTGTGGTACTAGGTACCACTTGCAAGAACAAGGGAGAGCTCGCCAAAGGCCAAGAAATCATAAGGAATTATTCAACCTACGACATGCACAAATCCGAAACCATATCGAGAGGACTATTGGTATACTAAAAATGAGATTTCCGATACTGAGAGTGGCTTCACATTACTCTGTTACCAAACAAATTGACATATCAGTTGCTAGTTGCGTGCTGCACAATTTCATACGTTTGCATAATGGAGATCTATCTTGGCCTGAGAATACTGCTGTGGAGATTCGTCAAGAACAATTTGTGGATGTGCCAAGTGGAGATCACAAGTATCATAATGACATACATGCATTTAATTACTCTAGAGAAGCTGGGAATCAAAAGCGAGACGATATAGCACAACAAATGTGGGCACAGTATGTCTCACAAAGATCTTAGAATATGTAATATGTTATCCAAGTTCAGCGACCTAGAGAATAGTTCTGGAAATTTGTTCAGAACAATTAAACCTTATATGCAAACTGTAGATAGCAAGAAAAATAAGCTACAATGTAAAAATGGGAATAGTATGTTAGTCACCTTCATATAGTGGAGCTAATTCTTCATAAAGAGGGAATGATCTTTCTTTCCATTGCAAGACATCCTTGATGTTCTTACGAGCAGGAAAGCTTGCCCAAACACTATCTGGTGCGTCAACCATTTTTCTGTCCTTATCCCATCCAAAGCCACTTTGATCCAACAATTCTTTTACACTTCGATAGTCTCTCTTCAGATCTTGCTCCTTTTGTTTGACTTGGTTGAGAGTAAATGATTGATCAAACCTTTGATTTAGTCGAGAAACAATATTTCTCCATGCCTCCTTACTCCAAGCATTATGTGTCCGAAAACTAGGCACATCGTGATCTTTTAGGAGTCTAACAAGGAACAACTTCATTTGGTGACTCCATTTGGCTCGAGTATTAACTTTTGTGAGTCCTAAATATTTAACATAGGTGGACCAATTTAGTTTCTAAACCAATAACACATCACAGCTATTCTTTTTATAACAGTAACACATAACAACTTAGTAATGTTGCACAGTTGAGTTTATCAAAGTCACTGAAACATCAGATCATACCTATTTTTGGATGAATACTTGCAGTCCCACCATCCAATTCAAGATCAATTGCCCCATTGGATTGCAGATGATGGCCTTGTCGCTCTGACAAGCACCATCGATCAGCCATTTGGGGACTCCATTTGATTCGAGTATTACCTTTTGTGGCTCCTAAATATTCAACATTGGTGGACAAATTTAGTTTCTAAATCAATAACACATCACGACTAAATAAAATTGCACTTAGTTCATCAAAGTCATTTAAGCATGAGAGCATACCTATTTCAGGATGAAGACTTGCAGTCCCACCATCAAGTTCAAGATCAACTGCACCATTGGATTGCAGATGATGGCCTTGTCGCTCTGACAAGCACCATCGATCAGCTACCTACATGCATCAGACTGTTAATTAGCATACATTCTGTTAGCATATATGCAAGGGCGCCAATGATATTTGTGCAGAAGAGAATCCATGGAAGGGGAAATTTTAGTGCCCCGTGCACACACACACAAATTACCATGTTCCTATATATGTCATGTGCATTGCGAATTAACTCAAATGTAAGAAAATATATATGTTGGTCTAATAGCTATGAAGAAAATGGCCCCACGAACCAGAAGCAAACTAGCAATACGAGTAGCACCAGAACATGGCCTCACATGTCACTTGGTAGGCTACCAGATTAACTCAAATCTGAGAAAATATTTAGACCTGTAATTGCAAAGAAAATCCCCAAATCCCGAAACAGTAATCTCAGATCTGAAAAAGGGAGAAAATCTACAATAGGCTGCAAGCTAATACTAATCAAAATCAATCGAATGTGTGTGTGTGTGTGGTAGCTACAAATCATGGTAATTGATGGCGAGCAACCACAGAAAAATACAAATAGCTATTATATGACGCAAGGGAGGACCGGATCTAGCTTTTGCAGTGGCCTCCAAAGTACCTTGTTGCTGGACATCGAGGAGGAGCACAGACGCAAGAGGCCTGTCCGCCAGCGGAGGAGTTGAGCTAAGGGCCGCGCGGCCGGCCGGCTGGCCGTGGCGCAGCACGACTAGATCGATGCGAATGGGATGGGGAAAAGCGGTGCTGCAGGAGGGTTTGCTGTGGTGTCGTGAGGAGGTACGCGAAGCCTATTATTTACCGCGGAAACTGCGGGTGAACGAGCGGCGCGCGCTTTTCTTCCCGTCAGGATTCTTTCCGAGAGCTCAGACCTGTTGGAAATTTTCCAGTGAAATACAGAAGGGAAAGTTCCATAGGATTAATTCCTGAGGATTGAATTCCTGTAAATCAAACAACCATCACAGGAAAAAATCCATAGGATTGCAATCGTATGAAAATCCTATAAAAATCCTATGAATCAAAGGAGGCCTTAGTGTGTTCAAGCAGGAGCTGGACAAGAAGGTAGTCCAAGATTCTGTTGAGTAAGGATTCGGCAATCACGACCTAGCTGCCAGAGCCGAGGTCAACCAGGACGGCGGCGAGTCTGATGTGGAGAATGGATGTCACGTACTGGATGCAGGGGAGGAAACTGAATCCGCTGAAGAGAGGAAGTGAGCAGCATGGCATCTAAAACGACGCCGTACGCAGGCGAGGTATGGCATCAAGGCATCAAAATCGAATGTAAAGGATGCAATCTCGCTTTTGTTTTTCTGAATTTGCACGACATGAAAGGGATGAACTGCTCGTTTGTGCCTGTCAGTTGTTGGTCCTTTGGATTAAGTATATATGTAATTTCGTTTTTTTAGACAAAGTATTATGTAATTTCGTGGTTAAAACAATTTGGACTCCGTGCATGCGATGGCCTTCTCTTTGCCTTTTTTTTTTGAGACATTCTCGCTAGACTTTATTCAAACTGCCACCACGTTTACATGAATGAAACTAAGATCCCCAGGTTGGCCTAACCAAACATGGCGGCCCAACCCGAGTGAAAGTGCATGTCTAGCGAGATTGTGAGCCTCGAAATTCGAGCTCCTAAACTCATGTATTATATTACATGAAGAAAAAGCATAAGATCTAGCTATGATTTCATGTATGATAGCACCATGGCCTGCCGACGATGACCCCTGCTTGATTTCTTCCACCACGCTCTTACAATCAGACGCAACGTGAATCTCGTGAACATATAAATCTTCTGCCACCGCCAACGCCTCCCTCACTGCTAATGCCTCAAGTATGGTTGGGTTATGGATGTGTTTAAAAGTAATAGCCGATGCACCGAGAAAGACTCCCTGTAGATCCCTGCATACAACTGCAACAGCCCCCATTGTCCCGTTTGAAACTGCCGCATCAACATTCATTTTTACATGCTCCAAAGGCGGTGGTATCCAATGAGACAGTCTACTCCTCATACTCAAGCGTGTTTGTTGGTTGGGCTTCGCCAGTACTTGCAGATCCCTCAAATAAGCATTGATAAAGGTACGAGTCTGCAGCGGACTGTCAAAGATGTCCTCATGAACAGCTCTTCTCCTAGCTCTCCAGATCGCCCATAGTGTCACCACCAAGCGAGTGAACTCCTCTTCTGATAGTATTTCGTGCAGTGTGAATATCCGCCCTTTGGCGTTTAAATTCAGATTTTCGCACATCTTCTCAACTAGTTCTTCTGATGACAGTGACCAAATACACCTGGCCATAACACAATCAACCAGTGCATGCTTCCATCCATCCTGAGCTGAACAAAAAGGACAAGCAAACGTAGTTGACATATGGCAGTGATGCAATACATCCCCCGTGGGGATTGAATCAATACACAGTCTCCAAACGAAGTTCCTCAGCTTCGAAGGCACCTTAATATGCCATATCGCCGTCCAGGCCTTCATCTCTCTGTCAACAGCAGACGTCCCCTCGGCGCCTTCAAGGAGCTGCGTTTGCTGACTTTTCAGATTGTATAGCATCTTGTAAGCTGATTTCACAGAAAACTTGCCTTGGTGATCCTCTCGCCAGGCCCAAAAATCGTCGATCCTCCTCGTACATAGCGGTATCTTCATTATCTCTTCCACATCAATAGGGGCAAAAACTCTTCTTAACTCATTCTCTCGCCAAGACGATGATGATGCATCAATAAGTTCCGAAACTAATAAAGGCGGCTGGGTTACCAGTGATGCGATGGCCTTCTCTTTGCCTGGAGCAATTAGCCGAAGCGATGGGCCTGTTTGATTAAACAATGTAGTTGGTACGGTAAAATCATATTAAATGGGTTATTGGGCCGTGCATAGTAAATGGGTGACGTTGGACGGCTCAGGCAGGCTCAGAAATATGTCGGAGCCGTGCACCGAGAACCTGGTCCGTAAGCACAGCGCGACGGAATATCCTATTTGACGCTCTTTGCGTCAAACTGCCCGCTTCGCACAGGCGAGCGACCGAGCAGCGACGCAAAAGGCCGGCCCAGTTTTTGCGCGTACAACCGTCACTAGCCAGCCGGTTTTGCTACTTCTAGAAGGATCTCTGAAACGGATTTTTTTTCTTTTACTGGTTTATCTGTTTCTTTTCTTTTCTTCGTTTTCTGTTCCTTTTTTCTTTTTCAAGGTTATATTATCTCTTTTATTAAACTAAGTTCATGTTCAATAATTGTTCTTAAATTTAGAAAAATGTTTTTGCCTTTAAAAAATGTTCGAAATTAAAAAAAAGGTTACATTTCAAAAAATTCATAATTTCAAAAAACAATCGTGATTTTCAAAAAATGTTCTTTTTATCATAAAATGTTGCAGATGCTTTTGATCAAAATTTTCAAATAAATGTTCGTGATTTTCAAAAAATGTTCATGCTTTCACAAAATGCTTTTGTTGAAATTTGAGAAAAACATTTATGCTTAAAATTTTGTTCACATTTTTTTAAAAATGTACATGTTTCAAAATATGTTTTTGCGTTTCATAAAGTTATTCGTGTATTTCTTTTTTTTTTCTTTTAAAATAAATGTTTGGCTTTTCAGAATTTGTTCGCCTTTTCTATAATATGTTCAACACTTCGAAATATGTTCCCTTCTTCAAATTTTGTTCTCAAATTAACAAATATTTGTGTTTACAAAACAATTCCTGGAATTTTTAAAATGTTCGCATTTTAGAAAAATGTTCAAAAGTTCAAAAAATGTCCCTGGTTTCCATTTTTTTCAAAATTCGAAAGAATGTTCTGAATTTGAAAATATGTTCACATTTTCCAATTATTCTTCACAGTTTTTTAGAAAATGTTCATGTTTTTAAATTTGTGTTCGAATTACAAAATTTGTTCACATGTTTGAATAAGTGTTCAGAATTTGTTCAAAATTTCAAAATTCTATTCCCGCTTTCAAACATTGCTCAATTTTTTTATGGCTATGTTCATAATTTCCAAGAGAAAGATCGAAAACTCTGAAAAAGATCGGATCTCTGTCTTTACATTCTTTAATAGTTTGCTCTTTTTGATTGTCAGTAGGACTCGCCAGCCCGAGTCGTTAGGAAGAGTGCCTCCCGAGCTGGATGTAAGGAGTTCGATTCCCTCCTCAGTCGAATTTTTCGCTACATTTTTACATCGTCATGACGCATAATGGGCCGGCCCAGTCGGGGCTATGTCTGCGCGTCGCGGCGGCAATTTGCCGCAGAGCGCGTCACATAGGAGGTCCAGCGCGACGGCCATCGCATCGTAGGACGTGGCCTATTTCTGCAAATATACGGTAGGAGAATACAGCTTGGATCACGGATCTACTTGCGAACTGACGGCGTGGATATCGGGATCAGCAGAGTTCGGGCTCAGAAACTGATATCCAAAAGTCAACAATCTATTTCCCAATAAAACATACTTTGATTTGTTAATTACTCCCTCCGTCCGGAAATACTTGTCATCAAAATGAATAAAAGAGGATGTATCTATATGTATTTTATCTCTAGATGTATTTTTTTTTATCCATTTTGATGACAAGTATTTTCGGACGGATGTAATTATTACCATATGTCCATTCAAGATAGGCAAGACGCACCACAAAAAATAAATAAATTAGCACAACTCTTGGACACGGTTCCTCATGCGCTACCGAGGATCAGAGGCAATGTGTGGTGGTTTTTTACTGTTGTGCAGAAACGTGTGGTAGTATTCCTGCGTGTCCATCGGATAATTGCTACAAGGATTGCTCATATATCTAGCTGATGTTGACGCAAACATTTTTGTAGAAAATATTAATGTTTAAAGTAAAGCTTGTCTAAACATCTACTTCCGTTATTATTTGTGTTATGCTTCTAAAGATGGCTGCTGCCTTGTACTCCCTTCGTCTCAAAATTCTTGTTTTAGATTTATGTAGATACGGATGTATCTAACACTAAAATGTGAATAGATACATCCGTATGTAGACAAATCTAAGACAAGAATTTTGGGACGGAGGGAGTATATTTTTTAGAGCTCCATTATCATAATACTCCTTCCGTTTTTATTTACTTCGCACATTAGGTTTGTCTAAAGTTAAACTTTATATACTTTCAACAAGTTTGTAGAAAAATATATTAATATATACACCACGAAATATATATCATTGGATTCATCCTTGCATATATTTTGACATCATATAATATTTTTACTATAAATGTTCATATTGTTTTCTACAAACTTCGTCAAACTCTATTAAGTTTGACTACGGTCAAAGCTAATATGCGGAGTGAATAGAAATGGCGGGAGTATCTAAGTTTAGTGCGACCTCTAAAAGATTATTGCTTGTAAGGATGCAATGTTCAATTGGCAGCTAAAAATGATGCATGACAATATTATGTTTATAACATAGATAATCATTGATTAGTTAATTATTATGGTCAAATATAATAACAAGATTATACCCCGCGTGTTGCTGCGTGAATTAGTTTCAATACATTTTAGTGAGATTTGGTCATAGGAAAAATGAATATTTAAGTTAATAACATGAGAATCAAAACAAAAAATACATATGCTTTATTGCATATGCTTATTGTACACTAGTAGAAAAAGGGTCAAACGTGAAGCACATTAGTCCCGGTTTGTAACAGAACCGGCACTAATGTGACCATTAGTGCCGACACTAATGTGACCATTAGTGCCGATTCCAACGGCTAGGCGGACAGAGATCATTAGTACCGGTTCGTGGGCAACCTCTAGTACCGGTTCATGCCAGGAACCGGTACTAATGATGCTGTGTCAGGCTGTTGTCAGGCTAGGCACCTTTAGTACCGGTTCATGGCATGAACCGGTACTAGAGTATCTTAGTAAGCTAATTTTTAGTCCCACCTCTCACTAGGAGCGGTTTATAAGCCTTGAGTGCACAGACAATGTAGGAGAGGCGCAATGTTCACCTGCACGTTGCTTAGCTTCAAACCTTGAGGAATAGTATAGACTGCACGGAGCTATGTGCAGTGCTTTGTACACTCTTCCGAAAGGCTTGAAGCTAATTAACGAGCATTGCGTCTTTTTTTGAACTCCAGACTTTTTGTGTGTTCAAAATGCACCATTCAAATCCACATCATCAATTATGAGCCCTTTCTGAATTCATTTGGTATTTATCATTCATTTACTGATTTGTTTTGAGAGAGCTAAATGACCGTGAAAATGAAAAGCACTACAAATTGAAGTCTGAAAAGGTTGAAACTTGGCATGGTATCATCATTTCACCCACATGGCATGTGCAAAAAAGTAGAGAGGGTCACGGCAAAAACTGGATGCACTTCGTGTACAAAACAATCTCTTTCGAAGTATCAGGGTTTAGGACGAAAACTCATATGATACAAAGGCATTGCATTTTTTGAACTCCAGAGTTTTTGTGTATTCAAAATGCACCATTCAAATCCACATCATCAATTATCTGTCC
>LR738714.1:791521385-791544025 GCA_902687465.1 Secale cereale | reverse complement strand
ACCAAAACTCATATGATACAAAGGCATTGCATTTTTTTGAACTCCAGAGTTTTTGTGTGTTCAAAATGCACCATTCAAATCCACATCATCAATTATTAGCCCTTTCAGAATTCATTTGGTATTTTTCATTCATTTACTGATTTGTTTTGTGAGAGCTAAATGACCGTGAAATTGAAAATCACTACAATTTGAAGTCTGAAAAGGTTGAAACTTGGCATGGTATCATCATTTCACCCACATGGCATGTGCAAAAAACTAAAGAGGGTCACGGCAAAAATTGGATGCACTTCGTGTATAAAATGGACAATCTCTTTTGAGGTATCAGGGTTTAGGACGAAAACTCATATGTTACAAAGGCATTGCATTTTTTTTGAACTCCATAGTTTTCGTGTGTTCAAAATGCACCATTCAAATCCACATCATCAATTATTAGCCCTTTCTGAATTCATTTGGTATTTTTCATTCATTTACTGATTTGTTTTGAGAGAGCTAAATGACCGTGAAATTGAAAAGCACTACAAATTGAAGTCTGAAAAGGTTGAAACTTTGCGTGGTATCATCATTTCACCCACATGGCATGTGCAAAAAAGTAGAGAGAGTCATGGCAAAAACTGAATGCACTTTGTGTACAAAATGGACAATCACTTTCGAGGTATCAGGATTTAGGACGAAAACTCATATGTTACGAAGGCATTGCATTTTTTTGAACTTTTTTGAACTCCAGACTTGTTGTGTGTTCAAAATGCACCATTCAAATCCACAGAATCAATTATCAACCCTTTCTGAATTAATTTGGTATTTTTCATTCATTTACTGATTTGTTTTTAGAGAGTTAAATGAGATATAAAATGTTTGTTAGATAATTTTAGATATAGAAATGTTAATTAGATATAAAATTTCAGATATAGAAATGTTAGAGAGAAATTTTAGATATATTTACGGCAATGTTAGATATACATTTTAGATATAGAAATTTTACTTAGATATAAAATGAAATACCATATAAAAAATTGTTTGCGCGCTACCCAGTGGGCCTGCAAGGCCCTGGGCCTGTATTTGCAGGCCCATAAAGGCCCAGCAGACTCACAGGACAGCGCGGCAAAGTTAGGCCAACAAGCCTGCAGTAGAGACGAGCTCGAAGGAGCAGCCGCGGCGGGGTTTATAAACCAGTGCAGCTGCACCTCGGCTAGCGAGTTGGGACTAAACTTGCCGCACCGCACCTGCGCCAGCGCACCCCCTTTAGTACCGGGTCTTGGCACCAACCGGTACTAAAGGGGTGTCTTTAGTACCGGTTGGAGCCACCAACCGGTACTAAAGGGGGTGCGCTTCCCGCCGCTTGGCATGGCAAAATTTGATCTTTAGTACCGGTTGGTGGCTCCAACCGGTACTAAAGGTCATTCCTATATATACAACACTTACGAATTTCATTACTTTTCATCTCCTCTGCTTCTTCTCCTCCGCCCCGTCGCCGCCGCCCCCGTCGCTGCCCCGCCCGCCGACGCCCCCGTCGTCGCCGCCCTCGTCGCTGCCCCCGTCAATGCACCCGTCCCCGTCACCGCCCGTCACCCTCCCCGTCGCCGCCCATAGCCGCGCCGTCCCCGTCGCCGCCCGTAGTCGCGCCGTCCCCGTCGCCATCCCCGTCGTCGCCGCTGGTCGCCGTCCCTGTCGCCCCCTATCTCCATCCCGTCAGCGACGCCCGTCGCCGTCCCCTTCGCCGCCCCCGTCACGCCTCGCCTCGCCGGTGAGCTCCTGCCCCGCCATGGCCCCACACACACACACACACACACACACACACACACACATCGTTACTTACAAAAATGTTAGAAATTTTTATGTTTTTTAGTTATAGAAATGTTTACAGAAATGTTAGAAATTTTTCTATTTTTTAGTTATAGAAATAGTTATAAAAAAGTTAGAAATTTTTCTTTTTTTTTTAGTTCTAGAAATATTAGAAATGTTATACAAATGTTAGTTATATATATATAAATGTTATAATTTTTTTTCTGTTTTTTAGTTATAGAAATATTAGAAATGTTATAGAAATGTTAGTTATATAGCATTGTTAAAAATGTTATAGAAATGTTAGTTATATAGAAATGTTAGAAATTTTAGTTATCAAAATCCAATCATTAAAAAAAGTTACTTTTTGCGGGCATGTAGCTAGTATTTGTTCTCGACGATGCTCGGCCCGCATCCTCGCCGTCGACCCGTCCGCGACGACGTCCGGCTGACCCATGTCCGGGACTGGGCTCCGCCGGGCTGGCACTGGGAGGTGCTGCCTGGAGGGGCGCGCCGCTTGATGAGGAACCTGGCCCCGGGTCCCGTCGTCGACCCTGATCTCGTTTGGTGGCGTTCGCGTGGGCCAGTTTCGGTGCGGAGGGAGCCGGCCCCGCCGGAGGTGGTACGTCGCCGTGTCAGGGAGGAGGACGAGCACGTCCATCGCTACATGGTTGCGTTAGAGGGCGGCAGGTTCTCCAATACCTGGCAGTATCTTCAGGGATCTCACTTCAGCTATGATCCTGTGAGGGTTCTGTCAGGACCCCGATCCTAAGTCACACCGATCTAGCTTGTAACACGTCATATCACTTTGTGGCCTCACGCACGGTATCCCCACGGGTGCCACCTTACCTGGCCCGGGACCGTTTGCGCATTTTGGCACACGTATATGACAGTGTCGCTAGCATCCATATGACAGAGAACCCGGGCCGACATGGCTAGTTATAAACCAAAAGTGGCACTAAATTACAGAGACAGGCATCCATGACCCAGCAACGAACGTGTCGGTCATCAACGTATGAACCCAAGTCGTAGCAAGCTACATGGACTTAAAGGAACAACGCATGACATTTCCCCTAAGGGACAGACACAGGAACAAAGAAGGACACATGCCGGCCAGCCTACGTGTTCCGAGCAGTAGCAAGCTACCAAGGCTCATTGAAAGCACTAGGAGGCATTTTCCTGTAAGATAGGCTACCAAAGGAAAACAACTAGGTGTCGGATCTCCACATACCAAGCATTTCAATCATACACACAATATGCTCAATATGTGCAAATACAACATTGCATCACAACAGAACTCTATGACTCAAAGTACTTTATTTAAGAGGCTTCGAAGAGCCATACATAACATATCCATACAGGTAGGGGTCACATGACCCAACACTCAAGTCATACAATCATACAAGCACAAGCGGAAGCTAACATGTCTGGGTACAGACAACTTGGAAAATAAAACAGGCTTGGTGTAGCCTGACTATCTACAAGGCCCTTCACAAGCTCAGGTTCTCCGTCTGGGTAGCAAGCTACTCGTCGACGTCAACATCTATGTAAAACCCATCAGAAGGGGCAGGGTTCTCCTCTGCAACAGTTATTAAGCAAACATGAGTACAAAGGTACTCAGCAAGTCTTACAACAGAACCTATCATACATGCAACATTATCAACAAGGGTAGTGGAGTTCATAGTAGAAAGCCAGCTTTGACTCTTGGCTAACCTATACTACGACTCTCAACAGATTGCAAGATAATACTACGTACAAGAGTCCTCTACTCACCACAACAATACACCACCGTGAATCCTCTTCCGTCATCCTATGGATGGGCCATCCACGGCACACACACTTGTCTTGAGGTTTTTAGTAGTATCCATCAACTTGTCTATGAACTGTAAGAGTAACCAAGTAGTCCGTACCGCGAACAACGGCTAATCGAATAGATTGGTAACCCTGCAGGGGTGTACTTCTTCACACATGTTTCCACCACTTAGCATCTGCACACGACATGTGCTCGGCAGACTTCAAGCAAAAGCCGACGTGGGTGTAGACCACGACCTAACCAACCACTCAAGCCTCTCGTCCTGGTTTATCGCCTATTTGGGTTCCATCCGTGGGGAGATCCGGCCGGGGTGTCGCTCACGGCCCCAAACGATGTGTACAGGGTTCCCGAGTCACCAAACGGGCGACCGGTACACCGTGCCACGTACCTACCGCATCACAGCCCACCCCGAGGGTCAGCGCTGTGCACGACCACCAGTAAACTACAAACACCAGAAACTAGTTGCAACTCTTGGACAGAGAACATGGGCAGCCAATAAGCGGGGTCATATTTTAGGGCCCAATGTGTGGTAGTAGCTGTAACTTGAACCACACATACAGATCTCAGGTCCTATGGACGGTTCCAATGAAACAACCCACCACGTACTCCTACATGGCCTTTCATCGATACCTTTACCAAACATGTTCCACACTTCCCTCTCTTTACCAGTATGATCATTTCACTTTGATCCATCACCCAGATGAATCAGACCTGACACAACTCTAAGCATAGCAGGCAACATAAACAAATAGCATGGTGGATCACACATCACATGGCTCAATCAACTCCTACACATGCTAGTGGGTTTCAACTATTTACTGTGGCAAAGACAGGTCATGCAAGCGAATAGGGTTCAACTACCGCAGCAAGTAGCGGTTCACACGCTGTTGCCTTAATGCAGTAAAAGAGAGCAGGAGCGAGAAGATGGGTTTGTATCGGAATGATCAATGGTTGCTTGCCTGACAGAGTGGTTGTCGTGTATTGTTCTTCAGTTGGATACGCAGAAGTATCCTCGGGAGCAGGACCTAACACGGAGAACACCGGCGATACAATCAATAAGCAAACAAATGCAACAATATAATGCATGCTCATGATATGGAAAGATGCATGTGTATTGGGCTAATGCATCTATAAACAGAAGGGTTTGAGCCCATTTGAATCAAAGATTCAAATTGAAACCCAAACTATTATTTATTTAAGTGCATTATCATGTTTTAATGTGAACAGCAAGGTTAACTTGCCCAAACATGCATGAAACCAGTGCCATTGGAAACATTGGATTTTTCTGATCAATTTTCATATATAAATCTTTTCCATCTGAGCTACTGTTGAATTTATATGATTTTTTGAAGTTTAGAGCATTTTCTGGAATTTCCTGATTTGTTTTAAATCAAATAATCCGAGAAAATCATTTACTGCGTCAGCATGACATCATGCTGACGTCAGCCAATCAACAGGGCGTCCAGGTCAAACCTGACCATTGGGCCCCACTGGTCAGTGAAGGAAATATGCCCTAGAGGCAATAATAAAGTTGTTATTTATATATATTTCCTTATATCATGATAAATGTTTATTATTCATGCTGGAATTGTATTAACCGGAAACTTAGTACAAGTGGGAATACATAGACAAAACAGAGTATCCCTAGTATGCCTCTACTAGACTAGCTCATTGATCAAAGATGGTTATGTTTCGTAACCATAGACATGAGTTGTCATTTGATCAACGGGATCACATCATTAGGAGAATGATGTGATGGACAAGACCCATCCGTTAGCTTAGCACTATGATCGTTTAGTTTTACTGCTATTGCTTTCTTCATGACTTATACATGTTCCTATGACTATGAGATTATGCAACTCCCGAATACCGTAGGAACATCTTGTGTGCTATCAAACGTCACAACGCAACTGGGTGATCATAAAGATGCTCTACATGTGTCTCCGAAAGTGTTTGTGGTGTTGGCATAGATCAAGACTAGGATTTGTCACTCCGAGTGTCGGAGAGGTATCTCTGGGCCCTCTCGGTAATGCACATCATAATAAGCCTTGCAAGCAAAAGACTAATGAGTTAGTCACGAGATGATGTATTACGGAACGAGTAAAGAGACTTGCCGGTAACGAGATTGAACTAGGTATAGAGATACCGATGATCGAATCTCGGGCAAGTAACATACCAATGACAAAAGCAACAACGTATGTTGTTATGCGGTTTGACCGATAAAGATCTTCGTAGAACATGTAGGAGCCAATATGAGCATCCAGGTTCCGCTATTGGTTATTGACCGGAGATGAGTCTCGGTCATGTCTAAATAGTTCTCGAACCCGTAGGGTCCGCACGCTTAACGTTTGATGACGATCGGTATTATGAGTTTATGAGTTTTGATGTACCGAAGGAGTTCGGAGTCCCGGATGAGACCGGAGACATGACGAGGAGTCTCGAAATGGTCGAGACGTAAAGATCGTTATATTGGACGACTATATTCGGACATCGGAAAGGTTCCAAGTGATTCGGGTATTTTTCGGAGTATATGGGCCTTATTGGGCCATACGGGAATAAAGGAGAAAGGCCAAAAGGAAGGAGGCGCGCGCCCCCCCTCTAGTCCGAATTGGACAAGGGGTGCAGCCCCCTTTTCCTTCTCCCTCTCCACCTCTTTCCTTCTCTCCTACTCCGGAAAAGAAAGGGGAATCCTACTAGGACTTGGGAGTCCTAGTAGGACTCCCCACACTTGGCGCGCCCCCTCTAGGGCCGTCCTCTCCCTTGCTCCTTTATATACGAGGGCAGGGGGGCACCCTAGGACACACAAGTTGAATTGTTTTAGCCATGTGCGGTGCCCCCTCCACAGAAACACACCTCGGTCATACCGTTGCAGTGCTTAGGCGAAGCCCTGCGCTGGTAGATACATCATATCCGTCACCACGCCGCCGTGCTGACGAAACTCTCCCGTGAAGCTCAACTGGATCAAGAGCTCGTGGGACGTCATCAAGCTGAACGTGTGCTGAACGCGGTGGTACTGTACGTTCGGTGCTTGATCGGTTGGATCGCGAAAAAGTTCGAATACATCAACCGCGTCACTTGACGCTTCCGCTCCCGGTCTACGAGGGTACGTAGACACACTCTCCCCTCTCGTTGATATGCATATAGTAGATAGATCTTGCGTGATCGTAAGAAAATTTTAAAATACTACGTTCCCCAACAGTGGCATCATGAGCCAGGTCTATGCGTAGATGATATGCACGAGTAGAACACAATGAGTTGTGGGCGATGCTAGTCATACTGCTTACCAGCATGTCATATTTTGCTTCGGCGGTATTGTGAGATGAAGCGGCCCGGACCGACATTACGCGTACGCTTACGCGAGACTGGTTTCACCGTTATGAGCACTCGCTGCTTAAAGGTGACTAGCGGGTGTCTGTCTCTCTCATTTTAGCTGAATCAAGTGTGGCTACGCCCGGTCCTTGTGAAGGTTAAAACAACACATACTTGACGAAACATCGTTGTGGTTTTTGTATGCGTAGGTAAGAACGGTTCTTGCTAAAGCCCATAGCAGCCACGTAAAACTTGCAACAACAAAGTAGAGGACGTCTAACTTGTTTTTGCAGGGCTTGTTGTGATGTGATATGGTCAAGACATGATGAGTTATACGGTTTTGTATGAGGTGATCATGTTTTGTAAAGTTATTGGCAACTGGCAGGAGCCATATGGTTGTCGCTTTATTGTATGAAATGCAATCGCCATGTAATTGCTTTACTTTATCACTAAGCGGTAGCGACAGTCGTAGAAGAAATAGTTGGCGAGATGACAACGATGCTACGATGGAGATCAAGGTGTCGCGCCGGTGACGAAGGTGATCATGAAGGTGCTTTGGAGATGGAGATCAAAAGCACAAGATGATGATGGCCATATCATGTCACATATTTTAATTGCATGTGATGTTTATCTTATTATGCTTCTTATTTTGCTTAGTACGACGGTAGCATTATAAGATGATCCCTTACAAAATTTCAAGGTACAAGTGTTCTCCGTGAGTATGCACCGTTGCGAAAGTTCTTCGTGCTGAGACACCACGTGATGATCGGGTGTGATAAGCTCTACGTTCAAATACAACAGGTGTAAGCCAGTTTTGCACACGCAGAATACTCGGGTTAAACTTGACGAGCCTAGCATATGCAGATATGGCCTCGGAACACTGGAGACCGAAAGGTCGACCGTGAATCATATAGTAGATATGATCAACATAAGATATTCACCATTGAAACTACTCCATCTCACGTGATGATCGGACATGGTTTAGTTGATTTGGATCACGTGATCATTTAGATGACTAGAGGGAGTCTATTGAAGTGGGAGTTCTTAAGTAATATGATTAATTGAACTTTAATTTATCATGAACTTAGTCCTGGTAGTATTAGCATATCTATGTTGTAAATCAATAGCTCGCGATGTTGCTCTCCGTTTATTTTTTATATGTTCCTAGAGAAAACTAAGTTGAAAGATGTTAGTAGCAATGATGCGGACTTGTTCCGTGATCTGAGGATTTTCCTCATTGCTGCACATAACAATTATGTCCTTGATGCACCGCTAGGTGACAGACCTATTGCAGGAGCAGATGCAGACGTTATGAACGTTTTGACAAAAGCTCGGCATGATGACTACTTGATAGTTTAGTGCACAATGCTTTACGGCTTAGAACCGGGACTTCAAAAATGTTTTGAAAGCCACAGAGCATATGAGACGTTCCAGGAGTTGAAATTAGTATTTCATACTCATGTCCGTGTCGAGAGGTATAAGACCTCTGACAGTACTTTGCCTACAAGATGGAGGAGAATAGCTCAACCAGTGAGCATGTGCTCAGATTGTCTGGGTACTACAATTACTTGAATCAAGTGGGAGTTAATCTTCTAGATAAGATAGTAATTGACAAAGTTCTCTAGTCATTATCACCAAGTTAGTAGAACTTCGTGATGAACTATAATATGCAAGGGATGACGAAAGGAATTCCCGAGCTCTTCGCGATGCTGAAGTCGGCGAAGGTAGAAATCATGAAAAAGCATCAAGTGTCGATGGTTAACAAGACCACTTGTTTCAAGTAAAGGGCAAAGGGATAGAAGGGGAACTTCAAGAAGAATGACAAGCAAGTTGTCACTCCCGTGAAGAAACCCAAAGCTAAAACTCAAGCCTAAAACTAGGTGCTTCTACTGCAAAGGAAATGGTCATTGGAAGTGGAACTGCCCTAGATACTTGGCGGATAAGAAGGATGGCAAAGTGAACAAAGGTATATTTTGATATACAGATTATTGATGTGTACTTTACTAGTGTTCATAGCAACCCCTGGGTATTTGATACCGGTTCAGTTGCTAAAATTAGTAACTCGAAACGAGAATTGCAGAATGAACAGAGACTAGTTAAAGGTGAAGTGACGATGTGTGTTGGAAGTGGTTCCAAGATTGATATGATCATCATCGCACACTCCCTATACTTTCGGGATTAGTGTAAAACCTAAATAAATGTTATTTGGCATTTGCGTTGAGCATGAATATGATTTGATCATATTTGTTGCAATACGGTTATTCATTTAAAGTCATAGAATAATTGTTATTCTGTTTACATGAATAAAACCTTCGATGATCATACACCCAATGAAAATAGTTTGTTGGATCTCGATCGTGGTGATACACATATTCATAATATTGAAGCCAAAAGATGCAAGGTTAATAATGATAGTGCAACTTATTTGTGGCATTGTCGTTTAGGTCATAATGGTGTAAAGCGCATGAAGAAACTCCATAGTGATGGACTTTTGGAATCACTTGATTATGAATCACTTGGTGCTTGCGAACCATGCCTCATGGGCAAGATGACTAAAACTCCGTTCTCCGGAACAATGGAGCGAGCAACAGATTTGTTGGAGATCATACATACAGATGTATGTGGACCAATGAGTGTTGAAACTCGCGGCGGGTATCGTTATTTTCTGACCTTCACTGATGATTTGAGCAGATATGGGTATATCTACTTAATGAAGCACAAGTCTGAAACATTTGAAAAGTTCAAAGAATTTCAGAGTGAAGTGGAGAATCATCGTAACAAGAAAATAAGAGTTTCTACGATATGATCGTAGAGGTAAAATATTTGAGTTAACGAGTTTGGCCTTCAGTAAAAACAATGTGAATTAGTTTCACTACTCACGCCACCTGGAACACCACCGTGTAATGGTGTGTCCGAACGTCATAACCGTACTTTATTAGATATGGTGCGATCGATGATATCTCTTACCGATCTACCACTATCGCTTTCGGGGTTATGCATTAGAGACAGCTACATTCACGTTAAATAGGGCACCATCTAAATCCATGGAGATGACACCGTATGAACTGTGGTTTGACAAGAAACCTAAGCTGTCATTTCTTTAAGTTTGGGACTGCGATGCTTATGTGAAAAAGTTTCAACATGATAAGCTCGAACCCAAATCGGAGAAGTAAATCTTCATAGGATACCCAAAAGAAACTGTTGGGTACACCTTCTATCACAGATCCGAAGGCAAGGTCTTTGTTGCTAAGAGTGGATCCTTTCTAGAGAAGGAGTTTCTCTCGAAAGAAGTGAGTGGGAGGAAAGTAGAACTTGATGAGGTAATTGTACCTTCTCCCGAATTGGAAAGTGGAACATCATAGAAACTAGTTCCAGTGATTCCTACACCAATTAGTGAGGAAGCTAATGATGATGATCATGAAACTTCAGATCAAGTTTCTGCTGAACTTCGTAGATCAACCAGAGTTCGTTCCGCATCAGAGTGGTACGGCAACCCGGTTCTGGAAGTCATGTTACTGGACCATGATGAACCTACAAACTATGAGCAAGCGATGATGAGCCCAGATTCCGCAAAATGGCTTGAGGCCATGAAATCTGAGATGGGATCCATGTATGAGAACAAAGTGTGGACTTTGGTTGACTTGCCCAATGATCGGCAAGCCATCGAAAATAAATGGATCTTCAAGAGGAAGACTGACGCTGACGGTAATGTTACTGTTTACAAATCTCGACTTGTTGCGAAAGTTTTTCAACAAGTTCAAGGAGTTGACTACGATGAGACTTTCTCACCCGTAGCGATGCTTAAGTCTGTCCGAATCATGTTAGCAATTGCCGCATTTTATGAAATCTGGCAAATGGATAACAAAACTACATTCTTTAATGGATTTATTAAAGAAGACTTGTATATGATGCAACCAGAAGGTTTTGTCAATCCTAAAGGTGCTAACAAAATGTGCAAGCTCCAGCGATCCATCTATGGACTGGTGCAAGCATCTCGGAGTTGGAATATACGCTTTGATAAGTTGATCAAAGCATATAGATTTATACAGACTTGCGGTGAAGCCTGTATTTACAAGAAGTGAGTGGGAGCACTACAACCTTTCTGATAAGTATATGTGAATGACATATTGTCAATCGGAAATGATGTAGAATTTTCTGGAAAGCATAAAGGAGTGTTTGAAAGGAGTTTTTCAAAGAAAGACCTTGGTGAAGCTGCTTACATATTGGGCATCAAGATCTATAGAGATAGATCAAGACGCTTGATAAGACTTTCGATGAGTACATACCTTGATAAGATTTTGAAGTAGTTCAAAATGGATCAGTCAAAGAAGGAGTTCTTTGCCTGACTTGTAAGGTGTGAAGTTGAGTAAGACTCAAATCCAGACCACGGCAGAAAAATATAGAGAGAATGAAAGTCATTCCCTATGCCTCAGCCATAGGTTCCATAAAGTATGCCATGCTGTGTACCAAACATGTTGTGTACCTTGCCATGAGTTTGTCAAGGGGGTACAATAGTGATCCAGGAGTAGATCACTGTACAGCGGTCAAAATTATCCTTAGTAACTGGATGACTAAGGAATTGTTTCTCGATTATGGAGGTGATAAAGAGTTCGTCGTAAAGGGTTACGCCGATGCAAGCTTTGACACTAAATCCAGATGACTCTAAGTATCAATCTGGATGCGTATTGAAAGTGGGAGCAATTAGCTAGAGTAGCTCCATGCAGAGCATTGTAGACATAGAAATTTGCGAAATACATACGCATCTGAATGTGACAGACCCGTTGACTAAACTTCTCTCACAAGCAAAACATGATCACACCTTATTACTCTTGGGTATTAATCACATAGCGATGTGAACTAGATTATTGACTCTAGTAAACCCTTTGGGTGTTGGTCACATGGCGATGTGAACTATGCGTGTTATTCACATAACGATGTGAACTATCGGTATTAAATCACATGGCGATGTGAGCTAGATTATTGACTCAAGTGCAAGTGGGAGACTGAAGGAAATATGCCCTAGAGGCAATAATAAAGTTGTTATTTATATTTCCTTATATCATGATAAATGTCTATTATTCATGCTAGAATTGTATTAACCGGAAACTTAGTACATGTGTGAATACATAGACAAAACAGAGTGTCCCTAGTATGCCTCTACTAGACTAGCTCATTGATCAAAGATGGTTATGTTTCCTAACCATAGACAGGAGTTGTCATTTGATCAACGGGATCACATCATTAGGAGAATGATGTGATGGACAAGACCCATCCGTTAGCTTAGCACTATCATCGTTTAGTTTTACTGCTATTGCTTTCTTCATGACTTATACATATTCCTATGACTATGAGATTATGCAACTCCCGAATACCGTAGGAACACCTTGTGTGCTATCAAACGTCACAACGTAACTGGGTGATAATAAAGATGCTCTACAGGTGTCTCCGAAAGTGTTCGTGGTGTTGGCATAGATCAAGACTAGGATTTGTCACTCCGAGTGTCGGAGAGGTATCTCTGGGCCCTCTCGGTAATGCACATCATAATAAGCCTTGCAAGCAAAAGACTAATGAGTTAGTACGAGATGATGTATTACGGAACGAGTAAAGAGACTTGCCGGTAACGAGATTGAACTAGGTATAGAGATACAGACGATCGAATCTCGGGCAAGTAACATACCAATGACAAAAGGAACAACATATGTTGTTATGCGGTTTGACCGATAAAGATCTTCGTAGAACATGTAGGAGCCAATATGAGCATCCAGGTTCCGCTATTGGTTATTGACCGGAGAAGAGTCTCGGTCATGTCTACATAGTTCTCGAACCCGTAGGGTCCGTACGCTTAACGTTTGATGACGATCGGTATTATGAGTTTATGAGTTTTGATATACCGAAGGAGTTCGGAGTCCCGGATGAGACCGGGGACATGACGAGGAGTCTCGAAATGGTCGAGACGTAAAGATCGATATATTGGACGACTATATATTCGGACATCAGAAAGGTTCCGAGTGATTCGGGTATTTTTCGGAGTATATATATGGGCCTTATTGGGCCATACGGGAATAGAGGAGAAAGGCCAAAAGGAAGGAGGCGCGCGCCCCCCCTCTGGTCCGAATTTGACAAGGGGTGCAGCCCCCTTTTCCTTCTCCCTCTCCAGCTCTTTCTTTCTCTCCTACTCCGGAAAGGAAAGGGGAATCCTACTAGGACTTGGGAGTCCTAGTAGGACTCCCCACACTTGGCGTGCCCCCTCTAGGGCCGGCCTCTCCCTTGCTACTTTATATACGGGGGCATTGGGGCATCCTAGGACACACAAGTTGAATTGTTTTAGCCGTGTGCGGTGCCCCCCTCCACAGAAACACACCTCGGTCATACCGTTGCACTGCTTAGGCTAAGCCCTGCGCTGGTAAATACATCATATTCGTCACCACACCATCGTGCTGACGAAACTCTCCCGTGAAGCTCAACTGGATCAAGAACTCGTGGGACGTCATCAAGCTGAACGTGTGCTGAACGCGGAGGTACCGTACGTTCGGTGCTTGATCGGTTGGATCATGAAGAAGTTCGAATACATCAACCGCGTCACTTGACGCTTCCGCTCCCGGTCTACGAGGGTACGTAGACACACTCTCCCCTCTCGTTGCTATGCATCTAGTAGATAGATCTTGCGTGATCGTAAGAAAATTTTAAATACTACGTTCCCCAACAGTCAGTCTCTCAGTACTAACTAAAAAGAGTTTAACACTAAACAAAAAGTAACAGGGGCTGGGCCCCACGTGTCAGTGGCTCACTAAACTAATGGCAGCAATTAGTACTTAATTAAAAACCTAAACTAAAACTAGTCAACGGCCGGCCCCACATGTCATGGACACAGGGGGGGGGTCCAGGCGTGGTCAAAGCAGGTCAACCCCACCGGCGACTCGCCGCCGGCGAGAGCCAGGACGGCGGCGCGGCTCGGAAACAGCGTTCCGATGACCAAAATAGCGACGGAGGGCATCTACAGAGAGCTGGAGGAGTCGCGCATCCAAGTGAACAGGTCGGAGCAGCTAGGGTGGTCGGAAACATCGGCGGCGGCCGGAGCTCGGGTGCAGATGGAAACTACGTTACGGGGCACAGGAGGACCAACGGTTGGTTCCTACGGGTGCTTCGGGCGCTCACGAAGACGACGGGCATGTGCACAGAGCCAATTGGGCACCGGAGCCTCGTCGGCGACGAGCTCGTGCGGTGATGTGCTACGGCGAGCAAGGGGGCGGCGTCTACAGCGAGCAAACGGAGCGAGGAGGAGAGGGGTTTGACGCAGGAGCTCACAGGGAGGCGGATGAGATGCTCAACGGGCTCGGGGAAGCGTCGGGGCGGGTGCACGGTCACCGGCGATCTCCGCGGCCGTAGGTTAAAGACGGCGACGGTGAAGATGAAGCGGGGCTTCTGGCGTCGTGTAGCTCGGTGCGGAGGACGCGGCGGAGCTTCTGGGCAAAACGTTTGGGCGAGAGGAGCACGGTGGCTACGGCGAACGGCGTCGGTGGCGATGGTGGCGCTCGGCCACGAGTCACGGAGCGGGAGAGACGAGGCAGGGAGAGAGGGGAGCGGTCGAGGGGGTCGAGGGGGTCTGCGTGGCGACATCCAGAGCCGTCCAGGGCGTCGGGGGGAGTAGCCAGGCAGGCAGGAGGTGGCTGGCGCGTCGTCGGCGCTCGCCACCGAGCTGCTTCGTTTGCTGGCACGGGGAAGAAGACGGGCGTGCCCCTGGTGGGCTGGGCCATGCTGGGCCTGGCAGGTAAGTGGGCCTCAGGTAAGTCTCTACTTCCTCTTTGTTTTATTTGTTTTCTGTTTTCCATTTCTTGTGTAACTTTGTGACTTTTTTACAAATGCTTAGGCACTTTCAAAAATCACCAAACTGCTCATGCCCATTGTTTAGCATATAACCAACATGGAACATTTCAGTTTAGGATTATTTGGGCACATAAAATATTTTATAGCATTTAAATGCCCAAATGCAATTGCAATATGAATTAATCCGGAGACCTTTGGATGTCCTAGAAAATTGTGCACCATTTTTGGCAGAGGTTTAAGACCAAGGCAAATATGATGAACATTTTTTAAGGGCATTTTGGGTACATTGGAAAATATTTTATTAAACCCTAGTTGTTAGAAGAGGGGTGCTGGGGTTTCTGTCATTCCCATTTCAAGTTTCTGTGGAAAGTAAACATGATGCACACTCTAGCTAGTCCTAATGCATGCACTGACTACGGATGTGACAACTCACCCCCACTCAAAAGAATTGCGTCCCGAGATTCGGGTTCCTCCGGAAAGAGGGTGGGGTACTCAAGTCAAAGACGATCCTCCCTTTCCCAAGTAGTTTCACTCTCGGAATGATGTGACCATTGAAGCTTGAGAAACTTGATATTACGACGTCGAGTGGTACGCTCAGTTTGATCAAGAATACGGATGGGGTATTCTCGATATGTGAGATTGTCCTAGAGATCAAGCGTTTCGTGGTCCACTCCGCGGATAGGATCCGAGAAGCAACGCCTGAGTTGAGAAACGTGGAAGACATCATGAACTCTGGAAAGGTGCGAAGGTAGTTCCAATTGGTAGGCAACTTCTCCTCGTTTGGCAAGAATGCGAAAAGGACCGATGTAACGAGGAGCCAATTTGCCTTTGATACCGAAGAGATGGGTTCCCTTAAGAGGAGTAACCCGAAGATAAGCCTTATCGCCGACTTCAAAAGTCACAGCCTTATGATGACTATCATATTGGCTCTTCTGGTGAGATTGGGCTGTTTTCAATTTCTCACGAACGATGTGAACTTGCTCTTCTGCTTCCTGGATCATATCCGGACCAAAGAATTGTCTTTCCCCGGTTTCTGACCAGTTAAGAGGTGTTCGACATCTTCGTCCATATAGAACTTCGAAGGGAGCCTTGCCCAAGCTGGCTTGATAACTATTGTTATAAGCGAATTTGGCAAATGGAAGACACTTCTCCCAATCCATACCGAATGAGATGACAGAGGCTCGAAGCATATCTTCCATAATTTGATTGACTCGTTCCACTTGACCACTTGACTGAGGATGAAAAGCAGTGCTGAAAGAGAGATGAGTCCCCATAGCATTCTGGAATTTTTCCCAAAATGGTGAAGTGAAAAGACTTCCACGGTGTGAGTTAATCTCCAACGGCACACCATGAAGTGATACTATCCGAGAGATATACAAGTCTGCTAGCTGGCTAGCGGTTATACTCTCTCGAACAGGTAGGAAATGGGCTACTTTGGAGAGGCGGTCGATAACGACGAAGATAGCATTATTCCCTTTCCTGGTCCTGGGAAACCCGGTAATGAAATCCATACCGATCTTGTCCCATTTCCATTCAGGAATAGCTAAAGGTTGGAGGGTGCCACCAGGCCGTTGATGCTCTGCTTTAACTCGACGACAAATGTCGCAATTAGCAATGAACTGAGCGATTTCTCTCTTCATCCTAGTCCACCAGAACCTCTACGTAGGTCCTGATACATTTTGGTACTACCAGGATGAATTGTGAGAGGAGATTCATGAGCCTCCTTAAGAATCAGCTGCCGCAGATGTTGGTTCTTGGGAACCACTAAACGGTTCTCGAAGAAGACAACGCCTCGATCATCCGTAGAGAAACTTCTAGCGGCTCCGTTAGCAATGCTCTCCTGGAGTCGGGATATACCCTTATCACGCTTCTGGTCAGCTATGATTTGATCCATAAGGGTAGGTTTTGCCACCAAGGTGGAAAGGAATCCTCGAGGAACAATGTGAAGGTTAAGCTTACGAAATTCCTCGTGGAGAAATGGTTGTCCTTGTTGTAACATCAGGTTGTTACAATAAGACTTACGACTCAGTGCGTCAGCCATGACATTGGCCTTCCCAGGGGTGTAAGTGATTCCTAAGTTGTAATCTATGAGCAACTCAACCCAACGTCTTTGCCTGAGATTCAAATCCGGTTGGGTGAAGATGTATTTCAGACTTTGGTGATCGGTGAAGATTTCACAGCGATTACCAAGAAGGTAATGGCGCCATGTTTTGAGTGCGTGGACTACAGCTGCAAGCTCTAGATCATGTGTAGGATAGTTATCCTCATGTGGACGCAATTGTCGAGATGCGTATGCGATCACTTGGAAAAGTTTGGTGGTACCAGTACGGGTGCAGATGTCAGGCGTCTTTTCAGTTCCTGAAAGCTGGACTCGCACTGTGGGGTCCATTCAAACTTTTTATCTTTCTTGAGGAGTTCAGTTAGAGGTTTAGCAACCTTGGAGAAATTCTCGACGAAGCGTCGGCAATAGCTCGCTAAGCCAAGGAAACTCGTAACTTGCTTGACCGATTCAGGGGGAGTCCAATCTAGGACGGCTTGAACTCGCTCGAGATTGACGGCAATACCCTTGCCAGAGATCACATGGCCTAGATAGGTCACTTCTGGCAACCAGAATTCACATTTAGAGAATTAGGCATAAAGGTGGTGCTCTCGAAGTTTCGTCAATACCAGCCTTAGATGCTCGGCATGATCTTCCTTGTTCTTGGAGTAGATGAGTATATCATCGAGGTATACCACGACGAATTTATCCAAGTACTCCATGAATATAGAATTCATTAGCCGGGAGAAAGTGGCTGCGGCATTGGTTAACCCGAAGGACATGACGGTGTACTCGTATTGGCCATAACGAGTAACAAAAGCCGTTTTAGGAATGTCCCCGTTCTTGATTTTGATTTGATGGTAACCCAACCTCAAATCCATTTTGGAAAAGACTGAGGATCCAGCAAGCTGATCATACAGGTCGTTGATCCTGGGGAGCGGATACTTGTTCTTTATGGTGAACAGATTGACAGGTCGATAATCTACAACCATCCGTTCCGTTCCATCCTTCTTCTTGACAAAGAGGACGGGACAAGCCCAAGGGGAAGAACTAGGACGGATGAAACCCTTTTTCAAGGACTCATCGAGTTGTTTCTTAAGCTCAGCTAATTCTAGGGGTGCCATCTTATAGGGTCTCCTAGAGATTGGGACAGTTCCTGGAATAAGATCTATCACGAACTCGACATCTCTGTCAGGTGGAACACCTGGCAGTTCTTCTGGAAAAACATCCGGAAAGTCACAGACTATCGGGATATCTTCGAGTTCTGGTAGAGGGCTGGCATTAAGAGAGTAGAGCTGACGCTCAGCCATTCGGGTCAAAACATTGACTGTCTTGTCGGATGGGTGTGTAAGTTGAACGGTCCTAGTGTAGCAATCAATCTTGGCGTAATGAGCTGTCATCGAGTCCATACCCAAGATGATGTTTATGTCCGAGGACTTGAGAGCGATTAGTGATGCAAGGAAAACAAGTCGATCGACAAGAATTTCATTTCCATGGCTTACCCTAGAGGTTTGCCACTTTGAACCAGGAGTTTGAATAACCATGGAAGTGGACATGTCACAGAAAGTCATGTTGTGCATTCGAGCATAGCTCTTAGATGTGAATGAATGAGATGCTCCAGTATCAAAAAGAACAAATGCCGGAAGGCAGTTAACGAGAAGCGTACCAAGGACGACGTTAGGATCCTCATAAGCTTCCTCAGCAGAGACATAGTTGACATGACCACGTGCAGTGGGGATTGGCTTGACATAGTTTACCTTGCCGGTTGGCTTACCACGGCCAACGGGTTTTCCTGGCTGGTTCTGAGGACACTCGCGCATGTAGTGCCCCGGTTCTCCACACTTGAAGCATGTCACAGTGCCAATGCGTGGAGCAAAGTTGGTAGGTGGTCCTCCATAAGTCTTGGCAGGTGCATACTGTTGAGTTGGGCGAGGCGCCTCATAGGATGGCCTCGGTGTGTACTTAGGTGGCAGAGCAGTGTTAAGAACCCACACACGGCGCTTGTGAGAGCCAGAGCCGGATGAGGAACCAAAATCACGAGGATGCTTGCGTGTGACTTCGAAATCAGTCTGGCCCGTCTCAGCACTGATAGCTTTGTTCACCAACTTCTGGAAGGAGGTGCACTCGTGCAGATGTAGATCTCGGCGAAGTTCAGGGCTAAGTCCCTTGCGGAACCTTGCCTGCTTCTTGGCATCGGTGGATACTTCCTCGGGTGCATAGCGTGCCATGTTGCCAAACTCGCGACTATAACCATCCACGGTTAACCGGCCCTGGGTGAAATTGCAGAATTCCTCCCGCTTGCGATCCATGAGACCTTCCGGAATGTGATGTTCACGGAATGCCTCACTGAACTCATCCCAAGTAGTGATTTGGCCAGCGGGACACATAGCCTCAAAGTTCTCCCACCAGAGACTGGCAGTGCCCTCAAGATGGTAGGCGGTGTAGATAACCTTGTCAGCTTCGGCCACACGGGCAGAGTGTAGCTTGTGGGTGATACTGCGAAGCCAGTCATCCGCATGCAGAGGTTCAGCGAAGTGATGGAGCTTCGGCGGGCACATCTTGATAAAGTCATTGATTAACACCACGTCATTACTCTGACGGAACCCAGTGTTCTGCTCTATGCGTTCCAGCAGACGGTTGGTCTCTCTCTTGTTCCGTTCTGCCTCGAGCATAACTTCAGCCAAGGAGGGTGGCTGGGGCAGATTCTCATTTCTAGCCCCACTAGCCTCACCCTGCTCTTGAGCAGCAGGAGTGTTGTGAGTGTTGACCATCCTAGGAAAACAAAACAACGGTTTAGACAAGAATGGCAAAAACTTGACATATGAGTGCAGAATGTAATGGATGACACGGAATGCAGAGATGTTCATCCGTACGACATGGTAATATAGAAACTGCCATATATACACCAGTGGTCATACACACCATACATAGTTTAGTACAAGCCAAGGCTAAAATACAACTGCGGTGAAAGACGATACATCTCATCAGAGGCATTCCAAGCTCCTATACATTATTTAACTACACCTCAAGAACTCAGTACTAGCTAAGTCATATTCCACAAGACGCGCGGGACTGTGGAAATACGACTACTACGATACTACTACTGCCACGGTCTAGCTCAGACATTCCGGTAGTAATCTTCGTAAAGATTACCACCGTAGCCTGGAAGTGGAACAGATGGATCTTGAAACTCTCGAGCACTCGAAGGCTATGGACCATAGGGACATGGATGTGGCCTCGGTCCCGATGCTGGTGGTAAACGGCGCCCACGTGGAGGTGTAATACCCCCAACGTCACGCCAATCCATACGATCAGGCAAACGAGTCCGCACGGGGTACAAATCCCGCATATACAGATATCCGGCGTGCACAGCAGGTGCAAGCCGTGTCAAAGTAGTCCAGTGGGCGGCTCGAGTGTTATACAGCTCCATCCGGAGGGCACGGACCTCACGGTCCCTATCCTCCAGCATCTGGACAGTAGTCTGAAGCAGTGGCTCCTCATGAGCAGCATCAGTATACAGACCAGTGTAGTAGCCTTCCTCTCCAGGAAGTGAGGCTGGCATGTAACAGAACTCAGTGTTCAGCAACAGGGCATGCCTAGCCCGGATGATGGTCATCATCGAATAAGCTGCATCCTGCACTGCCATCTCGATGGTAACCCCGAGTCCATAAGACCAATGGATGGGGTCGTTAGCTTCGGGATACGAGGGGTATATCCGGACGGTGCAGAAATACTGACTCTGGTTGAAATCCCGGTACTGTCCCTCCACGGTGTACGGATACCAACGGTAGCCGGTCTCAGTCAACACACGGACTAGCATGGCCGTGTGACCGGGCACATTAATGCACCGCGTCAAACGAACCACTTGGTGAGGTGTGCGACCAGACATCTGAAACACGAAATAATGCAAAGGCATTAGAATTTCTGGAAGAAATCGGGAAGCATAACAACTGTAAATGCTCAAAAAAGATTTTGAGACATCATACAAATGATAGCATAGCCACTCAACAATATCGTATCAAGGTTTCGGGTCCAACTAATCATCATACTAGAAGGGTAGAAACTGAACTGAGGCTTGAAACCAACAATCCTAAGAGTCTAAGGATTAGTAACACGTGAACCTAGTAAGGATGAGAGGCCTAGTCCTAAACCCCCATAGAAAGAATAGGCTGACTCAGATCAGAAGGGCATAAGGTAAAGAAGTAAAAAGAGCCTTACGTTCCCTTCCACAATCAATTCCCCTACATATAACTAAGAATTTTCTAGACTCAACATCGACAAGTTTGGCTTGAGAAACCTACAGGCAGTCCGGCTCTGATGCCAACGCTGTCAGGACCCCGATCCTAACTCACACCGATCTAGCTTGTAACACGTCATATCACTTTGCGGCCTCACGCACGGTATCCCCACGGGTGCCACCTTACCTGGCCCGGGACCGTTTGCGCATTTTGGCACACGTATATGACAGTGTCGCTAGCATCCATATGACAGAGAACCCGGGCCGACATGGCTAGTTATAAACCAAAAGTGGCACTAAATTACAGAGACAGGCATCCATGACCCACTACTAGGAAAAGGGCTATAGATGGAATTGACACTAATGGCGCACCAGACATGCGGTGCGCCATTAGTATATACTAATGGCGCACCATGTGTTGGTGCGCCATTAGTATCCAAATACTAATGGCGCACCGATGACGTGGTGCACCATTAGTAACAAATTTTTTTTTCATTTTTTTCTCAAAACTACTAATGGCGCACCAGTGGATAGTGCGCCATTAGTAGTTGAACTACTAATGGCGCACCACATCCACGGTGCGCCATTAGTAATTTTTTTTCAAATTTTGTTTTTATTTTTATTTAAATTTTATTTTCAAAAAATACTAATGGGGCACCGTGGGAGTGGTGCGCCATTAGTAGTTAAACTTACAAATGGCGCACCACTCCCACGGTGCGCCATTAGTATTATTTTTTCATATTTTGTATTTATTTATTTTATTTTATTTTCAAAAAATACTAATGGCGCACCGTGGGAGTGGTGCGCCATTAGTAGTCCCCCCCGTGGACCGCCTTTTCCAGTTCAAAAATAAATAAAAGAAAATGATGTAAATGTCAAAAAAATAAAAGAAAATAAGTTTCCCATGTGATATGTGGTCTACTTGTTGGGAAAATTTACAAATATGAATTTTGACTTTATTTGCAAAATATCTCTGGAATTTAGTAAAACGGGTATAACTTTTGCATACGAACTCGGATTAAAAAGTTTTTTATATGAAAATCATCTACTCGAAAAGTTAAATCCGAATTTAACTTACTAGTGGCGCACCGTTAAACATTTTCAAAATCCCCAAAAACCTAACAGAAAAAAGTTACGGGGCTTTTAAGATCTACAGGCAAAAAAATTCAAAAAATTCAAACTTACTAGTGGCGCACCGTTTGCTAGGTGCGCCACTAGTAACAGAAAAAAAATATAAAATTTTTGAAAAAAAAATATTTATAATTTTTTTCCAAAATATGATACGTAATATGACCGGCAAGTTTGAAATATATTTTCAAAATTTCATCATACTCATGAACATTAACAAACTCCTAGACATCAAGAAGGGTTAATAGGATTGATATGCACTAGTAGATAAAGGGGGATCAGACCCGGTTCATCTGGGCCTTTAGCCCCGGTTCTGGAACCGGGACAAGAGGGTCGGTACTAATGCTCTGACCCTTTAGTCCCGGTTCAATCCAGAACCGGGGCAAAAGGGTGTCCACGTGGCCTGTGCACCGAGTCCAGGCAGGAGGGGCTTTAGTCCCGGTTGGTGGTACCAACCGGGACCAAAAGGCATCCACGTGTCAGCATTTCTGTGGCTGTGGTTTTTGTTTTTT
>LR738714.1:791492260-791508325 GCA_902687465.1 Secale cereale | reverse complement strand
ACGGCGACGGGGACGGAGCAGATCGAGGGAGGCGTCGGGGCGGGGAGAAGAAGGAAACTGACGAAAATTTCGCAAGTCCTGGTTATATAGGAGGGGCATTAGTCCCGGTTGGTGGCTGAAACCGGGACTAATGCCACCCTTTAGTCCCGGTTGCTGCCACCAACCGGGACTAAAGGTCCCTTTTCAGCAGCCCAAAGGGCGGGAAGGTGGGGCCTTTAGTCCCGGTTGGTGGCAGCAACCGGGGCTAAAGGGGTGCATTAGTCCCGGTTTCAGCCACCAACCGGGACTAATGCCACCCTTTAGTCCCGGTTGTTGCCACCAACCGGGACCAAAGGCCCTGTGCTGGCGCGGGTGCGGTGGGATGTTTAGTCCCACCTCGCTAGCTGAGGGAGCTCGAGAGTGGTTTATAAGGGCTGCTGCTTCCTCCATCTCGAGCTCCTCTCAAACGCAGGCTTCTGGGCCTAACTCTGCGCGCTGCCCTGTGAGCTTGCTGGGCCTTATATTACAGGTGGATCCTGTGCTATAGGCCTTGCAGGCTCACTGGGCAGCGCCCAATTTTTTTTTCCTTTTTTGCTTTATTTATTTCTAAGTTGTTTTTTGCTGTATTTAGAGTTGCTTTATTTATTTTATTTTCTTTGTTTATTTCTAAGTTGTTTTTTGCTGTATTTAGAGTTGCTTTATTTATTTTACTTCCTTTATTTATTTTCTTTGCTGCTTTATTTATTTTATTTTGTTTATACTTAATTACAACAAAATACTTATTGTTGCTATTTATTTCTAAGTTGTTTTTTGCTGTATTTAGAGTTGCTTTATTTATTTTATTTTCTTTGTTTATTTCTAAGTTGTTTTTTGCTGTATTTAGAGTTGCTTTATTTATTTTACTTTCTTTATTTATTTTCTTTGTTGCTTTATTTATTTTATTTTGTTTATACTTACAACAAAATACTTATTGTTGCTATTTATTTTTCAAGTTTGTTTTGTTTTGTTTTGTTTTGTTAGTGCAAGTAGTATTGAAATTTGAATAGTACAAACGGACAATGGTATCATACTCGTTTGTTACAAAGTTGGCATGGTATCATCATAATAGTTGCGGAAATAACTCTTCACTTTTTCTTCGCTTGTGTCATTTGCTTATTGCGCCGTAACCATGGATAATCTTCATCGTTTATCAGGATGCTTGGGTCAGCCTTGACTTTGAAGGGAGGAATTTCATGAAACTTTTCATAATCTTCAGACATGTCTGTCTTGCCCTCCACTCCCAGGATGTCCCTTTTTCCTGAAAGAACTATGTGGCGCTTTGGCTCATCGTATGATGTATTCGCTTCCTTATCTTTTCTTTTTCTCGGTCTGGTAGACATGTCCTTCACATAGATAACCTGTGACACATCATTGGCTAGGACGAACGGTTCGTCATTGTATCCAAGATTTTTCAGATCCACTGTTGTCATTCCGTACTATGGGTCTACCTGTACCCCGCCTCCTGACAGATTGACCCATTTACACTTAAACAAAGGGACCTAAAAATCATGTCCGTAGTCAAGTTCCCATATGTCCACTATGTAACCATAATATGTGTCCTTTCCCCTCTCGGTTGTTGCATCAAAGCGGACACCGCTGTTTTGGTTGGTGCTCTTTTGATCTTGGACAATCGTGTAAAATGTATTTCCATTTATCTCGTATCCTTTGTAAATCAATACAGTCGAAGATGGTCCCCTGGACAACAAGTACAACTCATCACAAACAGTGTTGTCACCTCTGAGACGTGTTTCCAACCAACTGCTGAAAGTCCTGATGTGTTCACGTGTAATCCAGTCGTCGCACTGCTCCGGGTGTTTGGAGCGCAGACTGTTCTTGTGTTCATCGACATATTGGGTCACCAATGTAGAGTTCTGTAGAACTGTGTAGTGTGCTTGAGACCAAGAATAACCGTCCCTGCATATTATTGAGTCCCTTCCAAGCGTGCCTTTTCCAGTCAGTCTGCCCTCGTACCGCGATTTAGGGAGACCTATCTTATTAAGGCCAGGAATGAAGTCAACACAAAACCCGATGACATCCTCTGTTTGATGGCCCATGGAGATGCTTCCTTCTGGTCTGGCGCGGTTACGGACATATTTCTTTAGGACTCCCATGAACCTCTCAAAGGGGAACATATTGTGTAGAAATACGGGCCCCAGAATGACAATCTCGTCGACTAGATGAACTAGGATGTGTGTCATGATATTGAAGAAGGATGGTGGGAACACAAGCTCGAAACTGACAAGACATTGCGCCACATCACTCCTTAGCCTTGGTACGATTTCTGGATCGATCACCTTCTGAGAGATTGCATTGAGGAATGCACATAGTTTCACAATGGCTAATCGGACGTTTTCTGGTAGAAGCCCCCTCAATGCAACCGGAAGCAGTTGCGTCATAATCACATGGCAGTCATGAGACTTTAGGTTCTGGAACTTTTTCTCTGCCATATTTATTATTCCCTTTATATTCGACGAGAAGCCAGTCGGGACCTTCATACTGAGAAGGCATTCAAAGAAGATTTCTTTCTCTTCTTTCGTAAGAGCATAGCTGGCAGGACCTTCATACTGCTTCGGAGGGATGCCGTCTTTTTCGTGCAAACGTTGCAGGTCCTCCCGTGCCTCAGCTGTATCTTTTGTCTTTCCATACCCGCCCAAGAAGCCTAGCAGGTTCACGCAAAGGTTCTTCGTCACGTGCATCACGTCGATTGAAGAGCGGACCTCTAGGTCTTTCCAGTAGGGTAGGTCCCAAAATATAGATTTCTTCTTCCACATGGGTGCGTGTCCCTCATCGTCATTCGGAACAGCTAGTGCGCCGGGGCCCTTTCCGAAGATTACGTGTAAATCATTGACCATAGCAAGTACGTGATCACCGGTACGCATGGCGGGCTTCTTCCGGTGATCTGCCTCGCCTTTGAAATGCTTGCCTTTCTTTCGACATTGATGGTTGGTCGGAAGAAATCGACGATGGCCCAGGTACACATTCTTCCTGCACTTGTCCAGGTATATACTTTTAGTGTCATCTAAACAGTGCGTGCATGCGTGGTATCCTTTGTTTGTCTGTCCTGAAAGGTTACTGAGAGCGGGCCAATCGTTGATGGTCACGAACAGCAACGCCTTTAGGTCAAATTCCTCCTGTTTGTGCTCATCCCACGCACGTACACCGTTTACATTCCACAGCTGTAAAAGTTCTTCAACTAATGGCCTTAGGTACACATCAATGTCGTTGCCGGGTTGCTTAGGGCCTTGGATGAGAACTGGCATCATAATGAACTTCCGCTTCATGCACATCCAAGGAGGAAGGTTATACATACATAGAGTCACGGGCCAGGTGCTGTGATTGCTGCTCTGCTCCCCGAAAGGATTAATGCCATCCGCGCTTAGAGCAAACCATACGTTCCTTGCGTCCTTTGCAAACTCCTCCCAGTACTTTCTCTCGATTTTTCTCCATTGCGACCCGTCAGCGGGTGCTCTCAATTTCCCGTCTTTCTTACGGTCCTCACTGTGCCATCGCATCAACTTGGCATGCTCTCTGTTTCTAAACAAACGTTTCAACCGTGGTATTATAGGAGCATACCACATCACCTTCGCAGGAACCCTCTTCCTGGCGGGCTCGCCATCAACATCACCAGGGTCATCTCGTCTGATCTTATACCGCAATGCACCGCATACCGGGCATGCGTTCAGATCGTTGTATGCACCGCGGTAGAGGATGCATTCATTAGGGCATGCATGTATCTTCTGCACCTCCAATCCTAGAGGGCATACGACCTTCTTTGCTGCGTATGTACTGTCGGGCAATTCGTTATCCTTCGGAAGCTTCTTCTTCAATATTTTCAGTAGCTTCTCAAATCCTTTGTCAGCCACAGCATTCTCTGCCTTCCACTGCAGCAATTCCAGTACGGTACCGAGCTTTGTGTTGCCATCTTCGCAATTGGGGTACAACCCTTTTTTGTGATCCTAACATGCGATCAAACTTCAGCTTCTCCTTTTGACTTTCGCATTGTGTCCTTGCATCGACAATGACCCGGCGAAGATCATCATTTGGTTCCTCTTGATCTTCAGCAGCTTCACCCGTTGCAGCATCATTGGGCACATCGTCTGGTTCCTCTTGATCTTCACCAGCTCCCCCCATTGCAGCATCAGCGTATTCAGGGGGCACATAGTTGTCATCGTACTCTTCTTCTTCGCCGTCTTCCATCATAACCCCTATTTCACCGTGCCTCGTCCAAACATTATAGTGTGGCATGAAACCCTTGTAAAGCAGGTGGGAGTGAAGGATTTTTCGGTTAGAGTAAGACATCGTATTCACACAGTGAGTGCATGGACAACACATAAAACCATTCTGCTTGTTTGCCTCTGCCACATTTAGAAACTCACGCACGCCCTTAATGTACTCGGAGGTGTGTCTGTCACCGTACATCCATTGGCGGTTCATCTGCGTGCATTTATATATAATTAAGTGTGTCAAAAACCATTACAGAACATCATAAATAGATAATTAAGTGACCAAATGGATAAAAGTTCATCATCACATTAAAACCAAAGTACATACATATATAGTTCTCATCTAACAACATATATAGCTCTCCATACACATCGAAACTATGTAAAACATTTCAACGCGAAAACAAATGCTATCATAATCGCAACCAAGGTAACAATTGATCCAACGGCATAATGATACCAAGCCTCGGTATTAATGGCATATTTTCTAATCTTTTTAATCTTCAACCGCATTGCATTCATCTTGATCTTGTGATCATCGACGACATCCGCAACATGCAACTCCAATATCATCTTCTCGTCCACAATTTTTTTTATTTTTTCCTTCAAGAATTTGTTTTCTTCTTCAACTAAATTTAACCTCTCGACAATAGGTTCCATCTTGATCTTGTGATCATCGATAACTTCCGCAACATGCAACTCCAATTCCATCTTCTCCTCCTCCATTTTTTCCAATTTTTTCTTTAACGAAATGTTTTCCTCTTCAACTAAATTTAACCTCTCCACAAGAGGGTCGGTTGGAATTTCCGGTTCAACTACCTCCTAGACATAATAAAACATCTATGCATGTCAGGTTGGTCGGCATAACTATCATAAGCACTAAAACAAATAGTTATAAATTAAAGATAATATACCACATCCGAATCGTAGACCGGACGAGGGCCCACGTGGGCGGATATCAAAACCATCGCACTATATAATAACAAGCAATAATAAACGTAAGAAAATTAGACAAATATCTATCTAAAGCAATAATAAAAGTAAGAAAAGCATGGACATAACAAGAGGCTCACCACGGTGGTGCCGGTGACGAGATCGGCGGGGGCGATCGACGGCGGTGAAGACGGGGACGGGACGTGACGGACCTCTAAACCTAGACAAATCTCGGAGAAAATAGAGCTTCGAGAGGAGAAAAGCTTAACTAGTGTGGCTCGGGCATTCCACCGAACACGTTGTGTGCATAGGAGGTGAGCTAGAGCACCACTAACCCCTCTCCCCCTCGGCCAGAAAAAAAAACAGAGCAGTGAGCTCTGCTCTTGAGTGAGGGGGTTTATATAGGCAACTCACTGGTCCCGGTTGGTGCTACAAACCGGGGCTAAAGGGGTGCCTTTGGTCCCGGTTCATAACATCAACCGGGACCAATAGTGGTGGGCCAGGAGCAAGAGCCATTGGTCCCGGTTTTTAGCTCCAACCGGGACCAATAGGTCCAGACGAACCGGGACCAATGGCCCACGTGGCCCGGCCGGCCCCCTGGGCTAACGAACCGGGTCCAGTACCCCCATTGGTCCCGGTTCTAGATTGAACCGGGGCTAATGGGCTGGACCAATGCCCTGTTTTCTACTAGTGTTGGATTTCTCTAGGAACGCGTTGAAGTTGATGGTGACATGAGCATGGGCCACACTAGTAGATAAAGGGTATTTAGCCCCGGTTCATTTTGCCTTTTAGCCCCGGTTCTGGAACCGGGGCAAGAGGGTCGGTACTAATGCTCTGACCCTTTAGTCCCGGTTCAATCCAGAACCGGGGCAAAAGGGTGTCCACGTGGCCTGTGCACCGAGTCCAGGCAGGAGGGGCTTTAGTCCCGGTTGGTGGTACCAACCGGGACCAAAAGGCATCCACGTGTCAGCATTTCTGTGGCTGTGGTTTTTGTTTTTTTTTTGAAAGGGGAGGGGGGGTTTTAGGTTTTGGGGGTTAATTTAGGTGTTTGATATATTGTGTTAGCTAGCTAATTAATAGAGAGAAGTGTTCTCTCTTATGTCCGTGCTTTTGGTCGACGCTACATACTACACATACGTATATATATGGACTAGAGTCACGCTAGCTAGCTAGCTAGCTGCTAGCTACTAAGCAAACAAAGGAACAGAAGATCTCGTATATATAATCAACATATATATATATATGCATACAGAGAGAAGTAATAATATCGACCACCTCTCCTTCTCCGAGAGATTGGTCGAACAACAAGTTCTCGTATATCTATCCGACACTACCGGGCACATATATACAATAATTATCTCTTACAAAAATAATCTCCTAACACATGGATGCAGGGTCCACATAGTATTCTCCGTCTTCAGCGATCACGTGTTCAAGGAAGAATGCCGCCAATTCCTTTTGAATTGCTCGCAGACGATCTGGTGTTAGGAGTTCATCCCGCATCCGAAACATCTAATTTGAAGTAGGGGGTCAATACATGAAATGATGCTATAAATTTGTGAATATTATTGATTGCTTACGCACTTTAAATTGTTCATCAGTGTAGCCCCGCTCACAGGTCGTGTGGCGGATGGACTCGCAAATGTAGTATCCACAATAATCATTCCCGGGTTCCTGCCACAACCACTTTACAAGAAATAGAGCTCAATCAAACTGATAAGCAAGAATGCCAAATTGGTATTGATGAAACTAGCTAGCGCTTGAATCAAGATATAGGAGATGCGCGCGCGGAACATGCTACTATATTGTACTTACTTTCGGGTATCTAAATTGTAGCTTCTTCGGCAGTCCCGGAGCTTTTTTGATGAATGTTTTCCAAGCCCTGCCAGACAAAGGAAACAATTAGTTGATATCAGAAATGAAGTTGCTGATATATATGCATGGTGGATAATATTGATCGATTTAACTTACCTGGCTAGTATTTGAGTCATGTCCGCATACTCCTCGGGATCTTTACGTTTAGAGTCGAAGACAGTTACTATTCCCTTCTCAAGCTTAATCTCTAAGAGAATATAGTGGAAGCTGCGCACGAATGCATGAGATCATTACATCACTATAAACTTGACTGATATATATAAGGGAAACAAAATATGCACAAGACATTAACACTCACTTGAAGTTGTAAGGAAAGAGTATTATATCTTTGTTTTCATTTACCACCAACGATCGTAGCAAGTTGGTCTCGGTATCGCCGGGACGCAATTTAACCTCGGTTGCATCTATGAGGTATGTGTTAATAAACCCAATATCACCTACTTGTCTTTTCTTCAATTCGACGATCTTCAATCTGCATAATATAGTGAGGATAATTATAAATACATGCAATGAAGATCAGCTATATAGAGAGACTTAATGACAGAAGTAGTACTACTTACAGACAGTAGCAGGTGATCGTTGTTTTATCGAGGGCCAATTGATTGAAAAATTGATAGAACTCCTCAAATGGAACAGGCAACAGGTCAATTCCAACGAGGTCATGCTCCGGTTTAATTCTCAAATACAAGTTATTCCTCCCCCCAGACTCTCTGCAGATTTTCATGTACCAATCATGCAATCTTCGCATATTCGTTGATAGAGATCTTTCATTTTTGACGAGAGGCTTTTTGTACTCGTATCTTTCTATCTGCACGTCCATGAAATCATAGTGTACATCGTCGGACGCGTAATCTGCAAGATTGGTATAACCGGGCACCATCCTCGGATCATTAGCGACCATGTCGCTAGACACCTTGAGCGGGGGGCACGATTGGTTCGCTTGTTCGCCGAGCTGGGCAATTTGTTTCCCAGCTCGCCCTTCTGCTAACCTCTGATCACTTTTTGTACTTCCGGACCGCTTGGCATCTTGAAATGTCTTTTGAATAATGCGGTCATAGTTGCCCTTCGGCTTACTTTTCGCTGGTTGCTTCAGGGCAGCAAGAGTGCGCTTTGCTTTCACCGCATCTATTTTTTTATTTTTTCCTTCAAGAATTTGTTTTCTTCTTCAACTAAATTTAACCTCTCGACAATAGGTTCCATCTTGATCTTATGATCATCGATAACTTCCGCAACATGCAACTCCAATTCCATCTTCTCCTCCTCCATTTTTTCCAATTTTTTCTTTAACGAAATGTTTTCCTCTTCAACTAAATTTAACCTCTCCACAAGAGGGTCGGTTGGAATTTCCGGTTCAACTACCTCCTATACATAATAAAACATCTATGCATGTCAGGTTGGTCGGCATAACTATCATAAGCACTAAAACAAATAGTTATAAATTAAAGATAATATACCACATCCGAATCGTAGACCGGACGAGGGCCCACGTGGGCGGATATCAAAACCATCGCACTATATAATAACAAGCAATAATAAACGTAAGAAAATTAGACAAATATCTATCTAAAGCAATAATAAAAGTAAGAAAAGCATGGACATAACAAGAGGCTCACCACGGTGGTGTCGGTGACGAGATCGGCGGGGGCGATCGACGGCGGCGAAGACGGGGACGGGACGTGACGGACCGCTAAACCTAGACAAATCTCGGAGAAAATAGAGCTTCGAGAGGAGAAAAGCTTAACTAGTGTGGCTCGGGCATTCCACCGAACATGTTGTGTGCATAGGAGGTGAGCTAGAGCACCACTAACCCCTCTCCCCCTCGGCCAGAAAAAAAACAGAGCAGTGAGCTCTGCTCTTGAGTGAGGGGGTTTATATAGGCAACTCACTGGTCCCGGTTGGTCTACAAACCGGGGCTAAAGGGGTGCCTTTGGTCCCGGTTCATAAAACAAACCGGGACTAATAGTGGTGGGCCAGGAGCAAGAGCCATTGGTCCCGGTTTTTAGCTCCAACCGGGACCAATAGGTCCAGACGAACCGGGACCAATGGCCCACGTGGCCCGGCCGGCCCCCTGGGCTAACGAACCGGGTCCAGTACCCCCATTGGTCCCGGTTCTAGATTGAACCGGGGCTAATGGGCTGGACCAATGCCCTGTTTTCTACTAGTGATGATAGATATATCAACAAGTGCGTGTGAAGTGAGCTGGTGCTGGGGTTGGATAGAACTACGAAGTTAAGCGTGCTCGGGCTGGAGTAGTGTGAGGATGGGTGACCTTATGGGAAGTTTGACCACAGAGTGTGATTTGACATGAGATTAAGCAAATTAACCCCATATTAAGCCATAATGACCTAAGATTAAGAAAAAAATAAAAAAAAATTAAAAAAAAATTGAATTTTTTTACTAATGGCGCACTTCTATGTAGTGCGCCATTAGTACGCCAAAGCACCTGGGTATAGATGGCCCCCTGCGAGGCATACTAATGGCGCACCAGAGGTGCGCCATTAGTAAATAATACTAATGGCATGCTACTAATGGCGCACCAGTAGTGCGCCATTAATGGGCAAAATCGGTGCGCCATTAGTAGCCCATTTCTTAGTAGTGACCCAGCAACGAACGTGTCGGTCATCAACGTATGAACCCAAGTCGTAGCAAGCTACATGGACTTAAAGGAACAACGTGTGACATTTCCACTAAGGGACAGACACAGGAATGAAGAAGAACACATGTCGGCAAGCCTACGTGTTCCGAGCAGTAGCAAACTACCAAGGTTCATTGGAAGCACTAGGAGGCATTTCCCTGTAAGATAAGCTACCAAAGGAAAACAACTAGGTGTCGGATCCCACACATACCAAGCATTTCAATCATACACACAATATGCTCAATATGTGCAAATACAACATTGCATCACAACAGAACTCTATGACTCAAAGTACTTTATTTAAGAGGCTCCGAAGAGCCATACATAACATATCCATACAGGTAGGGGTCACATGACCCAACACTCAAGTCATACAATCATACAAGCACAAGCGGAAGCTAACATGTCTGGGTACAGACAACTTGGAAAATAAAACAGGCTTGGTGTAGCCTGACTATCTACAAGGCCCTTCACAAGCTCAGGATCTCCGTCTGGGTAGCAAGCTACTCGTCGACGTCAACGTCTATGTAAAACCCATCAGAAGGGGCAGGGTTCTCCTCTGCAACAGTTATTAAGCAAACATGAGTACAAAGGTACTCAGCAAGTCTTACAACAGAACCTATCATACATGCAACATTATCAACAAGGGTAGTGGAGTTCGTAGCAGAAAGCCAGCTTTGACTCTTGGCTAACCTATACTACGACTCTCAACAGATTGCAAGATAATACTACGTACACGAGTCCTCTACTCACCAAAACAATACACCACCGTGAATCCTCTTCCGTCATCCTACGGAAGGGCCATCCACGGCACTCACACTTGTCTTGAGGTTTTTAGTAGTATCCATCAACTTGTCTATGAACTGTAAGAGTAACCAAGTAGTCCGTACCGCGAACAACGGCTAATCGAATAGATTGGTAACCCTGCAGGGGTGTACTTCTTCACACATGTTTCCACCACTTAGCATCTGCACACGACATGTGCTCGGCAGACTTCAAGCAAAAGCCGACGTGGGTGTAGACCACGACCTAACCAACCACTCAAGCCTCTCGTCCAGGTTTATCGCCTATTTGGGTTCCATCCGTGGGGAGATCCGGCCGGGGTGTCGCTCACGGCCCCAAACGATGTGTACAGGGTTCCCGAGTCACCAAATGGGCGACCGGTACACCATGCCACATACCTGCCGCATCACAGCCCACCCCGAGGGTCAGCGCTGTGCATGACCACCAGTAAACTACAAACACCAGAAACTAGTTGCAACTCTTGGACAGAGAACATGGGCAGCCAATAAGCGGGGTCATATTTTAGGGCCCAATGTGTGGTAGTAGCTGTAACTTGAACCACACATACAGATCTCAGGTCCTATGGACGGTTCCAATGAAACAACCCACCACGTACTCCTACATGGCCTTTCATCGATACCTTTACCAAACATGTTCCACACTTCCCTCTCTTTACCTGGATGATCATTTCACTCTGATCCATCACCCAGATGAATCAGACCTGACACAACTCTAAGCATAGGAGGCAACATAAACAAATAGCATGGTGGATCACACATCACATGGCTCAATCAACTCCTACACATGCTAGTGGGTTTCAACTATTTACTGTGGCAAAGGCAGGTCATGCAAGGGAATAGGGTTCAACTACCGCAGCAAGTAGCCGTTCACACGTTGTTGCCTTAATGCAGTAAAAGAGAGCAGGAGCGAGAAGACGGGTTTGTATCGGAATGATCAATGGTTGCTTGCCTGACAGAGTGGTTGTCGGGTACTGCTCTTCAGTTGGATACGCAGAAGTATCCTCGGGAGCAGGACCTAACACGGAGAACACCGGCGATACAATCAATAAGCAAACAAATGCAACAATATGATGCATGATCATGATATGGCAAGATGCATGTGCTTTGGGCTAATGCATCTATAAACAGAAGGGTTTGAGCCCATTTGAATCAAAGATTCAAATTGAAACCCAAACTATTATTTATTTAAGTGCATTATCATGTTTTAATGTGAACAGCAAGGTTAACTTGCCCAAACATGCATGAAACCAGTGCCATTGGAAAGATTGGATTTTTCTAATCAATTTTCATATATAAATCTTTTCCATCTAAGCTACTATTGAATTTATATGATTTTTTGAAGTTTAGAGCATTTTCTGGAATTTCCTGATTTGTTTTAAATCAAATAATCCCAGAAAATCATTTACTGCGTCAGCATGACATCATGCTGACGTCAGCCAGTCAACAGGGCGTCCAGGTCAAACCTGACCAGTGGGCCCCACTGGTCAGTCTCTCAGTACTAACTAAAAAGAGTTTAACACTAAACTAAAAGTTAACAGGGGCTGGGCCCCACGTGTCAGTGGCTCACTAAACTAATGACAGCAATTAGTACCTAATTAAAAACCTAAACTAAAACTAGTCAACGGCCGGCCCCACATGTCATGGACACAGGGGGGGTCCAGGCGTGGTCAAAGCAGGTCAAGCCCACCGGCGACTCGCCGCCGGCGAGAGCCAGGACGGCGGCGCGGCTCGGAAACAGCGTTCCGATGACCAAAATAGCGGCGGAGGGCATCTACAGAGAGCTGGAGGAGTCGCGCATCCAACGGAATAGGTCGGAGCAGCTGGGGTGGCCGGAAACGTCGGCGGCGACCTCAACGGCGACGGCCGGAGCTCGGGTGTCGATGGAAACTACGTTACAGGGCACAGGAGGACCAACGGTTGGTTCCTACGGGTGCTACGTGCGCTCACGAAGATGACGGGCATGTGCACAGAGCCAATTGGGCACCGGAGCCTCGTCGGCGACGAGCTTGTGCGGCGACGTGCTACGGTGAGCAAGGGGGCGGCGTCTACAGCGAGCAAACGGAGCGGGGAGGAGAAGGGTTCGATGCAGGAGCTCACAGGGAGGCGGATGAGATGCTCAGCGGGCTCGGGGAAGCGTCGGGGCGGGCGCACGGTCACCGGCGATCTCCGCGGCCGTAGGTTGAAGACGGCGACGGTGAAGATGAAGCGGGGCTTCTGGCGTCATGTAGCTCGGTGCGGAGGACGAGGCGGAGCTTCTGGGCAAAACGGTTGGGCGAGAGGAGCACGGTGGCTACGGCGAACGGTGTCGGTGGCGCTCGGCCACGAGGCGCGGAGCGAGAGAGACGAGGCAGGGAGAGAGGGGAGCGGTCGAGGGGGTCGAGGGGATCTGCGTGGCGACATCCAGAGCCGTCCATGGCGTCGGGGGGAGTAGCCAGGCAGGCAGGAGGTGGCCGGCGCGTCGTCGGCGCTCGCCACCGAGCTGCTTCGTGCGCTGGCATGGGGAAGAAGACGGGCATGCCCCTGGTGTGCTGGGCCGTGCTGGGCCAGGCAGGTAAGTGGGCCTCAGGTAAGTCCCTCCTTCCTCTTTGTTTTATTTGTTTTCTGTTTTGCATTTCTTTTGTAACTTTGTGACTTTTCTAAAAATGCTTAGGCACTTTCAAAAATCACCAAACTGCTCATGCCCACTGTTTAGCATATAACCAACATGGAACATTTTAGTTTATGATTATTTGGGCACATAAAATATTTTATAGCATTTAAATGCCCAAATGCAATTACAATATGAATTAATCCAGAGACCTTTGGATGTCCTAGAAAATTGTGCACCATTTTTGGCAGAGGTTTAAGACCAAGGCAAAGATGATGAACATTTTTGAAGGGCATTTTGGGTATATTGGAAAAGATTTTATTAAATCCTAGTTGTTAGAAGAGGGGTGTTGGGGTTTCTGTCATTCCCATTTCAAGTTTCTGTGGAAAGTAAACATGATGCACACTCTAGCTAGTCCTAATGCATGCACTGACTAGGGATGTGACAGGTTCCTTCTCTTTGGGTGTCCACCACCAGCGCCGCAGGAACCGCGAGTGTCCTAGATTCTTCTGTAGTATTCGATCTTTATTAGCTACCTAGCGAGTGATGTATTCGATATTATATATTATTCGAGACGATGTATTCGAGATTATATATTATTCGAGATGATGTATTCGAGATTATATCTATTATTCGAGACGATGTAATTTGAATACTAAATTCTTTTATATTTCTTTTGGATTAGTTAAATAAAAGCTATGGCGGACAATACCGGCAGAGAGGGAGAACACACCCTGTTCAATATGATACGCCATCCTCGCGGGCCAGATGATGATCAGAATGAAGAAGATTATGACGGCTCCGAATTTCTAAACAACACCGGAGAGGGTGATATGATATTCGATCGCGACGACCGAATTGATGAAGTCATGAACTACGATTATGATGATGACGAAGAAAATGTTGATCTTGAAACAACAAAGACCGGTGAGGTATATATATTTATATAAGCAGGCACATCTGGTGATCATCACATGTTTTAAATGAGTTGAAGATATATTAACGAATCGATCTTTCTTCTTTCAGTCATCCGGATCGAGCAAATCTTCAGGTAACAGGACGAAACGAGGCCCGAACAAATTGTTGCAGGAGGGCGTAAAGTAAAATATCGAGGCAATCAGACCTAATGGCGAACCATTAGCGCCTAAGAAGATTGCGGACAAGTTCGTTCGTCAGTGCGGAGTTCTTGTGAAGGACCAACTCCCGATCTCCCTTCAAGAATGGAGAAAGCCAGCAAAGCCACGTCCAGATGTTACTTTTGTCGATGACAGACAAAAAAGTCTGCTTTGGGATACTCTCATGGAACATTTCACCCTACCAGATCATTTCACAGAAGCAGATGTGCAGAAAGTCAAGGACGCTGCACTTAGGAAGATGGCGGTTGCATTCAAGAACCACAAGAATCGTGAATGGGACAAGTACGTCAAGGGAGGAAGGAAGACTCCAGTATTCGAGGGAACACTAGAGAAGCAAAGTGCTCATTGGGACGATTTCGTGAAATTCAAGGATTCGGAATTAGCTAAGGAACGGTCGAGAATAAACAAGAAGAATGCCGAAAAAAGGATAAGTTCCATAAGCTGGGGCCAGGTGGCTACGCGGTAGCAATGCCTAAGTGGGATATGTTTGAGAAAGAGATGGAGGATGCAGGTGTCTGATGGGCCTCGAACCCCTCGTTGGTTACCCCAAGTGGAAGGTGTAAGATGCAGTAAGTAGAAGTGTTTTCCCTTAGCAAAGATGCCAAGGATCGAATCCCCAGAAACTCCTAGGTTCAACAGGTAGGTGTCAACTGCTACGGCGCCAGATTAGTAGCAATCAACGTGGACCTGCACACAGATACAAATAACTTTGCTCCCAACGAGTACAGAGAGGTTGTCAATCCCTCCGGCCTTGTAGTTCACAAAGGGTTAAAAGCAATGATAGTAGTGATAGATAGTGTTTTGCAATAGTAAATAATAACGGAAAGTAAATAGCGGATGTGATCAATGAGGGTAATATGGACCGGAGTCTCATGATGTTCACTAGTGATGTCTCTCTCCCAAAAGACGATAAAACAGCTATGTGAGGTAACAAATTACAGCTGGGCAATTGACAGGACCACGAACGCAAACCAATGCTGACTACATTGCAAGAAAGGTTGAGGTTCAAAGCATGGGCGGTACGCCAAAGTAAGTAGACCGAAATCCATCAATATCTACTACTAATCGTCCACCTTGAGATATCTATCCAGAACATCTCGCTGGTATTAAGTTGCGAGTCCCACCCATAGTGTAAACTCAATGCAACAGACAACTGCATTAAAAGAACTTTGCGTAAAGTAAACAATCCTTGCACCCGCGGGCACAAGCACCGTTGTTTTCCCCCTTGTGGCAACAACACATCCCCTAGACTCATGTTTCTGTCACTCAAGCTAGTCATCGAGGGGCATGAACCCACAATCGAGCATAACGTTCCCTCTTGAAGTCACTACCTATTACTCGGCCAAAGCAATAAATAACAACGGAGAACATGCAAGAATTACTTATGAAAAAAAATATAAAAGAGGTAGATCAAATATATTACTCAAGATCAATCTGAACATAATCTCATAATCCATCGGATCCCAGCAAACTCAACATAGCAACAGCATAAGGATTACATAGGTGCCTCGATCATGTAGGGCAGCTCACGAGGACTAATTAGTGAAGCACAAGAACGGGAGGAGAACATCACATAGCTACTGGTCATGGACTCATGGTCCAAAGGAGACTACTCACGAGTCATCCGGGAGGCGTCCATGGTGGTGGAGAAGCTCCCGGTCGTGATCCTCCCCTCCGGCAGGGTGCCGGGAAGAGTTCTCCTGGTGCTCCCGATCTTGGAAGCGGCGGCGGCGGCGGAACAGAGATGGGATCGCGAAAAGAGTTCCTGTTCTAAGGGTTACGGAGGACCCTTTGAATATATGCCAAAGTAGGGCACCGGGGGAGCTTTGGGGGGCCCAGGCGCCCCCCCCCCCCC
>LR738714.1:791458577-791492250 GCA_902687465.1 Secale cereale | reverse complement strand
AACGTGAAAACCTGAAATACAAAAACAACCGAAAACAGAAACTGGCACTGGGGTGCACTGGATTAGTAAGTTAGTCCAAATATGATCAAAAGTGTATGGAAGTGTATGAATATCATAGCAATATCACCCAAAAGTGGCATGGAGCAAGCAGAAATTATAGATACGTTTTGGACGTATCAACATCCCCAAGCTTAATTCCTGCTCGTCCTCGAGTAGGTAAATGATAACAAGAATAATTTCTGTGGTGACATGCTATTAACCATATAGGACTTTTTATAGTCATATGACAAAAGCTTACTGAGACAATGATTCTAAAGTAATTAAGTTGCCTCATGAGAAAATCACAAATGACTGAAAGTTTTACAACATGAAACTGAAACATCAAAAAGATTTGCAATGAACATGATGTGCAAATATGATAAAGTGATATCTAGCTTGCCCCCTTTAGTGATGCAAAACATAAATGCAGGGACACCTTCAAGGTTTAAGTGCTGACTAGATACAATCATTTCAGAATAAACAATATCACAATCATGCAAAAGACAATGCTACTTTGGGACAATGCACATTACACTCAGAATGACAATCATGCTCTCAGTAGTTGGTGCTTTAACATAAAGGTAAAAGAAAGGTTAAGTGCTAGAGCTTTTTATTTTGAAAACATGGAAGCAATTGTGTCAACGGTAGTAGTACTTCATATGTGTCATGCATAAAACATCCTATAAGTTGCAAGCCTCATGCATCGAATACCAATAGTGCTCGCTCCTTGTCCTAATTAGCTCGGATCTCCATGGGTTATCATTGCATTACATATGTTTTAACCAAGTGTCACAAAGGGGTACCTCTATGCCACCTGTACAAAGGTCCAAGGAGATAAATCGCATTTGATTTCTCGTTTTTGATAGATCTCAACTTGAGGACATCCATACCGGGACAACATAGAAAATAGATGACGGACTCCTCTTTAATGCATAAGCATATTCTCATGAGAGATTGAGGATTAAGGTCCAAGCTAAAACTTCCACCATGATACATGGCTTTGGTTGGCGGCCCAATGTTCTTCTCTAACAATATGCATAATTATTCAACCCACGGTAAACCACCCTTACTTCAGACAAGACGAACATGCAGAGCAACTCACATGATATTCAACAAAAGTGTGACAGTTGATGGCGTCCCCAGAAATATGGTTACCGCTCAGCAAGCAACTCATAAGAAATAACATACATAGGCAACATATTCTTTACCACAGTAGTTTTTAGGCTACTTTCCCATGAGCTATGTATTGCATGGTTAGTTTGCTTAGTACAGTTGGAGGTTAGCAAAAGACTGGGAGCGACCAACTAAGAGAGCAATGACGGTCATAATCATGCAGAGCGACAAAGCAATATTGAATCAGGCATGGTAGTTATATCGCTACTCAGAAACAAGAGATCATCAAGGCTTGACAGACTTTCTTTACAGTCTTAAATATGCGTGAGCATACGCCAAGTCAATCAAAATAAATTCTCGAAGGAAGATATTACCAAACCATACCACATCATAGGCAAACAAACCATGTTGGTACTCCAATAACATATTGGGAACCCCCCAGCTAATTGAGATTAACCATAAGAAAACCTGAACTACTAAGCACCATCATGCAAGTAGCATCTTTATCATAGACACATTAACCAATGCAACGGAAGCAAACTCTCTTAATAAGGTGATCATGATAATTAAAGAGAGTTCAAGCAACCAACTAAACAAAAGCTCTTTGAAAAGATAAGCATGAATACTAAGAGCAGAGCATGATAGTAGCTATTTAAAAGACAAAGAACACACATAGCAAAGATAGACATGAAAATTCTATGTTATGTTCTAGGTAGAGGTGGAGCATGTTTCTCTCCCACATAAAGGAATTCTGAGTTCCGACTCGTTATGAAAAACTAAATAGAAAACTAAAAGCAAGACGCTCCAAGCATAGCACATAACACATGAAGTGATAAAAATATAGCGGAACGAAAGACGAACTGATAATGTTGATGGAGAAGGGGATGCACGGGGGCATCCCCAAGCTTAGACGCTTGAGTCTCCTTGAATATTTCTTGGGGGTGCACGGGTCCATCCCCAAGCTTGAGCGCTTGACACTCCTGAATCTTTTTTATCATCTTCCCTCGCACACTTGAAAACTCCCTTCATACATAACTCATCATAATCTGATTAGCGAGGTTAGTACCCTTAATAAAATAATTATACCTTGCTGGAAATAAAGATATTCTTGAAGTTCTACTGTTTCTCAAGATTGCCAAAAGGTTTTTTGCAAAGAAAAAGCAAGTTCTTGATTTGCAAAGTGAAGGAAAGGCAAAACAGGACAGAATCTGTGAAAAACAGAACAGCAGGCAGTAATTGATCTGTTCGGGATACTTCTGCAACTCAAATCAAAAAACTCAGAACAGACGCGCGAATGACAATTATATAGAGAACGCTGTCGAAAAAATTCAGACCAAAAAGATGATCTGGTGATTTTATACGAATTTTTCTATCCAAGGACAGAATCTGTTTCCTGGACAGCACCTCACAACTTTTGAACTTTCTAGCAATCAGAGGCTATACTTGGCACAAATATGAAAAGCAAAGATACAATGATGATGCTACAGCTGTAAACAACATCAAGACACAACAAAAGCAAAAAAATTATTCATGTGGGCTGCCTCCCAAAAGCGCTTTCTTTTATGCCTTTAAGCTAGGCATAATGCATAGAGATCAAGTTTTATCAAGAGTAAAAGAATAACTAGCCCGTACAACGGACTCAAAAGGTAACTTGATCTTCTTTCGAGGGAAGTGTTCCATCCCTTTCTTGAGAGGAAACTGAAATTTTATATTACCCTCTTTCATGTCAATGATAGCACCAACGGTGCGCAAAAAGGGATGTCCCAAAATAATTGGACAAGAAGGATCACATTCAATATCCATAATAGTGAAATCAACGGGAACATAATTATCATTGACAACAATAAGAACATCGTCGATCCTCCCCAAAGGTTTCTTTATGGAAGAATCAACGAGACGAACACCAAAAGAACAAGAATCATAAGGTTTCAATTTAAGCATATCATATATCCTTTTGGGTATAACAGAGGTACTAGCACCAACATCACATAATGCATAACAAGAGAAGTCATTCAAATTATTTTTTATCATAGGATCCCAACCATCTTCTAGCTTTCTAGGTATGGAGGCTTCTACTCTAAGTTTCTCCTCCCTAGCTTTGATGAGAGCATTAGTGATATGCTCTGTGAAGGCAAGGTTAAGCATGCTAGTGCGGGGATCTCTAGACATCTTGTGAAGGAAATCAATAACTTCTGTAAGAGTGCAATTATCAAAATCAAGGTCATGAGCATCAAGTAAAGTGGTAGGTGTAGTGATAGGTGTACTGATAAAGTCATCGTTGTTGTTACTAGTGAAGTCACACAACTTGGTGTTCTCGGTGGAACCCATAATAGCAAGCAAGCAAGATAACTATTTTTGTGATTTTCGATAAAAAGGTACTAAAGCAAAAACTGAAAGGTAAACTAACAAGACTAAAAAGCAAAGATAAAAGATAGCATGCAACTCCCCTATCCTGAAGAGTGGGGTCCCCGGCAACGGCGCTAGAAAATACTCCTTGATGGGCCTCGAACCCCTCGTTGGTTACCCCAAGTGGAAGGTGTAAGATGCAGTAAGTAGAAGTGTTTTCCCTTAGCAAAGATGCCAATGATCGAATCCCCAGAGACTCCTAGGTTCAACAGGTAGGTGTCAACTGCTACGGCGCCAGATTAGTAGCAATCAACGTGGACCTGCACACATATACAAATAACTTTGCTCCCAACAAGTACAGAGAGGTTGTCAATCCCTCCGGCCTTGTAGTTCACAAAGGGTTAAAAGCAATGATAGTAGTGATAGATAGTGTTTTGCAATAGTAAATAATAACGGAAAGTAAATAGCGGATGTGATCAATGAGGGTAATATGGACCGGAGTCTCATGATGTTCACTAGTGATGTCTCTCTCCCAAAAGACGATAAAACAGCTATGTGAGGTAACAAATTACAGCTGGGCAATTGACAGGACCACGAACGCAAACCAATGCTGACTACATTGCAAGAAAGGTTGAGGTTCAAAGCATGGGCGGTACGCCAAAGTAAGTAGACCAAAATCCATCAATATCTACTACTAATCGTCCACCTTGAGATATCTATCCAGAACATCTCGCTGGTATTAAGTTGCGAGTCCCACCCATAGTGTAAACTCAATGCAACAGACAACTGCATTAAAAGAACTTTGCGTAAAGTAAACAATCCTTGCACCCGCGGGCACAAGCACCATTGTTTTCCCCCTTGTGGCAACAGCACATCCCCTAGACTCATGTTTCTGTCACTCAAGCTAGTCATCGAGGGGCATGAACCCACAATCGAGCATAACGTTCCCTCTTGGAGTCACTACCTATTACTCGGCCAAAGCAATAAATAACAACGGAGAACATGCAAGAATTACTTATGAACAAAAATATAAAAGAGGTAGATCAAATATATTACTCAAGATCAATCTGAACATAATCTCATAATCCATCGGATCCCAGCAAACTCAACATAGCAACAGCATAAGGATTACATAGGTGCCTCGATCATGTAGGGCAGCTCACGAGGACTAATTAGTGAAGCACAAGAACGGGAGGAGAACATCACATAGCTACTGGTCATGGACTTATGGTCCAAGGGAGACTACTCACGAGTCATCCGGGAGGCGTCCATGGTGGTGGAGAAGCTCCCGGTGGTGATCCTCCCCTCTGGCAGGGTGCCGGGAAGAGTTCTCCTGGTGCTCCCGATCTTGGAAGCGGCGGCGGCGGCGGAAGAGAGATGGGATCGCGAAAAGAGTTCCTGTTCTGAGGGTTACGGAGGACCCTTTAAATATATGCCAAAGTAGGGCACCGGGGGAGCTTCGGGGGGGCCAGGCGCCCCCCGGCGCGGCCCAGGGGGGGCGCCGCCAGGGCGCCTGGAGCCCTGGTGCCCCCCCCCCCAGGCTGCCCTTCGGACGCAGTGTTGTTTCCGGATCACTGATTTTTTATATAATTTTTCTGGATTTTTCTGGGCAGTTCTCGAAACGTGAAAACCTGAAATACAAAAACAGCCGAAAACAGAAACTGGCACTGGGGTGCACTGGATTAGTAAGTTAGTCCAAATATGATCAAAAGTGTATGGAAGTGTATGAATATCATAACAATATCACCCAAAAGTGGCATGGAGCAAGCAGAAATTATAGATACATTTTGGACATATCAGTGTCACTCCGGTTACTAGGAGCTGCCCCCCCCCCCAGGTGCAGGACTTGGTTCTATGCGCATGGGGGGGAGTTGGACCCGAAGACAGGCAAAGTTTCGACGAAGGCATGTCTGAAAGGAGCCGACGATAAGCTACTTGTTGCAATAGAAGAGGCTCGATCGGGGGTGTTCCAGCCCACAGAGAGAACGACGAGCTTACGCGTGCCCTGGGAAATCCTGAACACCCGAACACGAGGCAAGGGCGCTATTCCGTGGTATGAGGGGTTTTCGGACTGGAACGCCGACTACAGAACCCGTGCGAGAAGGAAGATTGCGGAGGAGAAGCAGATGAAGATGGAGGAGGAGCAGAGGAAGCTGGACTATGAACGCCTTCAAGGCCTAGAATCAAAGCACGCGGACTTGGCAGTCAAATTCCAGCGGCAGCAGGAGCAGATGGACTCACTTAGCCAGCAAAGGGGGTCTCAGCAGCTGCAGCAGCTAGCGGATGATCCAGCACTGCATACCACCGCCCCATCCATGCCGAGAAGTAGCGTGGGTTCCGCCTCGGGCGACGCAATGCTGGATAGATACCCCGTGGATGACATCATTGAGAATACTAACTGCGAGCTACACTTCAAAATGAAGAACATATCCATGAAGGTGGCGGACGCACTTGCTTTTACAAACCCCCCCGAGGCAACCTTCCATTGCAACCCGATTCCAGCAGGCTATGCTCGTGTCTTGGTTGATGAGGTGGTGGACCAATATTCGGGGCTAGAGCTTGACATTCCTGGAGGTGACGAGGAGCACACACTCGGAGAGGCCAAACAACGTATCATCCTATGGAGAAAGGATTGCATCATCTTTCGAAGGGCACCGACACCGCGTCAGCCGACTCCTCGTCGAAGTCCGCCACCGAGTCAGCAGACTCCCGCTCCTGCAAGTCCACCAATGCGTCAGGCAACTCCTCCTCCTCCAAGTCCGGCAAAGCGTCAGGCCACTCCTCCACCAAGTCCGACACAGCGTCAGACGTCCACTCCTCCTCCAAGTCCGGCACAAGTTCAGGCCACTCCTCCAAGTCCGGCACAGCTTCAGGCCACTCCTCCTCGTCCAACTCAGCCCTGTCAGCCGTCTCCGCCGCCTCAGCAATTGCAGAAGAGACACCCCGCAGCTATGGTACGTAGCGGTACGAGTCGAGGCAGTACAGGAAGTACAGGCGGAGGCAAGCGATATAAATATGGTCCAAGCCTCACTAATCCTCCTCAGAGGGCTTACGACAGGACCGAGGAGCAAACCAAGGCCATAGTGCGGGCAGAAGTGGACGACCATTTTGGACCGAAACCGCCACCGCCGCCAAGGGAGAGAAAGTGCCTGAGGAAAAGATTGACCACTTCGTTCGTATGGCTCAACCACCAGCTCCCAAGCCTGTTGACACAGACTATGAGCGCCACATCAGGAAGTTAAATCGAGCACGTCTACAGAAGGAGGCGAGCTCGAGCTCGAGCAAACAACAAGCAGCTGTAAAAAAATGCGGGAAAACTGTTCCCCAGCTGGGAGAACAGGCGGCGCAATCGATCCCCTCGCTTGTTGTGCCAACAACACGTGAGAGTACGCGCGCCCAATATTATTGCGGGCAAACAGTTTACGTTCCCGGGGAGGGCAATGTGGTAATAACCGATGAGCATATAACGCAGGCTGAAATTCTCAACATCACTGTTGGACAACTCCTCGAGATCGAGCCCATGCCTGTGCTTATAGAGGAGGAAATAAAACGGAAATATGTCCGGGGCGAACCTTTGGTCAAGCCAGACGAGGTAAAGAAGCTCCCAACGAGAATGTATGAATTGCATCAATGGTACATGGACATTACCAAGAGTTCCAATCGAGAGTCCCTCATGGTGGAAGTCAAGAAGGATCATTACTACCATGAGAACGTCGTGGCCGTTGAGTATAATGAACTGTTTCAGTTATACAATCAAGACGCACTCGACAAATCTATCGTCAGTTGCTATTGTCTGTAAGTGATTTCTTTCTGTAATTTAAGTCTCAAGCTAGCTGTAGTGATCCTTTTGATCAATCATTATCGGTAATTATCCTCACTATATTCTTTTCTATGGTATTATGCAGGATGAAGATGTATGAAATGAAAAAAAGTGGACGTTATGGCATTGGGTTCATTGACCCAAACACCGTTAATGAATACACATGGAAAATAGATGAATATTATGAAAAGCATGTAGAGGACAACATGCTAGAGTTCTTGAAGTGCCTCAAATACAATGACGATATACTACTTCCTTACAACTTCCAGTGAGTCACACTGTCTTGTACTACAAATTCTCTGTTTTTGCCTACTAGCTAGCTACATGTTTTTGCTTACATATGTCCGCTTAATTAAGACATCCAAACGTGTGTGCATGCACATTTCATTGGATCTTGTGTATCATTAAAGTTGACGCCGGAACAGTTGAAGTACTCAACTCACTACTTAAAAAACAAAGTGACTACACCATCTTGAAAGGGATAGTCAACAGGTAATTTCAATCATTATTAACTATATATCTCGGCCTATTTAGTTCATCATTTCCTGATATGAACTATTTAATAACCTATTTATTCATTTTCTTTGTCGGCGGGCAGGGCTTGGGCAAGGTTCATCAGCGTCACTCCAGGCGAATGGAAACAAAGACTGCAATGGTTTCGACCCAAGGTAAGTAATTAATTAGTACTAGCTAGCTAGCTAGCTGCCATTATCTCTTTTATCATGCTTGATTAATTATTATCTGATCAAATTCCATTCTCGTAAAGGCCCTGAAGCAGGCGCGGGGGACTAATCCGTGTGCATACTGCGTTTGCGAGAACATTCGCATGATGACGTCTGAAAGGAGCAGATCTCAAAGACAGAAATGGGTACGTTTGTCAGAACACTATTCACAATTTTTACACCGTTATCGATATCTAGTCATACAACTAATAAACATGCATATTGATCTCCTTCTTAACAGTTCAAAGAGGTGTGGGACAAGCTCCTAGAAACGGAGCGCGTACAAGCACTTCAAAAGGAAATAGCGGGATTTTTGCTCGACCAGGTCATAGATCCGAAAGGAGAATACAATTACCTGCTACCGCCCCCATGAACCACTTCCAATTGTCATCGTGCTCCGAAGGCACCAATTAGGCTAATGCCACTGGCTCCGAAGGCAACATGTAGGAGAAATTGTATATAGCTATACATGTGTGTATGTGTGAATTGGTGGTTTGTGAGACATTTGATGATATATATATGATTGGTTCTACTAGAAATTCTTGTATAATACCAGCAAACGAAAAGGAATTAAATGGAAAACACAAAATTAAATGAAAAAGAAATCATAAAAACAAAAAAAAAACCAAACCTTGTAGTACCGGTTGGTTTTACCAACCGGTACTAAAGGGCTCCCGGACCCCGGAGCTGACTCGTGCCACGTGGTTGCCCTTTAGCACCGGTTCGTGCTGAACCGGTACTAAAGGGGGGGGGGGCTTTAGTGCCCACACTTTAGTGCCGGTTATGGAACCGACACTAAATGGCCTTACGAACCGGTGCTATTGCCCGGTTCTGCACTAGTGGTATATTTATTGAATATAATAAAATGGAAAGCATTTTTTCATGCATGATTAAATGTTGTGGTAGACCTTTCTTCATTCATGGTTGTATGATGAGGTGGCATGCTTACATGTTACTCCCTCCGTTCCTAAATATTTGTCTTTCTAAAGATTTCAACAAGTGACTAAATAAGAAGCAAAATGAGTTAGTCTACACTCTAAAATATGTCTACATACATCCGTATGTTGTAGTCCATTTGAAATGTCTAGAAAGACAAATAGGAACGGAGGGAGTAAAAGATAAATTAGTTTGAGGGGATCAACTATTTAGGTATATATAAGATTCTTCCCACAAAAAAAGGTATATATCAGATTCTTCCACTTTGGATGTTTCTTCATGTGTATCATTTTATTTCTCTCTTGGTATAAGAGAAGAGAAATTAAAATCTGCCAGTATTAGCTGGTTAATAACATAATTACCTTGGATGGTCTTCTCCCACATGCATGCTTGGCGTCGCTGTCACAAGACTTTTGTCTCAGGTTTTTTTTCTTTTTGGTTTTTGAGGCAGATTGGAAAATAGTTTATGTGCTTGTGTGGGTCCGCTTTCCCGAATATCTAGTTCTTTTTAGGCTGAAAATAAGAGCCCTTGGTACAAGTGATACCACCGAATGGCCAATGCTCTGTAAATGTGATTTTTCATTTTCATTTTCATTTGGATGCTAGCTAACTTGTGCAGGCAGGGGTGAGGAAACACTAGTTTTTAATGTTACTCTGAGTGTCGAATATACAGATCAGAATTTCATACCTTGGCCCGGTTTCAGCCGGATACACAGGAACTCTATGTAAATAAATTAGTGGATACACAACAAGTATGTACTACTGTAGTTGACGGATGCGAAAATGAGTTAACAGATACCTGAAACAAAATGAACGGCGATGGCCATCAGACAGTAGGCCTCTCATGGTGAACTTGATTGGGAATCAGCCATGGCCATCAGTCTTTATAGAGAGTTATTGACGTATTGCATAATGGGTAGGAATTGCTCTAGGTATGCAAATAGATTGCCATGCTTTCCATCTAATACCAGTTCTGCAATTTGTGTGCCTCCTGTTTAAAGCAGAGCAGTGCCGGTCTTGTTCCCTGTTGGGTACTGAAAATTATTTTTCCATATCCGAGGGCGGAATTCTTACTGACCACTGTGTCGTACCTTGCAATAATGACGGCAATGTAGTTCCATGTTCGTTTTTATTATGACTGTTTTTGACAATGCTCAGTTTGTTTTCATGGTACGCTACTTGAGGGCTGAAAAAGGGTGTTGTTACAATTCAAGATGGCAATGGGGCCCCGAAACCCGCTTACCCGCGGGTTTTTACCTTATTAGGGGACGGGGATGGACGACTTTCTATCCCCGCGGGGCTGCTCGTGGGTACATTATGAAACCCGGTTTGTTTCACGGGTTTAAATCCGTTTGAGTATTATCCAAACCCGAAACCTGACAGAACCCATCAAAACATGTTATTTAGCATGCACCGATCCATCTTGACTCAAGTGGCCCAAAGCCACGGTGCCAAAACAGCCGAGCCCCACAACATCGAGGCTCTGGAGTACAAACCAACACCACGCTGAGTGGCTACAGTGTCGCTCCATCTTCATGCCTCTCTCTCCCGCACACAACACCTAAACCTAAACCTAGGTCCCCCAGCCGTCGCATGCTGCTGTAATATGCTCATATTTTTTCTTTCAAATGTTGTTGTTTTCATTGATTGCTTGTGGGGACGGGTTTCCCGTGGGTTTTGAAAACCCGATGGGTTTAGGGGACGGGTAAAAATTTAACCCCGCACACGTTGATGGGGACAGGGACGGGTTTGCGATTTTCTCGTGGGGGTGGGTTTGGGCAAGCAAAACCCGGTGGGTTTCGTCCGCGTTGCCATCTTGAGTTACAATTGCAGTTTTCAAATTGAAAAGTTGGGGACAATTACGGTAATTTAGTTCTGTTTTCATTTTTTGAGAATGTTCGGTTCGTTCTTACGGTATGCTACTTGAGAACTGAAAAAGGCCATTGTTAGAGTTAAAGTTTTCAAACTTACGTTTTTTGCTCAGTCTTTTCCTTTTTGACGAACAACAACACTCTGTTAATCTTCACGCACAATAAAATGAATTTACTAGGTTGTCCGATGCTACCAAAGAAAATAACTATGTGAACATGAGTGTTTTTATTACCTTCTGAGAGTATATCGATAATCCTGTAATGTATGGCTATGCCTTTATCTTTTAGTGACACCATCTTCTCTCTCCCGTATGTGTTCTCAAAATTTCTGCAGTGTGTATTTGATCAATGATGATTTGACTTGTTGGGTTCATGCAGCCCATCTGTTTGCTAAAATGTCGACTGTGGCAACAAGTTCCAAGAGGTCGCGAGGACAAGCAGCATGCAGTGTTGACAGAGTCAGCAGCCTCCCAGACCCGTTGCTCCATCTCGTGATGTCCTTCCTGCCGATGCCAGAAGTCGTGCGCACAAGCTTGCTCTCGCCAAGGTGGCGCTATCTGTGGGCCTCTGTGCCGTTCATCCACCTAGATTACAAGGACTTTGTGAATGGTGGTGATGATCTAAAGAAGAGAAAATTTGATCAGAACAGGCTGCAGAAGTTTGGGGACCAGTTGCTAGTCTTGCGCGATGGCACTCTACCCCTGGATGAAGCTCGGATCTTCATCAGAAGTGGTCAAATTGCTGAGAAATGTTGTACGCGGATTCGTCACGCCATCAGGCATAAAGCTCGTCTGCTTCATGTTTATGGTCTCTCCATCGGAGAAGTAATATTTTTCGATAATAGATTGATGATTCCTTCTCAGCACCTCAAAAGAATCAGGCTCCAAATGGTCACTTTGGATAGCATATCCTTTAGGATGCTAAATTTAGACTTCCCTGCGCTTGAACATTTAGAGCTGGAAGATTGCAATGTCTGGCCCATGCAGAAGATCTCATCAAGGTCACTCAAGACTATACACATATCCTGCTGTGATTTCGAGGAAGGTCACGAGATTTGTGCTCCGAATCTAAACCATCTGTCTATCCTCGACTCAACATTTGGAGGTATCCTAGTAACTAGGGATCTGAATTCTCTAATTGCAGTTTCAATATGTCTAGACAATCAAGACGAAATACTGGATCATCGTATCTTTGATGGCCTATCACAAGTCACAACCTTGGAGTTGCATGCACCATTACCTGAGGTATGATGGATTGTGCTGTTCTTCATGTTTGTGCTCATCTACCTTGATATTGCCGATTGCATTGCTAGGTTATTGCAGTAATAGCTGCCTCTTGATATCAATGCAAGACGCCATCTAATTTATTCTTTAACCAACTACATTCCCCTCTTGTATGTTGTATTACTATTTTAACTACTGGCAATTTTATCTTTGATGAATATGAAGCCCACACTCGAGAGGAGTTTGCAAACATGCCCGGTGTTCGGCAACCTCACAAGCTTGGTGCTGGGCGAATGGTGCATGGCTTCCCACTTTGCTCCGCTGCTTCTGATTCTCCGGCGCTCGCCTAAACTAAAGTATCTAACCCTTAAGCTCATAATGGTAATACTCCCTCCGTCTCGGTTTAGAGGGCGTGCGCGTACTTCTAGGTCATTCATTTGACTAACTAAACATGAGCTATATGCCATCAAAATTATCTCATTGGAATCTTAAGCGGATATAGTTTCTAAACATATATTTTTCATCACATACAATACATATATAGCTAGTTAAATTCTTAACCTAGAACGACGTGCATGCCCTGTAAACGGAGACGGAGGGAGTAGTGCTGTTTCAGATAAATGTGCCAATTTAGTGTGGGTTCCGTTCCTTTCCCTGGATCCTTGAGCTAATTAATGTGCTACACTGCTGCCTTTTGACACGCTGAACGCCAGGAGCAGCATGGAGAATGCAAGCCTGCTGGCCGTAATCTGTCACCAAGGGAGGAATCGTCTTCGGGCGGTTATCCTAGCATCGAGAGGACCGTGATCTACTGCGGCAGAGATGATCCGCGGGTGAGCGCACTGGTGAAGGTCCTGCTGCCAATCGTCATCCCACGCGGGGAGATCAGCATCAAAGGTCACTAGTAGTATCAGATGCATGCTCACGCACGGCCCCTGTTGCCCTCCTTTTGCTAGTGCGATGGATGTGTATGTATGTATGCATGTCAAGAGGTTTGTTAAGCTGTCTCTTTTGTTAGTGCTATGGATGGAGCATCGTGTGAAGAACTGTTTATTAGAGAGATTTGTATGGGTTTGAGAATATGGACAGTACATGACCTGTTATCTGTAGTAGGAAAGGAAATCGTGTAATCCCGTGGATGTGTTTTCGTTTGACACATTCTATTGACAGCACCAGCAGATGCCGTCTAGTATAATGTGGTGTGCAGCTTCTGGGGAAAGAAGAAAAAGAGATCAGACCAGCAGTTCAAGTACTGAACTGAATGGAATCTTGCTGGGTTGTTTGTGTTACCCAAACGATACCTACTGATAGTAAATTTCTAATTTCGAGTAAATATCATTGTATGGCTACTCTTATTGTAGTGATGATCATGGACAAAAATATTGTACTGTTGATTTCTGTACCCCGTTCAGAAATCCGATACAGTTTTCGCTTCCCTATCTCTGGAGTAGAGATGATATAATGCTGCTTGTAACCACCAAAATATATCAAAGAAAAATGTTGCAGCGAATTGCTTGATACTGTTTGGCCTTGTTAAAACATGTATGTCTAGAGATACAAGTTCAGTGTTGGTACAAATTGGCCCATCACCCCATATTAGAAGAATCCTGAAGACGACGCGCACGTAATCCTCAAGTCGAGCTAACTAGACATCAAATTTTGATTCAGGTCTTCCAACCAACGACAGTTTGCTTGGGCGTCAGGCGATATGCCCAAAAGATAGAAGGTTGGTACCAAGATACAGTAAGCACCCACTCATTGATCCATCATTCAAATTTGTTTGGCTTGCTACAGCCTACAGATCAACCTCGTCCAGTTTTATTCTGCATCGGAGTTGTGTGGTTGCAGCATCAGTTCATCATCAGCAGCAATAAATGCTATTTCTACCCAACAACTCTCTGCAAGAACAAGAACACCATGAACAAGTCCTTTATTTATTTTTGCTGCGGGAGTTTGTGAAAGTTGTGCGGAACTAGAGCAAACTGACTTAGCAGTCCATGAGACCTGAAACATCAATGCATGCCCATCACCATGGTTATAGTATGGATGCGTAGTAATCATCAAAAAGTTGGATCCTCAAGTTCAGTCTAAATATACAACGAAAAACCATGAGTAGCTAACACTGACCATTCAACAATAGAGTTCAGAAATGTTATGTGCAGGTGAACATCTCGCCAAGCCCACAGTAAACGTGCATGCTAGATATACTGTTCTCAGTTTGCATCGAGCTGCACATGGTATGTTTGTCTTGTCGCCTACTTCCATTCAAACCAACCTTGATGGGGGATACTCGTCTTGAGACCTATATTGCGTGCCAGCTTCTGCCCCAGTGTGCTGCATTGAGTCGTGATCGCCACTGTTTGCGAGGAACCAAATGCTACATCTTGGTGAAATTGCATATAAGCAACACAAATACCATGTTTAGTTTTCTAAACTTCTTGTTTTCTACTCCCTCCGTAAAGAAATATAAGAGCGTTTATAGATCACTAAAGTAGTGAGCTAAACACTCATATATTTCTTTACAGAGGGAGTACCAAAATATTCCAGGCCTTTATCATGCTCACAAGAAAAGAGCTACTCATTGAATCTTTTATTCATCTATGAGGCTACCATCCATCTACAAAATGACACATAACCTTGTTATCTGTGTTACATTCTTCTTTTCTCCAACTTCATAGATAATTGTATGACATCTCTTATAGATAGTTTAATGCACTACTAGCTATCACATAGTGTAGACTAGCTATATAGAAGTATATGGAGGAAGAATCCACATGCCACCATGTGAATGACCCTTCATGAAGTATCCTACCGACCTGATCCTCTTCGGGCCATCGTTGGTGATGTCGTTCTTTGAGTCGTCTTCCTTGTAGCGGGTCTCACCGTTAAAGTTGTTCAAGATTGTCAATGATACCTTGTAACTAGGGATGATGGCGTTTTGACCTAACGGACAACGATGCGAGTAGTAGATTTTATTTCTCTCCATGCCGCCACACATGTCCGTTGGCACATGCACCGCCTTAGAGAATGTCTCCCCCAAAAACAATGAGTGGTCACCCAAGTTTGTGACCTCCACCCACTCGTGCTTGTAAAGTGCCTTCTGTCTACCCGTGTTGTTATTGACAAGGTTGAACACCTTGAAGAAAGGCCGGATATTTGGTAACCACTTAGTCTTCAACGCCATCCCAAGCTTGCCGTGCAGATCAAAGATGTAGCTAGTATGTCTTCCGACACGGTCAATCCATTGCATGACTAGCGGGCGTTCCGCGGTGACCATCGGGGCACCATCCTCGTTCACGCCAATCTCAAACTTGACGATTGTCATATTGTAATGTATGCCGTAGAGCTCGTCGTTGCAAAATGCGATGTCGACAAGCTTCCCGTGATAAGGACATCCTTGTACCATCCACCCGCTGTTGGGACAAGCAACCCTGCAGAGTGCGAGGCCGCACTTGTATGTTATGGCGGCAAGGATACACCGGCGCGAGGTGGGCGGCGCGGAGAAGATGACTCTCAAGATAATAACCAGGCGGTTGGGGCCATGGTGCTGGCTCGGGCAGAGGATGGACGCCTTCTTCTCCGCGAGCGGCACCTCAGTGCCCGTGAAAAGGTTCTCGATCTTGACCAGAACTGGCACGGGCATGGCGACCCAGCCGCCGTCGTGGCCACCAATGATCCTCCTCCCCACGTCCTCGCGGAGGACCTATAAGCGCACCAGGGAACTGTCCTCGAGGCAGTGAAGAGCCTTCCTCCTGTTGCCGCCGCCGCGAGGCGAGAGGAGCAGCCACGGGAGCGCCGGCACCGGTGGCGCCGCGAGGGCGGCAGCGCGCCACGACCGACAGACGGCAGGGAAGCGTGCGCGGCCTCGCGGGGAGGCGAGCATGCTGTAGACGAGGGCGAGGAGATCGTCAGGGAACGCGGCGGACGAGGCGGCGTCGGGGCGGCGTCGGGGGCGACGGCGACGGGGCGACGGGGGCGACGGCGACGGCGACGGGGCGACGGGGGCGGGGAAGGAGGGGGAGGCGTCGGGGGCGCGGAAGAAGGAAACTGCCCAAAATTTCGCAAGTCCTGGTTATATAGGAGGGGCATTAGTCCCGGTTGGTGGCTGAAACCGAGACTAATACGCCCCTTTAGTCCCGGTTGCTGCCACCAACCGGGACTAAATGTCCCTTTTCAGCAGCCCAAAGGGCAGGAAGGAGGGGCCTTTAGTCCCGGTTGGTGGCAGCAACCGGGACTAAAGGGGGGTATTAGTCCCGGTTTCAACCACCAACCGGGACTAATGCCACCCTTTAGTCCCGGTTGGTGCTACCAACCGGGATGAAAGGCCTTGCCGCGGTGCGGTGGAAAGTTTAGTCCCACCTCGCTAGTTGAGAGAGGCCAGCACCAGTTTATAAGCCCCGCTGCCTCTCTCCTCTCGAACTCCTCTAAACTGCAGGCCTAAGGGCCTAAACTGACACTGCTTTGCCTATGGGCTTGCTGGGCTTTCTACGGGCCTGAATCCTGGCCCATGGTTGGGTTTCTAGTGGTATTCAGGCCGTGTGTGGGCCCAGTAGGTGGCATATTTTTTATTTTTTTTCTTTGTTGCTTTATTTTTTAGTTTTGTTTCTACTTTCAACAAAATACTTACTGTTGCTATTTTTATTTATTTGTTTTTTTTGTTGCTTTATTTATTTTATTTTGTTTCTACTTACAAAAAAATACTTATTGTTGCTATTTTTTTTCAAGTTTTTTTGTTTTGTTTTCTGCATTATTAATTTTTTTTTGCTTTATTTTTTAATTCTTTCTGGTAAAACCAATTATAAACTTTCTGTTAGTGCAACTAGTATTCAAATTTGTATAGTTTATATTTGAAATTATTTGTTTTCTTTGTTGCTTTATTTATTTTATTTTGTTTCTACTTACAATGAAATACTTATTGTTGTTATTTTTTATTTTTTTGCAAGTTTTTTTTTGTTTTCTGCATTATTTATTTTCTTTTGTTTTTTGTTTTATTTTTTAATTCTTTCTGGTAAAACCAATTACAAACTTTCTGTTAGTGCAAATTTGAATAGTACAAACGACAATGGTATCATACTCGTTTGTTACAAAGTTGGCATGGTATCATCATAATAGTTGCGGAGAAAACTCTTCACTTTTTCTTCGCTTGTGTCATTTGCTTATTGTGCCGTAACCATGGATAATCTTCATCGTTTATCAGGATGCTTGGGTCAGCCTTGACTTTGAAGGGAGGAATTTCATGAAACTTTTCATAATCTTCAGACATGTCTGTCTTGCCCTCCACTACCAGGATGTCCCTTTTTCCTGAAAGAACTATGTGGCGCTTTGGCTCATCGTATGATGTATTCGCTTCCTTATCTTTTCTTTTTCTCGGTCTGGTAGACATGTCCTTCACATAGATAACCTGTGCCACATCATTGGCTAGGACGAACGGTTCGTCAGTGTATCCAAGATTTTTCAGATCCACTGTTGTCATTCCGTACTGTGGGTCTACCTGTACCCCGCCTCCTGACAGATTGACCCATTTGCACTTAAACAAAGGGACCTTAAAATCATGTCCGTAGTCAAGTTCTCATATGTCCACTATGTAACCATAATATGTGTCCTTTCCCCTCTCGGTTGTTGCATCAAAGCGGACACCGCTGTTTTGGTTGGTGCTCTTTTGGTCTTGGACAATCGTGTAAAATGTATTCACATTTATCTCGTATCCTTTGTAAATCAATACAGTCGAAGATGGTCCCCTGGACAACAAGTACAACTCATCACAAACAGTGTTGTCACCTCTGAGACGTGTTTCCAACCAACTGCTGAAAGTCCTGATGTGTTCACGTGTAATCCAGTCGTCGCACTGCTCCGGGTGTTTGGAGCGCAGACTGTTTTTGTGTTCATCGACATACGGGGTCACCAATGTAGAGTTCTGTAGAACTGTGTAGTGTGCTTGAGACCAAGAATATCCTTCCCTGCATATTATTGAGTCCCTTCCAAGCGTGCCTTTTCCAGTCAGTCTCCCCTCGTACCGCGATTTAGGGAGACCTATGTTATTAAGGCCAGGAATGAAGTCAACACAAAACCCGATGACATCCTCTGTTTGATGGCCCATGGAGATGCTTCCTTCTGGCCTTGCGCGGTTACGGACATATTTCTTTAGGACTCCCATGAACCTCTCAAAGGGGAACATATTGTGTAGAAATACGGGCCCCAGAATGACAATCTCGTCGACTAGATGAACTAGGACGTGTGTCATGATATAGAAGAAGGATGGTGGGAACACAAGCTCGAAACTGACAAGACATTGCGCCACATCACTCCTTAGCCTTGGTACGATTTCTGGATCGATCACCTTCTGAGAGATTGCATTGAGGAATGCACATAGCTTCACAATGGCTAATCGGACGTTTTCCGGTAGAAGCCCCCTCAATGCAACCAGATGCAGTTGCGTCATAATCACATGGCAGTCATGAGACTTCTCTGCCATATTTATTATTCCCTTTATATTCGACGAGAAGCCAGTCAGGACCTTCATACTGAGCAGGCATTCAAAGAAGATTTCTTTCTCTTCTTTCGTAAGAGCATAGCTGGCAGGACCTTCATACTGCTTCGGAGGGATGCCGTCTTTTTCGTGCAAACGTTGCAGGTCCTCCCGTGCCTCAGCTGTATCTTTTGTCTTTCCATACACGCCCAAGAAGCCTAGCAGGTTCACGCAAAGGTTCTTCGTCACGTGCATCACGTCGATTGAAGAGCGGACCTCTAGGTCTTTCCAGTAGGGTAGGTCCCGAAATATAGATTTCTTCTTCCACATGGGTGCGTGTCCCTCATCGTCATTCGGAACAGCTAGTGCGCCGGGGCCCTTTCCAAAGAATACGTGTAAATCATTGACCATAGCAAGTACGTGATCACCGGTACGCATGGCGGGCTTCTTCCGGTGATCTGCCTCGCCTTTGAAATGCTTGCCTTTCTTTCGACATTGATGGTTGGTCGGAAGAAATCGACGATGGCCCAGGTACACATTGTTCCTGCACTTGTCCAGGTATATACTTTCAGTGTCATCTAAACAGTGCATGCAGGCGTGGTATCCTTTGTTTGTCTGTCCTGAAAGGTTACTGAGAGCGGGCCAATCGTTGATGGTCACGAACAGTAACGCCTTTAGGTCAAATTCCTCCTGTTTGTGCTCATCCCACGCACGTACACCGTTTTCATTCCACAGTTGTAAAAGTTCTTCAACTAATGGCCTTAGGTACACATCAATGTCGTTGCCGGGTTGCTTAGGGCCTTGGATGAGAACTGGCATCATAATGAACTTCCGCTTCATGCACATCCAAGGAGGAAGGTTATACATACATAGAGTCACGGGCCAGGTGCTGCGATTGCTGCTCTGCTCCCCGAAAGGATTAATGACATCCGTGCTTAAAGCAAACCATACGTTCCTTGCGTCCTTTGCAAACTCCTCTCAGTACTTTCTCTCGATTTTTCTTCATTGCGACCCGTCAGCAGGTGCTCTCAACTTCCCGTCTTTCTTACGGTCCTCACTGTGCCATCGCATCAACTTGGCATGCTCTCTGTTTCTAAACAAACGTTTCAACCGTGGTATTATAGGAGCATACCACATCACCTTCGCAGGAACCCTCTTCCTGGCGGGCTCGCCATCAACATCACCAGGGTCATCTCGTCTGATCTTATACCGCAATGCACCGCATACCGGGCATGCGTTCAGATCGTTGTATGCACCGCGGTAGAGGATGCAGTCATTAGGGCATGCATGTATCTTCTGCACCTCCAATCCTAGAGGGCATACGACCTTCTTTGTTGCGTATGTACTGTCGGGCAATTCGTTATCCTTCGGAAGCTTCTTCTTCAATATTTTCAGTAGCTTCTCAAATCCTTTGTCAGCCACAGCATTCTCTGCCTTCCACAGCAGCAATTCCAGTACGGTACCGAGCTTTGTGTTGCCATCTTCGCAATTGGGTTACAACCCTTTTTTGTGATCCTCTAACATGCGATCGAACTTCAGCTTTTCCTTTTGACTTTCGCATTGTGTCCTTGCATCGACAATGACCCGGCGAAGATCATCATTTGGTTCCTCTTGATCTTCAGCAGCTTCACCCGTTTCAGCATCATTGGGCACATCGTCTGGTTCCTCTTGATCTTCACCAGCTCCCCCCATTGCAGCATCACCGTATTCAGGGGGCACATAGTTGTCATCGTACTCTTCTGCTTCGCCGTCTTCCATCATAACCCCTATTTCTTCGTGCCTCGTCCAAACATTATAGTGTGGCATGAAACCCTTGTAAAGCAGGTGGGAGTGAAGGATTTTCCGGTTAGAGTAAGACATCGTATTCACACATTTAGTGCATGGACAACACATAAAACCATTCTGCTTGTTTTCCTCAGCCGCATTTAGAAACTCACGCACGCCCTTAATGTACTCAGAGGTGTGTCTGTCACCGTACATCCATTGCCGGTTCATCTGCGTGCATTTATATATAATTAAGTGTGTCAAAAACCATTACAGAACATCATAAATAGATAATTAAGTGACCAAATGGATAAAAGTTCAGCATCACATTAAAACCAAAGTACATACATATATAGTTCTCATCTAACAACATATAGCTCTCCATACACATCGAAACTATGTAAAACATTTCAACGCGAAAACAAATGCTATAATAATCGCAACCAAGGTAACAATTGATCCAACGGCATAATGATACCAAGCCTCGGTATAAATGGCATATTTTATAATCTTTTTAATCTTCAACCGCATTGCATCCATCTTGATCTTGTGATCATCAACGACATCCGCAACATGCAACTCCAATATCATCTTCTCGTCCACAATTTTTTTTATTTTTTCCTTCAAGAATTTGTTTTCTTCTTCAACTAAATTTAACCTCTCGACAATAGGGTCCATCTTGATCTTGTGATCATCGATAACTTCCGCAACATGCAACTCCAATTCCATCTTCTCCTCCTCCATTTTTTCCAATTTTTTCTTTAACGAAATGTTTTCCTCTTCAACTAAATTTAACCTCTCCACAAGAGGGTCGGTTGGAATTTCCGGTTCAACTACCTCCTAGACATAATAAAACATCTATGCATGTCAGGTTGGTCGGCATAACTATCATAAGCACTAAAACAAATAGTTATAAATTAAAGATAATATACCACATCCGAATCGTAGACCGGACGAGGGCCCACGTGGGCGGATATCAAAACCATCGCACTATATAATAACAAGCAATAATAAACGTAAGAAAATTAGACAAATATCTATCTAAAGCAATAATAAAAGTAAGAAAAGCATGGACATAACAAGAGGCTCACCACAGTGGTGCCGGTGACGAGATCGGCGGGGGCGATCGACGGCGGCGGGACGTGACGGACCGCTAAACCTAGACAAATCTCGGAGGAAATAGAGCTTCAAGAGGAGAAAAGCTTAACTAGTGTGGCTCGGGCATTCCACCGAACACGTTGTGTGTATAGGAGGTGAGCTAGAGCACCACTAACCCCTCTCCCCCTGGGCCAGAAAAAAAAACAGAGCAGTGAGCTCTGCTCTTGAGTGAGGGGGTTTATATAGGCAACTCACTGGTCCCGGTTGGTGCTACAAACCGGGACTAAAGGGGTGCCTTTGGTCCCGGTTCATAACACCAACCGGGAACAATAGTGGTGGGCCAGGAGCAAGAGCCATTGGTCCCGGTTTTTAGCTCCAACCGGGACCAAAAGGTCCAGACGAACCGGGACCAATGGCCCACGTGGCCCGGCCGGCCCCCTGGGCTCACGAACCGGGTCCAGTACCCCCATTGGACCCGGTTCTAGATTGAACCGGGGCTAATGGGCTGGACCAATGCCCTGTTTTCTACTAGTGGTATCCATAGATAAACATTAGAGAAGCTTTGGCCATGAGCGCTTACGTCTGTACTGTGTTCCAGAAAAACTATAATAAAAGAAATGCTTTGACCTGTACTACTTTTCTCCATTTCCTAGGTAGATATGACACCAAGACCTTAGGCATTCCTAAAGTACATCAAAGGATATGATAAAATAGTGAAAACCATCCATGAGAGTTACAATATAATTAATTAGTGCAGGCGTATACAACAAAATATGCTGATCAAGTACATGGGCGCCAAAAAATTTATTGTGTAATTCCGTTGATATAGGCAAGCTTATTCCTCTACCATCTGCATTTAAAGAATATCTCAAATCGTCCAGTAAGTTATGCTTGCTACATCATGTAATTTCATTGCATAATCTTTTAATTTAAAAACATGCAATCAACCATCAGACAAAAATATAATATGTTTGCTTACATGTAACAGGCTTGAATGATAACCCTGACTTGAGCACCTGTTCACTTCCTCTTCTTGCTATGCTGGTGAAATCAAGTAGCCACAACAACAAAATTTTGGTTTAGTCTGTTTTGATGAAACTACTATGGAAACATCTGAAAACAAAATCAAGCTATTGCAAATAGATCATGACAGATCAACATTCATGTTATTACCCATGTGGCAGCCTATATGCGAGTAATTCTTTTGAAATTTTTGTAGATATATATCCCATATACATGCAGTTAACAATTTATACATATGGCAATGGAAGCAACACAAAGGAATCGAAGATGAGAATTAAAGAACATACTCTGAATTTGCACGGTTGCTTGCAGTGCACCGAGAGCGTGCCCGAGGCCGAGGCCGCCGTATTATCTCTCCAGAGCACCTGGCCGTCACCGGAGTGCAGACCAACGCCTAGTCATCGACATGTTGAAGCTGGTGCGTTTTGCTGCCATACAAAAGCATGGGCCGAGCTGCTCATTAAATTCATTATGTGTTTTTGACCAATTAAAAGTTAGCTAGCCTTGAAAATAATCGATCCATTAGCCTACATCCATCCATTAGCCTACATCCAAGGCTAGATGATATACTTGTACGTCTCGGTAGAATCAACCCAAGCGTGTACGTCTTGTGTAGTCACACACCCTGTCTCAATTGGTGGCCGTCCGACGCTCAGATTGTGCAGCCGCGCTCGCTGACGATGGGAGAGCCTGGCATACAGTCATCTTATGGTGTCAAGAGGTGAACAGCTGGGCCAGCAGCCTACCATGGTTCTGTGATGCTACGTACGCATCCTTCTGATCGATTGAACTGAAGGTCCTGAACATGCACGTACACATCCTTCTCATATAACATGCACTTGAGCTCTTAAAAAATCCAATTAGATCGTGGGAGAGAAAAGAGCAGGAACGCTAGCTCGATTGCCCTGAACATCCTACATACAACCTCCTGACCGAACATAAACTTCCAATCGACCAAAAACAAAATCAAAAAATCTCATTAAATTGTGGGAGAGAAAAGAGGCATATGAAGAAAACTGGCTCGATTGTCCTGTAGATGCACATATACAATATCCTATTTCCTTATAGATCGTCCACTTCAACTCTAACATTGAAAAATCCATTAGATCGTGAGAGAACAAAAAAACTTGAAGGAGGAAAGCTAGCCATGGCGGCAGCGCCTAGACCCTAGAGGTAGAAATCAAGGAGAACCACACGATCGTAGCACTAATACAGATAGAAAAAGAGGTCGGGCAGATAAAAAATGTTTTTTTACATGAGGTCGGCCAGAGATTGATAATTAGGCGGTGACCTTGGGACTCCGCTGGAAAACCAATCATCTTTCTCTGGCTTTTCATCTAATAGAGTCCAACCGTGAAACAATTATGTGAGTTTGCTGCAAAAAAAAATCATCGATTAATCTACACCGTAATAACTCGGTCCCACCAGATTAACGGCTCGCAAAATCTGATTAACATGGAATTTCTAGGGAGTCTAGAATTAGTATACCTGATTAATCTACACTGTAATAACTCGGTCCCACCAGATTAACGGTTCGTAAAATCTGATTAATGAGGGAATTTCTAGGGAGTCTAGAATTAGTATAGGTATAGATTAGTCTTCTTGACATTTTAATCCGCATACCTTGCGTTTCATTTAAACGCTGGTTGACACGGTCGAGGTCCACGTTGGCCAGCAAGAGCTTCCGATTTAGTTCGGCAACTTCTGGATCTCGTGCCGTAACTAGTGAAGTCTGCTCAAATGCAAAAAAAACATACAGTTCAGCTCTAGAATATGCTATACTTTGGATACTTCGTCCGGTTTTGTTCAGAATCACACAAAGCATCAGGGTCTACTATCTATATATGTGTATTTAAAACAGACAATGTTCCATAAAGAATATTACATTGCTTACCTCAAAGCATGTTAGCAGGTTGTTGAAAGCTTCATTCAGTCCGCCTTTGATGAACTGAATCTTCTTCATCACCGCACCCATTACAGTGCGGTGCTCCTCCACGATGGAAGCACTTTGCAGTGCTCCCTTCATAGGGTCCGGCGTTTCCGGGCGCCATCGTATCCTCCCCCGCTTAGGAGTGTCTGGTCTTCGGACCCCGGAGACGCACTAGGCTCCGGGTCATTATTCGACAGGGCCTCAGATTGTTTGGGCCCCCCGTATTGGGTCTCCATGGGGATTATTTCCCCATGGTCAGCGATAGCCGAGGCGTTACCCTCGGTTGCCCGGTCACTTGCCTCGCCCCCATCTCCTTGAGCGGAAGGCACCCGCGGGGAAGACACTTTGGTGTCCCCGCTGATGACGGGCGATGGAGCTCGGACCAGAGGGTCACTCTCCGTCTCTCCAGGCGCTAGAAAGTTCCCCTCCGACGAAGAGGTGTTGGGGTGTGCTCAGGGAGGGCTGTAGGTCAGCAGGTGAGAAATACTAATTAGGAGTCAAAATGCTAAACAAACAAGGTGAAGCAATCCGGACAAACTTACGTTTTGGTCAAACATACATGCCCTGTCTTCAGGAAAAGGCGCCGGACATACATGCCCTGTCTTCAGGCAAAGGCGCCGGACACCTTGTTTGTTTAGCATTTTGACTCAGGGCATGTATGTTCGGCGGAATTTTCTATTACCTCTGGGCGGAGAACGCGGTACTATAGCCCACGTCCTCGGTTTCTTCCAGCCACTCCTTCTGGCTCTTGAAGAGATGCTTCCAGATCTCTTTGTGTGTAAAGCCAAAGAAATGCTTCAGAGGCCTATCTCCTGCCGGATCGAACTCCCATAGGGAGGAGTCCCGGCTTTGGCAAGGAAGGACAAGCCGGGCCAGCATTACCTGGTCCACAGTCGAGAGATGATAGCCCTTGGAAATCACACCGGACACATGGCTCTAGAGTGTCATCACCTCAACCTGAGATCCCCAGTCCAGACTCTTTTTGGTCCAGGAGGTCAACCTCTCGAGGGGTCCAAATCTGAAAGCAGGTTCCGCCGCCCATTTGGCGTCGCGGGGTTCGGCCATATAGAACCACTCCTGCTGCCAGACCTTGTTTGTTTCCATGAACGACCCTTTTGGCCAATTGGCATTCGGGAGCTTGCTAATCATAGAACCCCCGCACTCCGTGTGTTACCCGTCCACCACCTTCGGCTTCACGTTGAAGGTGGAACCTTGTTGTACTATTCTGTTTCGCAAATGAGACCTTCTGATAGTACATTTCCAATTTATTTATGACGAACATTTTATGGCTACTCTTATTGTATTGATATAATCATCCACAAAAATATTGTACTAATTTCTGTATCCGGTTCAGAAATCTGATGATAGAGCAAAACATGATAGATCTTTGCTATACGTGGCCATATGAACATGTGTATTTCTGCTCATGTACCAGCAGTCCATGGCACCTGATACATCAAAGCATGCCCATGACCATGTTGGTAAAATTACATAGGCTCCAAAAATAAAGTTTTGGTACTTTATACCATGTTGGTAAGAGTACATGTATTTTGCCCTGGTACTTGGATTCAGTTTCCTAAACTTCTCGTTGTCTACCAAAATATTCCAGACCTTTATTATGCTCACAAGAAAAGGGCTACTTGTTGAATTTTCTATCCATCTGTGAGACTATCCTCGATCTACAAAATGACACACTACCTTGCTGTCTGTCCTATATCCTTCTTTTCTCCTACTTCATAATAATGAATATATGATATCTCTTATAGACAGTTTAATGCACTACAATCACATAGTGTCGACTAGGTGTATATATGTGGAGGAAGAATCCACATGCCACCATGTGAACGACCCTTTATGAAGTATCCTACAGATCTAATCCTCTTCAGGCCATCGCTGGTGATGTCGTTCTTTGAATCGTCTTCCTTGTAGCAGGACTCGCCGTTAATGTTGTTCAAGATTGTCACGGATACCTTGTCACTAGGTATTATGGCATCCTGGCCTAATGGACAACGACACGAGTAGTAGATGCAGTTTCTCTCCACGCCACCAAACATGTCCGTTGGCACATGCACCGCCTTAGAGAATGTCTCCCCCAAAAACAATGAGTGGTCACCCAAGTTTGTGACCTCCACCCACTCGTGCTTGTAAAGTGCCTTATGTCCACCCGTGCAGTTATTGACAAGGTTGAACACCTTGAAGAAAGGCCGGATATTTGGTAACCACTTAGTCTTCAACGCCATACCAAGCTTGCCGTGCAGATCAAAAATGTAGCTAGTATGTCTTCCGACACGGTCAATCCATTGCATGACTAGCGGGCGTTCCGCGGTGACCATCAGGGCACCATCCTCATTCACGCCAATCTCAGACTTGACGATTGTCATATTGTAATGTATGCCGTAGAGCTCGTCGTTGCAAAATGCGATGTCAACAAGCTTCCCGTGATAAGGACATCCTTGTACCGTCCAGCCGCTGTTGGGACAAGCAACCCTGCAGAGTGCGAGGCCGCACTTGTATGTTATGGCGGCAAGGATACACCGGCGCGAGGTGGGCGGCGCGGAGAAGATGACTCTCAAGATAATAACCAGGCGGTTGGGGCCATGGTGCTGGCTTGGGCAGAGGATGGACGCCTTCTTCTCCGCGAGCGGCACCTCAGAGACCGTGAAAAGGTTCTCGATCTTGACCAGACCTGGTACGGGCATGGCGACCCAGCCGCCGTCGTGGCCACCTATGATCCACCTCCCGGCGTCCTCGCGGAGGACCCATAAGCGCACCAGGGAGCTGTCCTCGAGGCAGTGAAGAGCCTTCCTCCGGTTGCAGCCTCCGCGAGGCGAGAGCAGCAGCCACGGGAGCGCCGGCACCGGTGGCGCAGCGCGGGTGGCAGCGCGCCACGACCGACAGACGGCAGCGAAGCGTGCGCGGCTGCGCGGGGAGGCGAGCATGCTGTAGACGAGGGCGAGGAGGTCGTCAGGGAACGCGGCGGACCATGACGGGCTCACCGTATGCGCGCGCTTGTTTTCCCATTCTTCGTAGGCGGCGGCGGCCATCGGCGCGGGCATGGATCACGCTCGTCTACGTACAACTAGGGTTCTTTTGCTGGGTTCTATCGCTTACGTACGTGCGGGGAGTACATACGAAGTTTTTTCTTTCTTTTGAAACCCATACCAAGTTTTATTTTACTTTGCTGAGGAAAGAGATATGGGTTTATTTTTTGGAAAAAACTATCCTTCAGCCGACGGATGCACGCGCAGCGTCCGCCGCCCGCGTAGCCATCGGATCAATCTTGATCGTGCGCTCACGTTGGCCACAAGTCCTGTGCAGTCAATTTTTTGCAACAACCGTACTGTTTCAGAAAGTTTCTGCACCGGAGATCTTGTTTTCAGAAATAAAAAAATGATTTGGTGGTGAAGTTCTTTTTTCAGCAACAGGGTCTTGTTTTATAAAGTTTCTGCAACATAGGTCTTGTTTCAAAAAATAATAATGGTTCAAAATCAAAGATTTTTTTCTTGTGCAACAGGGGTCTTGCTTTAGAAACAAATCCCCGGTTGCAGAAAGCGTTGGAGAAGCACACGACGTTAGAGTGTACAAGGCCAAACATTGCAACACGACACATGTTTCAGAAACATAGCTTCAGTTATAGAAAATCGTCAAAGGAGTGACCGGCGTGGGAGTTTGTCGCCGTCATGCTGGAGTAGAGGTCGCGCCTGTTCTCCAAGCAAGGGCCCCTCGCTGAGCTCGATTTCCGTCTGATCCAAGCCGGCGGCAGGCTGATTTTGGGGGCGGGTTGGCGGCGGCACCGCGTTGGGCGCAACTCTATCGGGGCCGGAGGAAAGTTTTGTGTCTTGTTTCTGCAACAACGCGCATGTTGCAGGAATAATGAGGGGACATGCGTGACGCACACACTAGATCGAACGGCCAACAACTCAGGGATCCAACGACTGGATCCAACGACTGTCCAGGAGACGGATAATTTCAATACATCAGTCGGCGGACGCGTAGCAGCGTCCTTGTTTTTTTTATTGAAGCAAACCACATATTTCATCAGGGTTTGTCTATGTCACGTCTAGATGTGAGATATTATCTCACGTCTAATTCCCTCACACTTAAAATTCATGAGAGACTTTAAAAAAAATCAAGGATGAGTGAGTTATATTTGATTATCTCACATCTAACTCCCTCACCCTTAAACTTCACGAGAGACTTTTAAAAAATTTAAGGATGAATGAGTTAGATGTGAAATAGCAAACCCGTTTCATTAGACAATCCGTATAGAGATTATACATATGGTCACCATTAGAAACAAACATGCTTGTCAAACAACTTTGCACAAACTATTCCGCAAGAAGTATAATTACTATTTCGCCCTTGGAGAAACTTGTTCCCGGTGGAAACATAGTCCACAAACGTTCTCCGCCGTCACCATGGCAATGTCGGAAAAAGAGGAGAATAGTCGTCGTATGGAGATCTAGGAGAACATCATCGCGTAAAAAAATGCTTTTCAAGCCTATAAACCGGGCCGCCATAAGCGACGAGACCGAGACTTTCTGGCACATCGGCCAGGGATCTTTCCCATGGTCACAAGATCTCGACACCGTCAACTTCATCCAATGTTTACATCGAAGAAGAGGAACGCACCACCTGCGGTCATCCACGCACCCAACCGCAAGACAACAAACACAACTATAGCAGCCGACATGGCCGCCACCAGCGAGAGTGCCGGCGACCAACCACCAGACACGGATCTCACCCGGTCCAGGGATCGGCGATACGACCCACCGGTTGGAACGACATCGAGATGCAGAAAGAGCAGAGGCAAATTATTCTGCAAATTATTATGACGCGACGATATCTCCTTCATGGAAGCAGCGCCCCAGGGAAGCACTAAACCCACCCGATCTCGTCGCTGGAGTGGCGGACGGAGGAGGCAGGGACCGATGGGTAGTACTTTGGCCAGTGAAGTTGTTGTTGCGGCTCTTCCAAACCATTTTAGGGGATGGAAATACAGACCATTGTGCACAAACGGGACTAAATTGGGAGGTCAGGGATAGTGTCGAGACACCTCTCTTCCACCAGAGTGGTAGCAGGCACAGTCAATACGGCCAGAGCCCGCATGACTAGGCCGTGAACGCAACCAAGGAGTAGGTGCTCATGTGTTTCTTCTCACAGAAGACTCATGCCGCACTAGGCATGATGTCGTTGTAATGGAGGTGGGTGGCCTAGGCAGGCGGCGACGATGACAGAGCAAAAAACAATGCTTATATTTCCTCGATGTGTAGTTGCGCCAAATACTGAGGCCAAAGGCGTCTAGAAGATGCAAAGCCATGGTGAGCTGGTACACCACTCAGCCCATGAACGGTGCAGCGGAGAGGCGTATGCCACAAAGACCAGCCAACCCTGGGCAGGTAGTCGTCGATGCGTGGGAGAACAACTGCGTGACACGCGTTAGCACTAGTGCAGAACCGAGCTATAGCACCGGTTCGGAAGGCCCTTTAGTACCGGTTCTGTAACCGGCACTAAAGGATGGGGACTAGAGGTCCTTCTTTAGTATCGGTTCTGCACAAACCGTCATTAAAGGGCCATCACGTGGCACGAGCACGCGTCGGGGGCGCGGAGACCTTTAGTACCGGTTGATGATTTTTTTTTATTATTTTTTAAATAAAGCAAAATCAGCTCGCCTACTGGGCCAGCTCGGCTTGCATACGACTAGAAATCCAACCTCTAGTTGGGCCAGGATGCAGACCCGTACAGCCCAGTAGGCCCCACAGGGCAGAAGACTTGCAATAGGCCCACAAAGGTCTGCTTAGAGAGGAGCTCGACACAGTAGCCGCGGCGGGGCTTATAAACCGGTGCGAACTCCTCTCAACTAGCGAGGTGGGACTAAACATTGTGCACTGCGGGTGGCAGCGCACCCATTTAGTACCGGTTGAGGCCACCAACCCGTACTAAATAGGGGGTCTTTAGTACTGGTTGGAGCCACCAACCCGTACTAAAGGCCACCACCTCTTTAGGGCCAGTTCTTTTGGTAGCTTCTAAAACTAGTACAAATGCACGTGCAACGCACGTCTACATAAATATTCCAATCAGATGTGAGAGCCCATTCATGCAGGTCCGTGCTCAAGGAGAATAGGACACCCACATCACTCGTGGAGGTTGGTGCTTGTGAAAGAAAAGGCCCCCGTGTCGCTTGCTCGAGTGACACGAGTGGCGAACCCAATGCCCCCCTTCCATCCCTCCTCTCTTCCTCGCTGTCATTGGAGGGAACTATTGGGCAAACTGGTGTATGTTGTGAGTTTGATATGTGGTAAAATAAGTAGCAAGGAAAACGTGTAATGTGCCTCAACATTTTACAACGTGTGGTACAATCTCTCTGTATCACATGACAACAAATATGTTCAGTTGTAAATATTGAGATGGTTTCAAGACACTCCATTGGCACCATTTCTTCAAATGCCTGGCAATAACCACCCAGGTTTATCCATTCCAACCTTAACCCCACATCCTGCAAGTGAACTACTTTATCTAAACAATGAAGAGTATTTTGAATTATAAGCAGCCATCTAGATCTTATGCTATTATAATTCTCTTACTTGAAAATGATCTATGCTTATCTATTTGTAGAAAGGAAGTAGAATAGGTCATTTGATGTGAATAAGTAACCATGCACATGCAACTATTCAGCAATGAGCCTGATGCACCTTATTAGACAAAAAGAAACTACATCGTACCCTGGTAAATTTAAGAAAAGATATATTGCTAAGCTCTGTAGATCTTACCAGAGATTGGAAAGTAATCAATTGCAGTAGCATTGCATAAGAGATAGTGCACTGATCTCTTCGGAAGCTTTCGTTCTTATTTACACCATCAGGATCTAACAATCTGGTCAGTAGCTGAATTTCCATATGTGATATTTTCTCAATTGTTGAAACTCAGCAATGTTGGTTCCTGGTTCAGTAGGTCAGTCTAAATAACATGGTTGTCAAGTCTCCACCAGTTTGTTTAAAATCGTGGGACTATAAAACTTGCAACTTGCGGTTCAACAAGGATAAAATTTGCTTTTTACTCAAAAGATCAATTGTTTTCCATCTTCACTATTATAGGAACAATGATTCCGAAAAGAGGAGGTGGGGTGGAGGGATTTGCATTATCATAATCTAAAGCGTACATCGGTGTGGCAGAGGAATAATTGGAAGTCATGGATCTCCGATAATACAAATCCACCTTCAGTACAATGTAGTCCACCAGAATGGAGTCCATCGTACAAAGCCCAAACTTACTGAGGAAAATCGACTAAAGGCAAATGAAACTCACCATCGGATGAACGTTCCTCACCATCTGCCCAACCTACTGCGAAGGAGGAGGCAGTAGATGGCGGCGCCGCCGTACTTGTGGTGCACCCGACTCGGTGGAAAGCAGTTCCATCAAGCACAGTGATGAATGACACCGACTGCGGTGGTGACCATCTGGCTAGGACAGCGCACATCAGACCAAGATATTGAAGCCCTCGTCCACCTGACAACATAACAAATGCAGATTTCAGTTCAGTTGTCGATCTCGACAGGTGAGTATGACACTTGAATTAACACTTGAACGACAACTATTTGTTTAATGTAAGGATAAACACACTTTGCATCTCCAACCATATCACTTGATACAGTCTACTGAAAGAAAAACAAGGAAAAAAATACAGTAACTTCACAGCCGTGGCCATAAGAGATGTCACAGCATAACAAAATCTCCTCTTTAAGAAGCTTCTAAACTGTAACACGAATGTGCAACTGAGAGTAAATTAATTAACTGAACTTTCCTTTCCATGAAGGTTATGGTAACAGTGCAAGCCGGGAACGGGATGACATTGGCGTGCGTGATGCTTATGTGTAGCCCCTCGACCTCGGCGAGCAGCCCGACAAGCATCCCCTTGCGTCCTCGCGTTGGATCCCCACCAGCACGTTGCTCTCCGAGATCCTCGCCTCGATCTCTGGCAGTACGCTCCGGGTCGTTCGTTCGCGTCATGCTTCCAGCTACTGCCACTGCAGACGGTGACGTGTAGCAGCCGCCCACGTCGTCTTCCGGCGCGGCGGGGCACGACTTCTTGACAAGCACCACCGACGGGATGCTCCGGAGTTGCGGTACTCAAGTGCCTTGAGTTTTTCCTACTGCTGCTCCTTGATGCACTTCACGGCGTCCGAAAGGATCGTGGCCTTGTCCATATGAGCGAATTAATTGGCCAATCAGTTGACAATTTCCCTTGTTGGATATGTACATATGTGCATGAAGAGGATCCAACCTTCTTGAGGCCGGGGATGAAGATGGATAGCTCGATGAATCACCGATTGATCTTCTCCCGGCGCCTCCACTTCCGCTCCGCTGCGAGACAGTGGGGAGGCAGGGGCAGAAGTGAACGACAGTGAGGAGGGAGCAGCGGGTCTGCGTGCAGACCAGGCGGGGTCGGGAGCGATGGTCTGCGTGCGGGACGAACGGCTGGCCAGGGGAGGCGATGCGGGCGCCATGGAGGGCGGCGATGAGGGAGAGGAGGCGGTGTAGGGCGCCGGGAAGGTCGGGGATGGAGTGGATCTGTGCGAATTTGAGGGGAGGGGGGTTGGGATGATCCTAAATTACGGATCACATCGGTAAGGGAGAAGTGCGTGACCAGCGTCTGCCGTGGCAGAACATTAAATCCGAACCGTTCAATAGTCTGGCAGGCCATCGGGTCATTATATGCTTATAGATTTGACTAAATGGATTAGATCTGAGGGTTCTGATTGTTTTGTGTACACTTGATTGGGTGATTGTAAAATAATTCTTGTTTGCTCTTTTAATAGTAGTGTAGATAAGCTGCCCTCTACCCAGCTTATTCTAAAAGCTCAACCAAATTTAACTTTTTAGAAGCCTAGTAGTTAGGACTTGACTAGTAGGCTTCTAAAAAGAAAATTTTAGTTGGCCTTCTAAAATAAGCTTGGTAGGAGGCAGCTTATTCTGGAATCCCAAAAAAGCTAGCAAAAGAACTGGCCCTTAGTATCCACTACTAGGAAAAGGGCTATAGATGGAATTGACACTAATGACGCACCAGACATGCGGTGCGCCATTAGTATATACTAATGGCGCACCATGTGTTGGTGCGCCATTAGTATCCAAATACTAATGGCGCACCTTTGACGTGGTGCGCCATTAGTAACAATTTTTTTTTCATATTTTTCTCAAAACTACTAATGGCCCACCAGTGGATAGTGCGCCATTAGTAGTTGAACTACTAATGGCGCACCACATCCACGGTGCGCCATTAGTAATTTTTTTTTCAAATTTTGTTTTTTTTTTCAAAAAATACTAA
>LR738714.1:791345035-791458383 GCA_902687465.1 Secale cereale | reverse complement strand
AAAAAAAAAAAAAAAAAATAAGTTTCCCATGTGATATGTGGTCTACTTGTTGGGAAAATTTACAAATATGAATTTTGACTTTATTTACAAAATATCTCTGGAATTTAGTAAAACGGGTATAACTTTTGCATACGAACTCGAATTAAAAAGTTTTTTATATGAAAAATCATCTACTCGAAAAGTTACATCCGAATTACGGGGCTTTTAAGATCTACCCCGTTAAACATTTTCAAAATCCCCATAAACCTAACAGAAAAAAAGTTACGGGGCTTTTAAGATCTACAGGCAAAAAAAATCAAAAAAATTCAAACTTATATTTTTTTTTAAGATCTACAGAAAAAAAAGTTACGGGGCTTTTAAGATCTATAGAAAAAAAAAGTATAAAATTTTCGAAAAAAAAATTATATTTTTTTTTCAAAAATATGATACGTAATATGACCGGGAAGTTTGAAATATATTTTCAAAATTTCATCATACTCATGAGCATTAACAAACTCCTAGACATTAAGAAGGGTTAATAGGATTGATATGATATATATATCAACAAGTGCGTGTGAAGTGAGCTGGTGCTGGGGTTGGATAGAACTATGAAGTTAAGCGTGTGCACTATACTAATGGCGCACAAGTGGTGCGCCATTTACCAGATACTAATGGCGCACTGCGCCATTAATAAATAATACTAATGACGCACCAGTAGTGCGCCATTAATGGGCAAAACCGGTGCGCCATTAGTAGCCCTTTTCCTAGTAGTGATCGGTTCGTTGCACGAACCGGTACTAAATGTTCGCCACGAACCGGTAATAATGAGCGCCGCCCGGCTAGCCGTTGGAACCGGCACTAATGGTCATATTAGTGCCAATTCAATTACAAACCGGGACTAATAAGCTTCACATTAGGTCCTTTTTCTACTAGTGTAGGGTGGGCGGGGTCTGAGAAGAGAGCCGGGAACAAGCTAAATCGAACCCTGAATTTTCAATCCCAAAAATGAGCACATCGAACTCTCTAATCCCAGTCTATTTTAAACCTTAAAGGAATTTCGCTGGTATTCACTGACGTGGCAAAGGTTGACTGGCATGCTGGACATCAGGACTAATTGGCCGGGCCCATTAGCAGTCGATCGTGCCCTCGCTCTGTTCTGTTTTTTTTTCTCATCTCATTTCCTTTACTCTTTTTTGTTTTCTTTGTTTTTATATTTTTGTAATGAAAATAATATTTTTTAAACTACAAGAACCCATTTGTCTTCTATTTGGAGCGACAAAATATACTAGTGATTACATATCCCTGAGCTGTCTTCTATTAGGAGCAGGCAAAAACTAATAGTGATTATATATTCCATAGCCTGAGAGGACACAAAATCGGGACCGCACACTCAGCGGCGCCCTGAAGGCTGCTAGTGATTAGATATCACGCATTCTACATAAAAACGTATGAAAGTGTTCATATATGAAATCAATTATGAAACATTTGCTGAAAAAATTGTGAAGAATTATGAAATACAGAATGTATTTCTTGAAATGCAAATAATAATTTACAAAATTCCAAAACTACTTTTGAAACAATGTGACACGGTAATATTTTTCCAAATACATGATTTACATTTTTAAAAACTATACGAACATTTCCTTCACACTGTTAATTTTTTTAATTTTTGTTTAGATTTAAGTATTTGTTCCCTTTTTAAAAAATCAAATAGTGTTCACTTTTCCAAAATTGATTGTGTTTTCCAAAAAATGTTCATTTTCATAAAAATAAAGTATTCAGAATTTTCAGAAGTGTACGCACTTTAGAAAATCAGATACTCAATTTTTTTTGGGCCTGCACTGTTTCAATATTTGTTTGGCCTTACAAAAAATTCTAATTTCGATGCTGCATTGTGTGGTTAGATAGTTCGGGCCAGTTTTTATAGTACTAGCAGCCAATAGTTGTAGAAGCAATTGTTGGCGAGACGACAACGATGCTACGATGGAGATCAAGGTGTCGCGCCGTTGACGAAGGTGATCATGAAGGTGCTTTGGAGATGGAGATCAAAAGCACAAGATGATGATGGCCATATCATGTCACATATTTTGATTGCATGTGATGTTTATCTTATTATGCTTCTTATTTTGCTTAGAACGACGGTAGCATTATAAGATGATCCCTTACAAAATTTCAATGTATAAGTGTTCTCCCTGAGTATGCACCGTTGCGAAAGTTTGTCGTGCCGAGACACCACGTGATGATCGGGTGTGATAAGCTCTACGTTCAAATACAACGGGTGTAAGCCAGTTTTGCACACGCAGAATACTCGGGTTAAACTTGACGAGCCTAACATATGCAGATATGGCCTCGGAACACTGAAGACCGAAAGGTCGAGCGTGAATCATATAGTAGATATGATCAACATAAGATGTTCACCATTGAAACTACTCTATCTCACGTGATGATCGGACATGGTTTAGTTGATTTGGATCACGTGATCATTTAGATGACTAGAGGGATGTCTATCTAAATGGGAGTTCTTATGTAATATGATTAAATTGAACTTTAAATTATCATGAACTTAGTCCTGGTAGTATTAGCATATCTATGTTGTAGATCAATAGCTCGCGATGTTGCTCCACGTTTATTTTTTATATGTTCCTAGAGAAAACTAAGTTGAAAGATGTTAGTAGCAATGATGCGGAATTGTTCCGTGATCTGAGGGTTATCCTCATTGCTGCACAGAAGAATTATGTCCTTGATGCCCCGCTAGGTGACAGACCTATTGTAGGAGCAGATGTAGACGTTATGAACGTTTTGACAAAAGCTCAGTACGATGACTACTTGATAGTTTAAAGTGCACCATGCTTTAAGGCTTAGAACCGGGACTTCAAAAATGTTTTGAACGCCACGGAGCATATAAGATGTTCCAATAGTTGAAATTAGTATTTCATACTCATGCCCGTGTCGAGAGGTATAAGACCTCTGACAGTACTTTGCCTACAAGATGGAGGACAATAGCTCAACCAGTGAGCATGTGCTCAGATTGTCTGGGTACTACAATTACTTGAATCAAGTGGGAGTTAATCTTCCAGATAAGATAGTAATTGACAAAGTTCTCTAGTCACTATCACCAAGTTAGTAGAACTTCGTGATGAACTATAATATGCAAGGGATGACGAAGGTAATTCCCGAGCTCTTCGCGATGCTGAAATCGGCGAAGGTAGAAATCAAGAAAGGGCATCAAGTGTTGATGGTTAATAAGACCACTTGTTTCAAGTAAAGGGCAAAGGGATAGAAGGGGAACTTCAAGAATAATGACAAGCAAGTTGTCACTCCCATGAAGAAACTCAAAGCTAAACTCAAGCCTGAAACTAAGTGTTTCTACTGCAAAGGAAATAGTCACTGGAAGTGGAACTGCCCTAGATACTTGGCGGATAAGAAGGATGGCAAAGTGAATAAAGGTATATTTTGATATAAATATTATTGATGTGTACTTTACTAGTGTTCATAGCAACCCCTCGGTATTTGATACCGGTTCAGTTGCTAAAATTAGTAACTCGAAACGTGAATTGCAGAATAAACAGAGACTAGTTAAAGGTGAAGTGACGATGTGTGTTGGAAGTGGTTTCAATATTGATATGATCATCATCGCACACTCCCTATACTTTCGGGATTAGTGTAAAACCTAAATAAATGTTATTTGGCATTTGCGTTGAGCTTGAATATGATTTGATCATATTTGTTGCAATACGGTTATTCATTTAAAGTCATAGAATAATTGTTATTCTGTTTACATGAATAAAACCTTCGATGGTCATACACCCAATGAAAATATTTTGTTGGATCTCGATCGTAGTGATACACATATTCATAATATTGAAGCGAAAAATGCAAGGTTAATAAGGATAGTGCAACTTATTTGTGGCACTGCCATTTAGGTCATAATGGTGTAAAGCGCATGAAGAAACTCCATAGTGATGGACTTTTGGAATCACTTGATTATGAATCACTTCGTGCTTGCGAACCATGCCTCATGGGCAAGATGACTAAAACTCCGTTCTCCGGAACAATGGGGCGAGCAATTGACTTGTTGGAAATCATACATACTGATGTATGCAGACCAATGAGTGTTGAGGCTCGCGGTGGGTATCATTATTTTCTGACCTTCACAGATGATTTGAGCAGATATGGGTATATCTACTTGATGAAACACAAGTCTGAAACATTTGAATAGTTCAAAGAAATTTCAGAGTGAAGTAGAGAATCATCGTAACAAGAAAATAAAAGTTTCCACGATCTGATCGCGGAGGCGAATATTTAAAGTTACGAGTTTGGCCTTCATTTAAAACAATGTGAAATAGTTTCACAACTCACGCCACCCGGAACACCACAGCGTAATGGTGTGTCCGGCCGTCGTAATCTACTTTATTAGATATGGTGCGATCTATGATGTCTCTTACCGATTTACCACTTTCGTTTTGGGTTATGCATCAGAGGCAGTTGCATTCACGCTAAATAGGGCAACATCTAACAGAAAAAAATTACGGGGCTTTTAAGATCTACAGGCAAATAAATTCAAAAAATTTCAAACTTACTAGTGGCGCACCGTTTGCTAGGTGCACCACTAGTAACAGAAAAAATATATAAAATTTTCGAAAAAAAATTATATTTTTTTTCAAAAATATGATACGTAATATGACCGGGAAGTTTGAAATATATTTTCAAAATTTCATCATACTCATGAACATTAACAAACTCCTAGACATCAAGAAGGGTTAATAGGATTGATATGATAGATATATCAACAAGTGCGTGTGAAGTGAGCTGGTGCTGGGGTTGGATAGTGTAGGATCGAAAGTAGGTCTAGAGGGGGGGGGGGTGATTAGACTACTTGACAATATAAAAAATCTGCCTTTAGGTCATGCAAAGTTTTTGGCAGTTTCACAATTAAGATCAATTCAAGTATCACCCTACACATGCAATTCTAGAGTATAAGCAGCGGAAAGTAAATTGCACATGTAAAAGAGAGGTGGAGAAGATCAAACGCAGTTTGGTGACACGAAGATTTTTGTCGTGGTTCCGATAGGTGGTGCTATCGTACATCCACGTTGATGGAGACTTCAACCCACGGAGGGTAACGGCTGCGCGAGTCCACGGAGGGCTCCACCCACGAAGGGTCCACGAAGAAGCAACCTTGTCTATTCCATCATGGCCTACGCCCACAGAGGACTAGCCTTACTCGGGGTAGATCTTCACGAAGTAGGCGATCTCCTTGCCCTTACAAACTTCTTGGTTCAACTCCACATCTCGAAGACGGAGGCTCCCAAGCGACACCTAACCAATCTAGGAGGCACCACCCTCCAAAAGGTAATAGACGGTGTTGATGATGATGAACTCCTTGCTCTTGTGCTTCAAATGATAATCTCCCCAACACTCAACTCTCCTCACTGATATGGCTGTGGTGGAAGAAAGGTTTGAGTGGAAAGCAACTTGGGAAGGCTAGAAATCAAGTTTCATATGGTAGGAATGGAATGGCTTGATCTCAACACAAGGGTAGGTGGTTCACTTCTCAGAAAGTGTATGGTAGAAGTGGTGGTACTTTCTGATGGCTCTCCTCACGAATGAAGAGGGGGTGGAGGGGTATATATAGCCTCCACACAAAATCCAACCGTTACACACACATTTGACCAATCTCGGTGAGACCGAAGTGAAACTCGGTCAGACCGAAAGTTCAAATATAGTGAACGTTGGGATTTTCGGTGGGACCGAAAATACCATCTCGGTGTGTTCGAAGTGAGTCAAAGGTTGGAGCTTGCCATCTCGGTGTGACCGAAAGTAACAACTCGGATATTCCGAAATGATGTCAATTGGTTACAGAAGGTTGGCAGTCCATTTTCGGTGAGACCGAAACTCAGAATCGGATGGACCGAGAAATTAGGGTTTGGAGGAATAACTGAAGTGGTTCATCTCGGTGGGACTGAGTTTGCAGAATCGGTTTGTCCGAGATTACTTATGAGTGTGTTGAATAGTGAAGAGTGCTGATAGTTGAGGGAGCTAGATCACCAAGCACTTGAGCAACTAGATCATTAACACAACCTCATCCCCTTTTAATAGTATTGGCTTTTCCTATGGACTCAATGTGATCTTTGATCACTAAACCAAAAATAGAGTCTTGAGCTTTTACCAATGCTTGTCTTAGCATTTTGAGGGGTCCACTTCTTCAGACATTTCCATACCCATATCATCGAACTTTTCTGAAATGATTCTCAAGTAAATATTAGTTCAATGATATATATGTTGTTATTAATTACCAAAACCACCCAGGGATTAGTTGCACTTTCAATCTCCCCCTTTTTGGTAATTGATGACAACATATAGATCAAAGCTTCGACAAAAGATATAATCAATGAATAATATCGTCGCTTTGAGAAGTATGTGATAAACAAGAGCTCCCCCTAAATTTGTGCATTATTTAAAATTTGCGTTTGAATGCAAATGCACAATCGATTAGGATTATGGGTCACTCTTCCATGTCACATACATCTTGGTGGAGCGCACAAAATGATAAGAATGAGTAACATGCACTCAATCACCAAGACAAGAGTAAATAGCCATACAATAAGGAATAGCATAGGATAAGCAATAAGCACACATTAAAGCATAGTATGACTAAGCACTCATTAAGGTAGCATCAAACTTAGTAGCAAGCACACTTAAAGTTTCAGGAACCAAAAGAAATCACTGTATCTCAAAGAAAAACCGGCAAAAGAACGAAAAGACGAAAGAGCACTCTCTCTCTCGAAGCCCTATGATCTATAACAATTTCTCCCCCTTTGGCAACAAGTTACCAAAAAGTTCGAAAAGGTATAGAGCTAAGCGTCACTGCGGGCTCAGCTGGCGGCTCCCGTCTGGGTAGATGTCGGTGTAGAGATAGCTGCATCGGCGAAGACTTCTGCTGATGTCTGCGGTGGAGGAGTGGATGCTGGAGCTGGAGCAACTGCTGGAGCTGTAGCTGGTGCTGAAGTGGTAGCCCTGGAGTCTGTCACTGGGATAGCTGCAGATCTGGATCCTCTAGGAACCTGAGCAGTCTGGCGATGAGAGTCCTGGACTAGATCATCCTGCATTAGCTCTGCTCTCTCCTGCCTTGTCTCCTCCATGTCTGCCTCAAGCTTGTTGACAGACACCTGAATCTCAGTCAGCTTCACGTCCAGAGCGTGGATCTTGTCCTCGACAATCCTCTCTAGGCTCTCCTGAGATTGCTCAATGCTGGCCAGGCGTTGTTCAATCCTCTGGGTAGCTTCAAGAATTTGTTCTCCAAAGCTCTTTGGCTTAGCTGCTGCTGCTGCTGCCTCTTTGTCAGCTTTAGCCTTCTTCGCAGCTTCGATTTTGGCCTGTCCTTCAACTGAGGTAGGATCCTCTTCATCCATCACAACTACGTTGTCCTCATGCTCTGGCTGCAGTGGCAAGTGCTTCCTATCCAACATGAATTTGCCCGTGCCAAACTTGGCGTTGATGAGCATCTGAATCTGCGGAGCAAACCCACACGACCTCTTCTGGTCAGCTGCAGTCCTCTTAATGGTCTCTACCATCAAGTCCATCACCTTGAAAGGTGCCTTCTCATCGAGAATGTGCAGCATGTTGATAGAATAGCCTCGAATCATGCGGTGGTCTCCAGACTTAGGCATCAATGTATGCCTCAGAATAGTGTTAGTGGTGGTCAGACCTGCCTGGAGATAGTACACTGAGCCAAGCTTCCATCCTTCCAAATCAGCAGCCGGGATCTCCTTGTACATGTTCTTCATGGAATCATGACTCTTCTTAGGAATCCCATAGACATCAATGTCATCTTCTCTCTGCACTGGAGCGTTCAGAAGTTCTGCCCATTCTTCAACAGTCGAAGAAAACCTTTGACCTTCAGTCATCCAGGTGATCTTGCCATCAGGATAGAAGTGGGCTGTGGCGTAGAACTGCATGATCATCTCGTCATTCCAAGCTGTCAGCTCTTGACCCACAAAATCAGCAACTCCACATGCAGTAAAGCTCTCATGCACATGGGGAAAGAAGTCCCGGTGCTCTTCACTGTCAATATACTTCCAGTCAACATACCTGGTGTCAGCAACAATGGGCTTCTTATCCATCAGCACGGTCTCATAGAAATCCTGCTGCTCTCTGGTGTGGAATCTGGGGTCCACAGCAGTCCTTCTCCTTACAGCATATGGATCAGACTGTCTCCATAGCCTGAGACCTTTGTCCTTCCTTGCCTTCATGTCCTCAGCTTGAGGATGAGCATCATTGTGGAGTGGCAACTTGGGACGAAGCTTAAGCAACACATGCTCTTCATCTGATTCAGACGGTGGCATCTCACCTTTGTTCTTCTCAGAAGCTGGAATGCTTCTGGTTGTTCTCTTGGGCTTGGCTGGAGCTGCCTTGGCTTGAGCAGGCTTCTTGGGTTTAGAGGAGGCTTGAGCCCGAATAGCATCACCCATGAACTTAGCTTTCTGAGGAGGAGGCTGGGGTGCATCTTCTTCTTCTTCTTCTTCTGCAGCATCAACTTGAGGTTCAGCATATACTACCCTCTTCCTTTTGGAAGTCTTCTTCACCTTGCTTGGAGCAGGCTCTTCCAAGTTGAGCTTCTTTGCAACTGCTGACTGCTTTACTTTGCTTGTGCCTTTCCTTGACTGCTGCCCTTGGTGCTCTTTGGCAACCACATTCCTCTTTGGCTTGGAGGTAACTTCCTCAGCAACAAAGTCAGAGTCCTCATCATCAGAAGTTCTCTTCTTCCTGGTTCTGGTGGCTGCAGGAGGCAAACCACTAGGGGTGCTCCTCTCACCATCATCACTAGAGCTGCTAGCAGGACTTGTATCTGCCTCTGGAATCTCAGCAAAAGGTGACTCAGACCTGTTCTGGCTGTCACTGACATCTGACATGGCTGAAAACCTGTGAAAAGATAAGGTATAGGCAGAGTAGAAGAGTTATCACAACTGCAGAGGTTTTTCCAAAAAAAATGAGTTCAAAACTTAGTTTTGAGTTTTCACAGAATGTATTTCGGTCAAACCGATTTTAAGTTTCGGTGAAACCGAAGTGTTCAACAGAAACCTACACACCACTTTCGGTCAGACCGAAATGGGTTTCGGTCCTACCGATAACTTAGGGTTTCACTGAAACTATGTTTCGGTCATTCCGATTGGCACAACTCGGTTAAACCGAATGATGCAGTGCAATGGCCAGAGGCCAAATCGGTCATTCCGAGTTTCAAAATCGGCTTCACCGAGATGCGTTCCGTGGAAACCTAAACCTAAGAATTTCGCTCGAAACTAGAGGATCTGAACTAATGTATAGGGAATATCTCAAACGTGGATTGAATCATGGCAAGCCTATCGTGCAAGAATCGGATGGGGAGCACGAAAGGGATCGGGACACACCCTAACTTGGTGGTGTCCCTCTACGGCGGCAACGGTGGAGATGATTACCGTTGACGGCGGCGGAGACCTGCGGCGAGGGCGCACAGGCGACGACGGCGACGATCCGTAGACCAGGGCGACGACAGCAGGGGTTTTGGGGGCGAACGGTTTGAAGAATTAAATCGCGCGCAGCCCTCGGGTATATATAACCCCATGCTGTCGGTGGGACCGAGTTGAAAAACTCGGTGTCACCGAGATGTATAACTGCTGTGCAGTTACGCATATCGGTCAGACCGAGATTTTGAACTCGGTTTCACCGAGATGAAACCTAGATCAGTCTAAGCGTTTCGGTTGGACCGAGATTGAGAAGCCGGTCAGACCGAAATGGACTTAGAAGGTTTTGGAAGTCAGCCTTAGACGAATCGGTGGCTCCGAGTGCTCCTCACTCGGACTGTCCGAAAAAGACTTGTTCAAAGTTGTGATATGAGCATGAATAGAATTTGAGACAAGAAAGCATAGATAGCTAGGGAAGGTGCTTAGGCATTCTTGTCCATCCATTTGGCCAGAAAAATCAAAACAATCAAAACAACAAATGGATGTCCTTGAATGGATAAAATCATGCATTCAACATGCTCACACAATAAGATAGCAACTGAAATATGTGTCAAACATGCACAACCAACACTCTAGCTACTAGCACACAATTTGTCGATGACTAGGTCATCTATATATGAGTATATTGACTTAGGAGCCAAATGAGAACATTTGATCATAGGTCATACTCATCGTTTAAGCACAAGTGGGGTTTCCACTTTTACATAAAGCATTTATGTGTTCACATCATTTGGAGATGTTTTAGCTCAATTTTTAGAGCAAAGCTCCCCCTAGATGTGAGAACCCCTTTTAAAGGGTCAAACTAACCTTGGGTTGTCGTAGAAGACTTCATGTAGATGTTGAAGATGTGGATGCTCAATGTTGATGCAGATCATCAAGAGTTGGGAGCAATCCTTTGGATTAGGGCACTTTCAATACCTACATGGGTTAGTCCCACAAGGAACAAACAAGAATATCCATAGACATAGAGTGAAGTACACAAAAGATGATGTCCATGAAAGCAATGATTACCTTGTCCCTTGACTTACCAACAAGAGGGTTTGTGACTCCATGAACTAGTGCATGATGTGGAAGTTGATTGCACAAGTTCTTGCCAAAATGAATATGAGTGAAGTTTGTTGGCGGAGTCACCCTCAAGAACCTACTAGTTCTTCTTCTTTGGGATCCACATCATCTTGATGGGAATCCTTGGTGTTGTAGTTGAGCTTGACGAAGTAGAACTTGATGTGTCCTTGGGAACCCACTTGACCATGGCTTGAGGTGCTTCAATGAATGCATCAATCTCCTCTTGAAGCTTGTCCTTGGCCTTTAGCTTGTGGTCTTGTGGTGGAAGGTCATCTTGAGCTTGTTCTACATTGGAAGAAGTAGGATCATACTTCTCCTTTTGTGAGACAAACTGTGGAGTAGGGTATTGACCTTCTTCCCACTCAACACCTTCGGCGTTGAACTTTCGCTCAAAACCAATCCCTTGATTCTTCCGGTGTCTTCCTTGTTTGCGAACAATCTCCTCAAAGTTCTTGCTTCCGGCAAGACTCTTGTAGACACCTTTCTCTATGATTTCCTTCAATAAGCTATTTTCTTGCTCAAGTGTAACTTGGCTTGAAACATTGTTAGTGGAATCAAGAGAACTACTAGAAGTAACAACATTTGATTTAACATTGTTATTGTTACTACTAGAGGAAGAATTTTTCTTATGCTTGTCATGTTTAGTCTTAATAGGTGGCAAGAAATTAGACAAGAGAAGTCGTTTGGCAAGATATGAAGAACTCTTCTTTCGAAGATCGTCATTGATCGCTTTTAGAAACTCATGTTCTTGCTCTAGAGTGAGCTTCTCGAAGCGTAGCTTCTCATGAGATCTTAGGAGCTCTCTATGATCTTCTTGAGTTGTTTCATGAGCTAACTTAAGAGTGTTTAGTTCTTTAGTTAGACGCTCAATCTCTTTCATAGCATTGTCATTCGACTCTTCTCGACTATAAAGACTACTAGCATTTTCATCATTACTAAGCTCACTAGATTTATCATGCAAGAGCTCATCTTCACCAAGCAAGTCATCCTCATCACTATCAAAGTCAATGAATTCAGGGTGTGTTACCTTGGGGCCTTTAGCCATGAAGCATCTTCCAATTCCCTCATTTGGTGAATCAAATAAGTCGTAGGAGTTGGAGTTGGAGGATACGAGTGCAAGTCCGGCAACACCTTCATCTTGACTATAGTCGGAGTCGGAGTGATAGCTTCCATCGGATTGATTGTCAGAGTCGGAGCCGGAGACCCATTCACCAACATGAGCTTGATGTCTTCTTCTTGTGTAGCTCCTTGATGACTTGTCTTTCCTCTCCGAATCCTTGCTTCTCCGAGAGGGTCTTCATTCATAACAATCATCTCTGCTCCTTCTCTCTCTTCGAGGTGACTCATCTCTTGCTCTTCTTCTTGGAGATTCTTCTCTTCTCTTGTGGGGAGCCGTACACTCATTTGAGAAGTGTCCGGGTCTTCCACAATTGTAGCAGTTTCGATCACGACTAGAAGATCTCTTTTCATCATATGATCTAGACTTTGAGCTTCTTTCTTTGCCTCTATTCTTGTAGAACTTGTTGAAGTTCTTGACCATTAGGCTTATCTCTTCATTGGAAATTAGCTTGTCACTTGAGGTAGTAGGAGCATCACTTGTAGCTTTGTAAGCACCACTTGACTTGTTGTGAAGCTCTTCCTTATCCTTAAGTGTCATCTCATGAGCAACAATTCTTCCAATGACTTCAGTTGGCTTGAGAGTCTTGTAGTTTGGCATCATTTGGATCAAAGTGCACACGGTGTCATACTTTCCATCCAAAGCTCTGAGAATCTTCTTAATGATGAATCGGTCGGTCATTTCTTCGCTTCCTAAGCCGGCAATCTCATTTGTGATGAGAGCAAGCCTAGAGTACATTTCAGCGACTCCATCACCATCCTTCATCTTGAACTTGTCAAGTTGACCTTGAAGAATATCTAGCTTTGATTCCTTCACAGATTCAGTACCTTCGTGCATTTCAACCAAAGTATCCCAAATCTCTTTAGCATTCTCAAGACGGCTGATTTTGTTGAACTCTTCGGGACACAAAGCATTGAAGAGAATGTCACAAGCTTGAGCATTGTTTTGCAACATCCGCAACTCTTCCGGTGTAGCTTCGCGATCCGGAACTTTTCCTTCCTCGAAGAATTCACCTTGCATACCAACACAAATAATGCCCCATGCGGCTGGGTTATGACCAAGAATATGCATTTTCATTTTATGCTTCCAACTAGCAAAATTTGTACCATCAAAGTAAGGACCTCTACGATAATTACCCTCACTAGACGCCATACTCTCCTAGGTTGTGAAACCAAGCTTATGGAGTCCAATGCAATGGAAACCAAAACAATGGAGACCAAAGCTCTGATACCACTTGTAGGATCGAAAGTAGGTCTAGAGGGGGGGTGATTAGACTACTTGACAATATAAAAAATCTGCCTTTAGGTCATGCAAAGTTTTTGGCAGTTTCACAATTAAGATCTATTCAAGTATCACCCTACACATGCAATTCTAGAGTATAAGCAGCGGAAAGTAAATTGCACATGTAAAAGGGAGGTGGAGAAGATCAAACGCAGTTTGGTGACACGAAGATTTTTGTCGTGGTTCCGATAGGTGGTGCTATCGTACATCCACGTTGATGGAGACTTCAACCCACGGAGGGTAACGGCTGCGCGAGTCCACGGAGGGCTCCACCCACGAAGGGTCCACGAAGAAGCAACCTTGTCTATTCCATCATGGCCTACGCCCACAGAGGACTAGCCTTACTCGGGGTAGATCTTCACGAAGTAGGCGATCTCCTTGCCCTTACAAACTTCTTGGTTCAACTCCACATCTCGAAGACGGAGGCTCCCAAGCGACACCTAACCAATCTAGGAGGCACCACCCTCCAAAAGGTAATAGACGGTGTTGATGATGATGAACTCCTTGCTCTTGTGCTTCAAATGATAATCTCCCCAACACTCAACTCTCCTCACTGATATGGCTGTGGTGGAAGAAAGGTTTGAGTGGAAAGCAACTTGGGAAGGCTAGAAATCAAGTTTCATATGGTAGGAATGGAATGGCTTGATCTCAACACAAGGGTAGGTGGTTCACTTCTCAGAAAGTGTATGGTAGAAGTGGTGGTACTTTCTGATGGCTCTCCTCACGAGTGAAGAGGGGGTGGAGGGGTATATATAGCCTCCACACAAAATCCAACCGTTACACACACATTTGACCAATCTCGGTGAGACCGAAGTTAAAACTCGGTCAGACCGAAAGTTCAAATATAGTGAACGTTGGGATTTTCGGTGGGACCGAAAATACCATCTCGGTGTGTCCGAAGTGAGTCAAAGGTTGGAGCTTGCCATCTCGGTGGGACCGAAAACAACAACTCGGATATTCCGAAATGATGTCAATTGGTTACAGAAGGTTGGCAGTCCATTTTCGGTGAGACCGAAACTCAGAATCGGATGGACCGAGAAATTAGGGTTTGGAGGAATAACTGAGGTGGTTCATCTCGGTGGGACTGAGTTTGCAGAATCGGTTTGTCCGAGATTACTTATGAGTGTGTTGAGTAGTGAAGAGTGCTGATAGTTGAGGGAGCTAGATCACCAAGCACTTGAGCAACTAGATCATTAACACAACCTCATCCCCTTTTAATAGTATTGGCTTTTCCTATGGACTCAATGTGATCTTTGATCACTAAACCAAAAATAGAGTCTTGAGCTTTTGCCAATGCTTGTCTTAGCATTTTGAGGGGTCCACTTCTTCAGACATTTCCATACCCATATCATCGAACTTTTCTGAAATGATTCTCAAGTAAATATTAGTTCAATGATATATATGTTGTTATTAATTACCAAAACCACCCGGGGATTAGTTGCACTTTCAGATAGAACTACGAAGTTAAGCGTGCTCGGGCTGGAGTAGTGTGAGGATGGGTGACCTTATGAGAAGTTTGACCACAGAGTGCGATTTGACTTGAGATTAAGCAAATTGACCCCATATTAAGCCATAATGACCTCAGATTAAGAAAAAAATTAAAAAAATTATGAAAAAATAATTGAAAAAAAAATTTGAAATAAAATTTTGAAAAAAAATTACTAATGGCGCACTTTTATGTAGTGCGCCATTAGTATGTCAAAGCACCTGGGTATAGATGGCCCCCTGCGAGGCATACTAATGGCGCACGGTGCACTATAATAATGGCGCACCAGTGGTGCGCCATTAGTAAATAATACTAATGGCGTGCTACTAATGTCGCACTAGTAGTGCGCCATTAATGGGCAAAACCGGTTTGCCATTAGTAGCCCTTTTCCTAGTAGTGATCGGTTCGTGGCACGAACCGGTACTAATGAGCACCGCCCGGCTAGCCGTTGGAACCGGCACTAATGGTCACATTAGTGCCGATTCAATTACAAACCGGGACTAATAAGCTTCACATTAGGTCCTTTTTCTACTAGTGTAGGGTGGGCGGGGTCTGAGAAGAGAGCCGGGAACAAGCTAAATCAAACCCTGAATTTCCAAAATTGATTGTGTTTTCCAAAAAATGTTCGTTTTCATAAAAATAAAGTATTCAGAATTTTCAGAAGTGTACGCACTTTAGAAAATCGGATACTCAATTTTTTTTTGGGCCTGCACTGTTTCAATATTTGTTTGGCCTTACAAAAAAAATTCAAATTTCGATGCTGCATTGTGTGGTTAGATAGTTCGGGCCAGTTTTTATAGTACTAGCAGCCAATAGTTGTAGAAGCAATTGTTGGCGAGACGACAACGATGCTACGATGGAGATCAAGGTGTCGCGCCGGTGACGAAGGTGATCATGAAGGTGCTTTGGAGATGGAGATCAAAAGCACAAGATGATGATGGCCATATCATGTCACATATTTTGATTGCATGTGATGTTTATCTTATTATGCTTCTTATTTTGCTTAGAACGACGGTAGCATTATAAGATGATCCCTTACAAAATTTCAATGTATAAGTGTTCTCCCTGAGTATGCACCGTTGCGAAAGTTCGTCGTGCCGAGACACCACGTGATGATCGGGTGTGATAAGCTCTACGTTCAAATACAACGGGTGTAAGCTAGTTTTGCACACGCAGAATACTCGGGTTAAACTTGACGAGCCTAGCATATGCAGATATGGCCTCGGAACACTGGAGACCGAAAGGTAGAGCGTGAATCATATAGTAGATATGATCAACATAAGATGTTCACCATTGAAACTACTCTATCTCACGTGATGATCGGACATGGTTTAGTTGATTTGGATCACGTGATCATTTAGATGACTAGAGGGATGTCTATCTAAATGGAAGTTCTTATGTAATATGATTAAATTGAACTTTAAATTATCATGAACTTAGTCCTGGTAGTATTAGCATATCTATGTTGTAGATCAATAGCTCGCGATGTTGCTCCACGTTTATTTTTTATATGTTCCTAGAGAAAACTAAGTTGAAAGATGTTAGTAGCAATGATGCGGAATTGTTCCGTGATCTGAGGGTTATCCTCATTGCTGCACAGAAGAATTATGTCCTTGATGCACCGCTAGGTGACAGACCTATCGCAGGAGCAGATGTAGACGTTATGAACGTTTTGACAAAAGCTCAGTACGATGACTACTTGATAGTTTAAAGTGCACCATGCTTTAAGGCTTAGAACCGGGACTTCAAAAATGTTTTGAACGCCACGGAGCATATAAGATGTTCCAAGAGTTGAAATTAGTATTTCATACTCATGCCCGTGTCGAGAGGTATAAGACCTCTGACAGTACTTTGCCTACAAGATGGAGGAGAATAGCTCAACCAGTGAGCATGTGCTCAGATTGTCTGGGTACTACAATTACTTGAATCAAGTGGGAGTTAATCTTCCAGATAAGATAGTAATTGACAAAGTTCTCTAGTCACTATCACCAAGTTAGTACAACTTCGTGATGAACTATAATATGCAAGGGATGACGAAGGTAATTCCCGAGCTCTTCGCGATGCTGAAATCGGCGAAGGTAGAAATCAAGAAAGAGCATCAAGTGTTGATGGTTAATAAGACCACTTGTTTCAAGTAAAGGGCAAATGGATAGAAGGGGAACTTCAAGAAGAATGACAAGCAAGTTGTCACTCCCATGAAGAAACTCAAAGCTAAACTCAAGCCTGAAACTAAGTGCTTCTACTGCAAAGGAAATAGTCACTGGAAGTGGAACTGCCCTAGATACTTGGCAGATAAGAAGGATGGCAAAGTGAATAAAGGTATATTTTGATATAAATATTATTGATGTGTACTTTACTAGTGTTCATAGCAACCCCTCGGTATTTGATATCGGTTCAGTTGCTAAAATTAGTAACTCGAAACGAGAATTGCAGAATGAACAGAGACTAGTTAAAGGAGAAGTGACGATGTGTGTTGGAAGTGGTTTCAAGATTGGTATGATCATCATCGCACACTCCCTATACTTTCAGGATTAGTGTAAAACCTAAATAAATGTTATTTGGCATTTGCGTTGAGCATGAATATGATTTGATCATATTTGTTGCAATACGGTTATTCATTTAAAGTCATAGAATAATTGTTATTCTGTTTACATGAATAAAACCTTCGATGGTCATACACCCAATAAAAATAGTTTGTTGGATCTCGATCGTAGTGATACAAATATTCATAATATTGAAGCCAAAAGATGCAAGGTTAATAAGAATAGTGCAACTTATTTGTGGCACTGCCGTTTAGGTCATAATGGTGTAAAGCGCATGAAGAAACTCCATAGTGATGGACTTTTGGAATCACTTGATTATGAATCACTTGGTGCTTGCGAACCATGCCTCATGGGCAAGATGACTAAAACTCCGTTCTCCGGAACAATGGGGCGAGCAATTGACTTGTTGGAAATCATACATACTGATGTATGCATCCAATGAGTGTTGAGGCTCGCGGTGGGTATCATTATTTTCTGACCTTCACAGATGATTTGAGCAGATATGGGTATATCTACTTGATGAAACACAAGTCTGAAACATTTGAATAGTTTAAAGAAATTTCAGAGTGAAGTAGAGAATCATCGTAACAAGAAAATAAAAGTTTCCACGATCTGATCGCGGAGGCGAATATTTAAAGTTACGAGTTTAGCCTTCATTTAAAACAATGTGAAATAGTTTCACAACTCACGCCACCCGGAACACCACAGCGAAATGGTGTGTCCGGACGTCGTAATCTAGTTTATTAGATATGGTGCGATCTATGATGTCTCTTACCGATTTACCACTATCGTTTTGGGTTATGCATCAGAGACAGCTGCATTCACGCTAAATAGGGCAACATCTAACAGAAAAAAAGTTACGGGGCTTTTAAGATCTACACGCAAAAAAATTCAAACTTACTAGTGGCGCACCGTTTGCTAGGTGCGCCACTAGTAACAGAAAAAAAATATAATTTCCGAAAAAAAAATTATTTTTTTTTCAAAAATATGATACGTAATATGACCGGGAAGTTTGAAATATATTTTCAAAATTTCATCATACTCATGAACATTAACAAACTCCTAGACATCAAGAAGGGTTAATAGGATTGATATGATATATATATCAACAAGTGCGTGTGAAGTGAGCTGGTGCTGGGGTTGGATAGACCTACGAAGTTAAGCGTGCTCGGGCTGGAGTAGTGTGAGGATGGGTGACCTTATGGGAAGTTTGACCACAGAGTGCGATTTGACTTGAGATTAAGCAAATTGACCCCATATTAAGCCACAATGACCTCAGATTAAGAAAAAAACAAATTGAAAAAAAAATTGAAAAAAATTACTAATGGCGCACTTCTATGTAGTGCGCCATTAGTATGTCAAAGCACCTGGGTATAGATGGCCCCCTGCGAGGCATACTAATGGCGCACGGTGCACTATACTAATGGCGCACCAATGGCGCACCAGTAGTGCGCCATTAATGGGCAAAACCGGTGCGCCATTTGTAGCCCTTTTCCTAGTAGTGATCGGTTCGTGGCACGAACCGGTACTAAATGTTCGCCACGAACCGGTACTAATGAGCGCCGCCCGGCTAGCCGTTGAAACTGGCACTAATAGTCACATTAGTGCCGATTCAATTACAAACCGGGACTAATAAGCTTCACATTATGTCTTTTTTCTACTAGTGTAGGGTGGGCGGGGTCTGAGAAGAGAGCCGGGAACAAGCTAAATCGAACCCTGAATTTTCAATCCCAAAAATGAGCACATCAAACTCTCTAATCCCAGTCTATTTTAAACCTTAAAGGAATTTCGCTGGTATTCGCTGATGTGGCAAAGGTTGACCGGCATGCTGGACATTAGGACTAATTGGCCGGGGCCATTAGCAGTCGATCGTGCCCTCGCTCTGTTCTATTTTTTTTTCTCATCTCATTTCCTTTACTCTTTTTTGTTTTCTTTGTTTTTATATTTTTGTAATGAAAATAAATATTTTTTAAACTACAAGAACCCATTTGTCTTCTATTTGGAGCGACAAAATATACTAGTGATTACATATCCCTGAGCTGTTGTCGGGGGAAACTGTCCGCCACGAACACCTATGGGACCGGAGCCCCTTGTCTGTGCGGTAAGAGGGCGGAGGGAGCACGAAGAGCAGATCGTAGCGAGCACGCGGGCAGTTTACCCAGGTTCGGGCCGCGGTGGACGCGTAAAACCCTACTCCTGCTTAGTTGTGTATTGAGTTGGAGAGCTCGGGAGCTTGAAGAACCAGCTACACCGAGCGTATGAGTGATCTAGGTTCCGAACCCTTTCTACGTTGTGCATGGGCCTCCTTTTATAGTGCAAGGGGTCACCGACAGGTGTCAACGTAGGAGAAAGGGGTAAAAAAGTAAAAGAGGTGGTAGTTGTAACAGTGCGGAATAGTGGAGCTACAGTGCGTGAACAGTGGTCGCTACCTACTTTGACAGTGGGGGACAAGGGCATTTAATGCCCGTCGCCGTCGACCCCAAAAGCGCCCGCCCTTGCGTCTCCGTCCGCCACGGCGATGGCTTCACCACCGTGGAGTGCCACCGTGTCCCCCAGGCTGCCCAGCCATCCGCCACGCGTCCCTGGAAAGGCCCCAGGGCGACGCGTGGGCCGATGAGCTGGAGCGCGGGCACACAGCGCAACTCTCCCGGCAAGCACCTTGCCGGGGCTTGATCTTGCCGGGCCCGGGAGCTTGCCGGGCTCTGAAGCTTGTCGCTCCCCGGGCCCTCGCCGGGACGCATATAGCGCCGAGGCGTGTCTTCTATGATGTAATCTTATAGCCTTCCTGGCAAGCTCCTCTTGCCAGGGCCTTGTGTGAGTGAGGTAACCTTTAGTCTGGAACGGCCTTCCCGGCAAGCTCCGCTTGCCGGGGTCTCGGTCTTCTGTCTTGTATACTTTGTTTTTGAATGGTTTGACATGGAGCAGGAAGGTCTCCGGCGAGCACGTGGTAAACCCTGCCGCGGGGAGCTGCAACTGCCCGTGCACAAGTTGGGGTACTGAGGTACCCCTACCTTAGTACACCGACAGCTGTCTTCTATTAGGAGCAGGCAAAAACTAATAGTGATTATATATTCCAGAGCCTGAGATGACACAAAATCGGGACCGCACACTCGGCGGCGCCCTGAAGGCTGCTAGTGATTAGATATCACGCATTCTACATAAAAACGTATGAAAGTGTTCATATATGAAATCAATTATGAAACATTTGCTGAAATTTTTTTGAAGAATTATGAAATACAGAATGTATTTCTTGAAATGCAAATAATAATTTATGAAATTCCAAAACTACTTTTGAAACAATGTGACACGGTAATATTTTTCCAAATACATGATTTACATTTTTAAAAACTATACGAACATTTCCTTCACACTGTTAATTTTTTTAATTTTTGTTTAGATTTAAATATTTGTTCCCTTTTTAAAAAATCAAATAGTGTTCACTTTTCCAAAATTGATTCTGTTTTCCAAAAAATGTTCATTTTCATAAAAATAAAGTATTCAGAATTTTCAGAAGTGTACGCACTTTAGAAAATCGGATACTCAATTTTTTTTGGGCCTGCACTGTTTCAATATTTGTTTGGCCTTACTAAAAATTCAAATTTCGATGCTGCATTGTGTGGTTAGATAGTTCGGGCCAGTTTTTATAGTACTAGCAGCCAATAGTTGTAGAAGCAATTGTTGGCGAGACGACAACGATGCTACGATGGAGATCAAGGTGTCGCGCCGGTGACGAAGGTGATCATGAAGGTGCTTTGGAGATGGAGATCAAAAGCACAAGATGATGATGGCCATATCATGTCACATATTTTGATTGCATGTGATGTTTATCTTATTATGCTTCTTATTTTGCTTAGAACGACGGTAGCATTATAAGATGATCCCTTACAAAATTTCAATGTATAAGTGTTCTCCCTGAGTATGCACCGTTGCGAAAGTTCGTCGTGCCGAGACACCACGTGATGATCGGGTGTGATAAGCTCTACGTTCAAATACAACGAGTGTAAGCTAGTTTTGCACACGCAGAATACTCGGGTTAAACTTGACGAGCCTAGCATATGCAGATATGGCCTCGGAACACTGGAGACCGAAAGGTCGAGCGTGAATCATATAGTAGATATGATCAACATAAGATGTTCACCATTGAAACTACTCTATCTCACGTGATGATCGGACATGGTTTAGTTGATTTGGATCACGTGATCATTTAGATGACTAGAGGGATGTCTATCTAAATGGGAGTTCTTATGTAATATGATTAAATTGAACTTTAAATTATCATGAACTTAGTCCTGCTAGTATTAGCATATCTATGTTGTAGATCAATAGCTCGCGATGTTGCTCCACGTTTATTTTTTATATGTTCCTAGAGAAAACTAAGTTGAAAGATGTTAGTAGCAATGATGCGGAATTGTTCCGTGATCTGAGGGTTATCCTCATTGCTGCACAGAAGAATTATGTCCTTGATGCACCGCTAGGTGACAGACCTATTGCAGGAGCAGATGTAGACGTTATGAACGTTTTGACAAAAGCTCAGTACGATGACTACTTGATAGTTTAAAGTGCACCATGCTTTAAGGCTTAGAACCGGGACTTCAAAAATGTTTTGAACGCCACGGAGCATATAAGATGTTCCAAGAGTTGAAATTAGTATTTCATACCCATGCGCATGTCGAGAGGTATAAGACCTCTGACAGTACTTTGCCTACAAGATGGAGGACAATAGCTCAACCAGTGAGCATGTGCTCAGATTGTTTGGGTACTACAATTACTTGAATCAAGTGGGAGTTAATCTTCCAGATAAGATAGTAATTGACAAAGTTCTCTAGTCACTATCACCAAGTTAGTAGAACTTCGTGATGAACTATAATATGCAAGGGATGACGAAGGTAATTCCCGAGCTCTTCGCGATGCTGAAATCGGCGAAGGTAGAAATCAAGAAAGAGCATCAAGTGTTGATGGTTAATAAGACCACTTGTTTCAAGTAAAGGGCAAAGGGATAGAAGGGGAACTTCAAGAAGAATGACAAGCAAGTTGTCACTCCCATGAAGAAACTCAAAGCTAAACTCAAGCCTGAAACTAAGTGCTTCTACTGCAAAGGAAATAGTCACTGGAAGTGGAACTGCCCTAGATACTTGGCGGATAAGAAGGATGGCAAAGTGAATAAAGGTATATTTTGATATAAAGATTATTGATTTGTACTTTACTAGTGTTCATAGCAACCCCTCGGTATTTGATACCGGTTCAGTTGCTAAAATTAGTAACTCGAAACGAGAATTGCAGAATGAACAGAGACTAGTTAAAGGTGAAGTGACGATGTGTGTTGGAAGAGGTTTCAAGATTGATATGATCATCATCGCACACTCCCTATACTTTCGGGATTAGTGTAAAACCTAAATAAATGTTATTTGGCATTTGCGTTGAGCATGAATATGATTTGATCATATTTGTTGCAATACGGTTATTCATTTAAAGTCATAGAATAATTGTTATTCTGTTTACATGAATAAAACCTTCGATGGTCATACACCCAATGAAAATAGTTTGTTGGATCTCGATCGTAGTGATACACATATTCATAATATTGAAGCCAAAAGATGCAAGGTTAATAAGGATAGTGCAACTTATTTGTGGCACTGCCGTTTAGGTTATAATGGTGTAAAGCGCATGAAGAAACTCCATAGTGATGGACTTTTGGAATCACTTGATTATGAATCACTTGGTGCTTGCGAACCATGCCTCATGGGCAAGACGACTAAAACTCCGTTCTCCGGAACAATGGGGCGAGCAATTGACTTGTTGGAAATCATACATACTGATGTATGCAGACCAATGAGTGTTGAGGCTCGCGGTGGGTATTATTATTTCCTGACCTTCACAGATGATTTGAGCAGATATGGGTATATCTACTTGATGAAACACAACTCTGAAACATTTGAATAGTTCAAAGAAATTTCAGAGTGAAGTAGAGAATCATCGTAACAAGAAAATAAAAGTTTCCACGATCTGATCGCGGAGGCGAATATTTAAAGTTACGAGTTTGGCCTTCATTTAAAACAATGTGAAATAGTTTCACAACTCACGCCACCCGGAACACCACAGCGTAATGGTGTGTCCGGACATCGTAATCTACTTTATTAGATATGGTGCGATCTATGATGTCCCTTACCGATTTACCACTATCGTTTTGGGTTATGCATCAGAGACAGCTGCATTCACGCTAAATAGGGCAACATCTGACAGAAAAAAGTTACGGGGCTTTTAAGATCTACAGGCAAAAAAATTCAAAAAAATTCAAACTTACTAGTGGCGCACCGTTTGCTAGGTGCGCCACTAGTAACAGAAAAAAAATATAAAATTTTCGAATTTTTTTTTCAAAAATATGATACGTAATATGACCGGGAAGTTTGAAATATATTTTCAAAATTTTATCATACTCATGAACATTAACAAACTCCTAGACATCAAGAAGGGTTCATAGGATTGATATGATAGATATATCAACAAGTGCGTGTGAAGTGAGCTGGTGCTGGGGTTGGATAGAACTACGAAGTTAAGCATGCTCGGGCTGGAGTAGTGTGAGGATGGGTGACCTTATGGGAAGTTTGACCACAGAGTGCGATTTGACTTGAGATTAAGCAAATTGACCCCATATTAAGCCATAATGACCTCAGAATAAGAAAAAAAAATTGAAAAAAAAATTTGAAAAATTTTTTTACTAATGGCGCACTTCTATGTAGTGCGCCATTAGTAAGTCAAAGCACCTGGGTATAGATGGCCCCCTGCGAGGCATACTAATGGCGCACGGTGCACTATATTAATGGCGCACCAGTGGTGCGCCATTAGTATGCCAGATACTAATGGCGTGCTACTAATGGCGCACCAGTAGTGCGCCATTAATGGGCAAAACCGGTGCGCCATTAGTAGCCCTTTTCCTAGTAGTGATCGGTTCGTGGCACGAACCGGTACTAAATGTTCGCCACGAACCGGTACTAATGAGCGCCGCCCGGCTAGCCGTTGGAACCGGCACTAATGGTCACATTAGTGCCGATTCAACCGGGACTAATAAGCTTCACATTAGGTCCTTTTTCTACTAGTGTAGGGTGGGCGGGGTGTGAGAAGAGAGCCGGGAACAAGCTAAATCGAACCCTGAATTTTCAATCCCAAAAATGAGCACATCGAACTCTCTAATCCCAGTCTATTTTAAACCTTAAAGGAATTTCGCTGGTATTCGCTGATGTGGCAAAGGTTGACCGGCATGCTGGACATTAGGACTAATTGGCCAGGCCCATTAGCAGTCGATCGTGCCCTCGCTCTGTTCTATTTTTTTTTCTCATCTCATTTCCTTTACTCTTTTTTGTTTTGTTTGTTTTTATATTTTTGTAATAAAAATAAATATTTTTTAAACTACAAGAACCCATTTGTCTTCTATTTGGAGCGACAAAATATACTAGTGATTACAGATCCCTGAGCTGTCTTCTATTAGGAGCAGGCAAAAACTAATAGTGATTATATATTCCAGAGCCTGAGAGGACACAAAATCGGGACCGCACACTCAGCGGCGCCCTGAAGGCTGCTAGTGATTAGATATCACGCATTCTACATAAAAACGTATGAAAGTGTTCATATATGAAATCAATTATGAAACATTTGCTGAAAAAATTGTGAAGAATTATGAAATACAGAATGTATTTCTTGAAATGCAAATAATAATTTACGAAATTCCAAAACTACTGTCGGGGGAAACTGTCCGCCACGAACACCTATGGGACCGGAGCCCCTTGTCTGTGCGGTACGAGGGCGGAGGGAGCACAAAGAGCAGATCGTAGCGAGCACGCGGGCAGTTTTACCCAGGTTCGGGCCGCGGTAGACGCGTAAAACCCTACTCCTGCTTGGCTGTGTATTCAGTTGGGGAGCTCGGGAGCTTGAAGAAGCAGTTACACCGAGCGTGAAAGTGATCTAGGTTCCGAACCCCCTCCACGTTGTGCATGGGCCTCCTTTTATAGTGCAAGGGGTCACCGACAGGTGTCAACGTAGGAGAAAGGGGTAAAAACGTAAAAGAGGTGGTAGTTGTAACAGTGCGGGAACAGTGGAGCTACAGTGCAGAACAGTGGTCTATACCTACTTAGACAGTGGGGGACAAGGGCATTCAATGCCCGTCGCCGTCGACCCCAAAAGCTCCCGCCTTAGCGTCTCCGTCTGCCACGGCGATGGATCCACCACCGTGGAGTGCCACCGTGTACCCCGGGCTGCACAGCCATCCGCCACGCGTCCCTGGATAGGCCCCAGGGCGACGCGTGGGCCGATGAGCTGGAGCGCGGGCACACAGCGCAGCCTTCCCGGCAAGCACCTTGCCGGGGCCTTGATCTTGCCGGGCCCGGGAGCTTGCCGCTCCCCGGGCCCTTGCCGGGACGCATATAGCGCCGAGGCGTTGTCTTCTAATCTTCCTGGCAAGCTCCTCTTGCCAGGGTCTTGTGCTAGTGGGGCAGTCTTGAGCCTGGTACGGCCTTCCCGGCAAGCTCCTCTTGCCGGGGTCTCAATCTTCTGTCTTGTATAGTTTGTTTTTGAATGGTTAAGTAAGGAGCAGGAAGGTCTCCGGCAAGCACGCGGTAAACCCTGCCGCGGGAAGCTGCAACTGCCCGTGCACAAGTTGGGGTACTGAGGTACCCCTACCTTAGTACACCGACAGGAGCCCCCGGGCCTGGGCCACACACGGTGCCGAGCGCTGTTGGGCCAGGCCCAAAACAGTGCATGGGCACCCGCGGCCCGCGGCGCGCCGAATCCACTTCCGTATCCGCCGCATCCCCCTGTAACGGCACGCGTCGATCGCGGCGTCGTGGGATGGGACGTGCCCACGATCTCTTAATGGAAAGGGCGAAACGCCCCCCACTCCCCCATAAAAGCAGAGGAAGCGGGCGCGGTTCCCCTCCTTGCGCTTTCATTGCATCGTCTCTTTCCTCCAGAGATCTCTCTTGCGCTCTGCTTCCACACCTCCGCCGCCGCCGAGCTCTTCGCCCCCCTCCTTCCGCCGCGTCCGCCATGGCCCCAAAGACCGACAAGGCGAAGGCAGAGAAAGCCAAGAGGGAGAAGTCGGAGCAAGCGGCGAAGCTCGCCGCGTACCGGAAGGAGCACCTCGTCTTCCCGCCGAAGCTCGGCGTGCGGGAGCTCTGGAACAAGTACTACTTGTTCTGGGCCAAGGACACCAAGGCGCACCCCCGCACGCGAGCTTACCCGGCCGCCGCCAAGGACGACTATCCCGGCGGGTACTACTTCTTCGCAGCCTTTTTTCACTGCGGTCTCTGCCCTCCTTTCTCTGATTTCTTCTGCGACATTATGAACACATACGGCTTCCATCTGCTTGACTTCACCCCCAACGCCATCCTCACCATGGCGGTTTTCGCACACATGTGCGAAAACTTCATAGGAGTACACCCAAACGTAGCGCTTTTTAGACACTTCTTCACTCCTAGAGCCGAGGCCGATGCCCCCCTCTCCGGAGGAATTTCTTGGGTTTTCCGTCTAAATAAGAAGGGAGCGTACTTGCCGGGGGAGCTCCGCGGCAAGTGGGAGGAATGGCGAGCGGAGTGGTGATGGATCGTCGAAGACTAGCCGCAAGCTTTCACCGCGCCGCGCACAACGCCCATCGTGCGCGGCAGGGACTGGAGCGAACTAGATTCGGACGACATCAAGCTCGACATCGCCCTCGTCCGGATTCTTCGTCTTCGGATGGCGAAACTGTCCGTTGCAGAGGTGGGCGCAGACTTCCTCCGCCGCCGCATCGCCCCTCTCCAAGACAGGAAGAGGCCGGCCTGGGAGTACGGCGGCCCGGCGGACATAATGCGGCTGCGCCCCGGGCTCAACTTCAATTTCACCACGCTGGAGCTGAAGGGGATGGTCCGGGAACTCTTCAAGTATGACCCGGCACACCCTGAGTGGTTCAGACCTCCCCGGGAAGTGGTGCCGCTCTGCAACAGCACAGTCCGGGACCGTCTCCTCGCCATGATGCCCGCTTGCGACTCGCACGGCGTGGACCGCACGTGGATCGCGCCCAAGCCCATTGACGTCCTCAACTTCTACGACAACCTCGCGGAGGTGGCGAAGAACAAGAATGACCTCAAGGAGCATACGCGGGACACCACTGACCAGGAGATTGCCTACATGGCTTCTCGGGCTGAAGAGGCCGCTGCAGCCGCAGCGGCAGGAATTTTTGGATACACGCCGGAAGAGGCGGAAGTTGCGGATGCGTCCAGCCAAGCGGAGGAGGCGGAGATCCGCAGATTGCTGCAGCTCCCTCCCGACGCGCTCGCCGGGGTCCCCTCTCTGAGGCACTCCGGGATCCACGAAATCGTGGCCGAGGCCGCGGCAATGGAGGGTGCCGCCGGAGGGAACAGGGGCGCCGCGAGGAGCGGAGGCGCTGGAGGAAGCGGAGGCGGCAAGGGAAAAGAGGCCGCAGCGCAGGGCGCTGGGCCCAGCGAGCCGGCCGGGGAAGAGGAGGAGGAGGAGGCCGACGACTCTGGCGGATCCACGGAGCTCTACGCCGATGACCTCTCCTCGTCGGAGAGCTCCCCGCCCCCGGCAAGCCCAAGGCAGTCTCCGCCGAAGCGTCTCCGCAAGACGGCGACGGGGGAGAGGGCGCAGGCCCCCCGGCAACAACCAGCTCGCCGGGCAGCCCCCCGGGGGAGCCAAGCCGCGCCAAGGGCGACCGGCGCACCAGCCGCAGCAGAGGCGGCCCGCGCGCGGGCCACGACGGAGGCGCCTCGTAGGCCGGCGCCGAGCCGGCAAGGGTCTTCTCGGAGCGGAGCAACGGCTCCGCCCGCTCCTCGGGCGCCGGCTACCACAGGGGCTGGGTCTTCGCAGCCCCCAGCCCCAGGGACCACCAAGCGCGCGAGGGAATCTTCGTCTTCCGCTCCTCGCGCCGACGCGCCCACGGTGGAGTACGACTTCTCCGCCCTGAGCGAGGACGACGAGGAGGACCAGGAGTAAGGATCCAGGACCTTACACCTTCTCGATTTTTGTTTTGGTTTTTGTTGATGCTGACTTTGTCTATTGCTTTGATTTTAGGACCTTGACTCAGCGCGCGGCGAAGAAGGCCAAGGCGCCTGTGGTCGAGGCCGCGGGAGACTCAGCCGCCGCGGCAACAGGAGGTGTGCCGGAGCCGAGCCTGCCGGACCCGAGCGCTGCTCCGAGGAGCAGCCCCCAGCGCAGCCCCCAGCGTAAGTCTGGGGTTTATTCTTTCGCTTGTCGGGGTACGCCTGAGGATTGGTCTTGTCTTCATATCTTGATGTTTCTTGTTTTGTTTTGTGCAGAGGTGGAGCCACAGCGGGAAGAGCGCCCGGAGACCATCGTCGAGGAGCCGCAGGCCCCGCCATCCCCGCCAAGGCAGAACTCTCCGGCAAGGGAGAGTGCTCCGCCAAGGGCGGGTACTCCGCCAAGGCAGAGTACCCCGCCAAGGGCGAGCAGCCCGGCAAGGGCGGCCACTCCGCCAAGGCCGAGCTCCCCGGCGAGGGAGCCCGCCGCTGAGGACGTCCGCCAAGGTATGTCTTGTGATTTGTCTTCTTGGCTTCGTCTCTTTTTGGATATTTGCTTGAATCTTGAACTCCTTTTTCTTCTTCTTCTTTTTAGATCTTCCTCCTCCTGAGCCCATGGAGACGGAGGTTATCAACCTCGAGGAGGAGGGCGCGCAGGGCGGCGGCGGTGACGTCCCGGCCACCGAGGAGATGGCTGAGGCCGCCGAGCCGGCCGCGCAGGAGACTGCTCCGGCTGCGGACGCAGCGGCCGGGGAGGGGGACGGCGACCGCACCGCCGACCCGGAGGCAGCGGGAGCATCAGATGCTGCACCGGCCGCCGACCCCTCCGCCAGCAAGGAGCAGGGTTACTACCTTGAGGCCCCCAACGGCGTCTTCATCCAGATGCCTTGGGGGTCTTCATCGCGAGCCCCCGCGGAGGGCGAGGCGTTTGACGGAGAAGTCCTCGCCTCCGCGGGTCTGAAGATCGTCGAGGCGCCCGGCGGGAGTGAGGGGCCCGAGGAGGAGAAGCTGCTCCACCAGCTCCTGGCCCTTTACCGGGCCAGGCAGGCGAAGCTCGCCTCCCGGGAAGCCCTTGCCGCCAAGGCCGCCGCGGAGGTGGAGAAGCGCGCGGCAGAGCTCAGCGCCGCCAACCAGGCGGCCCTCCGCGAGGTGGCGGAGGAGCGCGAGCGTCTCGCCGGCGAGTACCAAGAATGGGTGCTGGAGAAGGCCGAAGCTGAGGAACAGCAGCGGCTCGCCGGGGTGGAGCTGTCCCGGCGAGAGGGAGAGCTCGCGCAGCGGAAGGTCGAGCTCGACTCCCATGAGGAGGACCTTGCCGCTCGCGAGGCGGCCCTTGGCGGGGAGTTGAAGGAGGCGAAAGCCGCCGCGGTTGCCGCGGAAGACGCCAAGAAGGAGCTCGCCGCCAAGGTAGTACAGCTGGAGAAGGCACTGAAGGTGAGCGCGGAGAAGGTTGCCGCGCTCATCACGGAGCGCGAGAAGGACGCCCACACAAATTCAGAGCTCCAGGTGAGCCTCTCCAAGAGGGGCGACGAGTTGAAGGCCGCCAAGGACTCCATCGAGGACTTGGAGCTGAAGGTCACTACTCTGAAGGATTCTCTCGACGCTGCCCGGGCTCAGGAGACCAAGCTGAAGGAGGAGCTCCGCAAGGAGCGGACCTTGGTGGACAGCGTCAACAAAGCATCCGAGCTCTTCCGCCAGACCATCGAGGTATGGACCAAAGACTTGGTATCTTCTGCGTCCAACATTGACCAGGAGCTGCTGGCGCTGAAGGTCGAACATCTCATCTACTCGCCGGATCCGGATCTCCCGCACAGCGCCAAGCTCAGCCTCTTCTTCAGAGGGATCGCGCCGGCCCTTGCAGGTCTCCGGAACCAAATCCCCACGCAGCTGGCCGAGGAGTCGCGCCTGCTCTGTGCGGGAACACTGGAGCGGGTGCTGACGAAGATCGTGTACCGCAACCCGGGGATCAATCTCACCAACGTTCTTCGCAGCTTGCCGGCTGATGCGGACACGGAGGCCCTGAAGGAGCAGGTCGCCCACATCATCGCCAAGGTGGCTAAGCTTGGCAGGAAGGAGGGCGACCGTGTGGATTAGGGCTCCATTATCTTTATCTTTTTTTTGCTGCTGCACATTATGTTATGAACTCATTAGTCCATTGCGACAAGTTATCCTTTGTAAGATATTTATCTCATTTTGATCAATCAGTGCAATGTTATCTTCCTTGTCTTAATCCTTGACTTTGTATGTTTTTCACCCTACGCTCCCGGGAAGCTTGCTGGCAAAGGGCCCTTGCCGCGAGCGCTGAGTCTTGGACTCGGAGCAGCCTGCTGGCCAAGGTCTTACCGGCAAGCAACCTCGCCGCGGCTAGTCGCAACGCACTTAGCTTGTTGAGCGTACTCGGAAACGAAGCAAGGGCGCGACACTTGTCGCAGCTCACTTAAATCGTTGAGTGAACTCGAAAACAAGATAAGGGTGCGCCAAGCTACGGGTAGGTTCCTCCGCGCACAGGTTTTCCATACAAAGTGTGATTGTTCAAGGAAGACAACTAAAATTTAAAATTTGAACTGGTCAAACTCTAACAACTTAGCTTTCATATGTTGCTCGCTTATATTGCTTGCTTTCCGGTAAGGCTTCTCTTTCTTGAACAGCACTTGGTTCCTCCTCCACCTCCTTCCCCCCCGGCAAACTTGTGCGCGAGGAACGTTCCTTCTGCTTAAGGGAAAAGAAAAGGGAGAGGGAAACAAGTATATGGCCTTTCGGCGTTGTAATGCTTACCGGATTTGTGTATCGCACAAGTTGCCAAATAACACATGCAAATAGCAAAGAAAAGCATGCAAAAGGCAAATAGCGCAAAACACGAAAACTTTACTGATGCACGGGGTCTGCGCCCGGCTTTGTACAAAGGGTTACATGCAACAGCGGCAAAGCTTGTACAAAAGGTGGTTGCCGGAGCGGATCACGGCAACCGCGCCTTATGGATGAAACTTGCGAAGATGCTCTATGTTCCAGGAGTTGCTCACCGGTAAGCCTTCTTCGGTCTCGAGGCGGACAGCGCCGGGCCTCGTGACTTGTCTCACCCGATAAGGGCCTTCCCACTTCGGCGTCAACTTGTTGGAATTCTTGGCGGACTGAACACGCCGAAGAACAAGGTCGCCTTCCTCGAGACTCCTGGCCTTGACCTTGCGGCTATGGTAGCGACGCAAGGCTTGCTGGTATCGAGCAGCTCGTACAGCAGCCTGGAGACGTCCCTCCTCAAGGAGCAATGCGTCATCTTGCCGCAGTTGCTCTTGCTCGAGCTCATCATAAGCGAGCACTCGAGGAGATCCGTATACGAGTTCCGTGGGGAGAACTGCCTCTGCTCCATAGACTAGAGCAAAGGGTGTCTGTCCGGTGGCTCGACTTGGTGTCGTTCTGATTGACCAAAGAGCCACCGGTAGCTCCTCTATCCAATTTCTTCCGCACTTGCGCAGCCTGTCAAAGGTCCTTGTCTTGAGTCCGCGCAGCACTTCAGCATTTGCCCTCTCTGCTTGACCGTTGCTCCTCGGGTGAGCAACAGAAGCGAAACAGACCTTGGCGCCAAGGTCTTGGACGTACTGCATGAAGGTGCGACTAGTGAATTGTGTACCGTTGTCGGTAATGATCCTGTTAGGGATCCCGAAACGGCAAACAATCGACCTGAAGAACCTGACTGCTGACTGTGCTGTCACCTTTCTCACCGGCTCCACTTCTGGCCACTTTGTGAACTTGTCGATTGCAACGTACAAGTACTCAAAGCCCCCGATGGCTCGGGGGAAGGGGCCGAGGATATCGAGCCCCCAGACCGAGAAGGGCCAGGACAAAGGGATTGTTTGGAGAGCTTGAGCTGGCTGATGGATTTGCTTCGCATGGAACTGGCACGCTTCACACTTGGTTACTAGTGCAGTTGCATCTTGGAGGGCTTCTTGCCAAAAGAACCCTTGCCGGAAAGCTTTCCCGGCAAGCGCCCTTGCGCCAATGTGGTGGCCGCATATGCCTCCGTGTATTTCTGCCAACAGCTTCTGTCCATCTTCCCTGGAGATGCATTTCAACCTGACACCATTGAGTCTTCTTCTGTACAGCTCGTTATCCACGAACTGGTACATACTAGACTGCCTGGTTATCTTCTCTATTTCTTCTGGGTCGTCGGGAAGTTCTCCAGTTTGAAGGTAACGGACGATACGCTGTGCCCATGCCGGAGCCTGAGGCTCGACGGCAAGGACTAAAGGCTCGAGGGCCGCTGCGGGAACCTCAGCTTCTACGGCGAGGACCTCTGGCCCTGGCGGAGCTGATGGTCCCCCGGCAAGCTCGCCGGGGCGAGGCTTGTCGGGAACACTTGCTTCAACTGTACAAGCCCGAGGGCTTGCAGGAGCAATTTGTTCCTCAGCGTTCTGGTTGTTGATCTTAGGGACCTTGGCGGCGGTTTCAGGGAGATCCGCCGGCAAGTAATCGCCGGAGACCAACTTTCTCTTCTTGGGCTGCCCAATTGATGGTGTAACGGATGGTTGAATCAGCTTGAGCAAGAAGGTCCCTGGTTCCACAGGTAACTTCATCGCAGCACACCTTGAAAGGCCGTCCGCTATTTCATTTTGAGCTCTCGGGACGTGCTCCATCTGCAGACCTTCAAAGTGTTCTTCAAGCTTTCTCACTTCATCGACGTAAGCTTCCATCAAAGGGCTCTGATAGCTCTTGTTAACTTGCCGGACCACCAACTGAGAATCTCCCCGCACAATCAGCTTTCTGATCCCAAGTTCGGCCGCAATCCTGAGGCCGGCAAGCAAGCCTTCATATTCAGCAGTGTTGTTCGTCGCTTGCTCCCTGGGAAAGTGCATCTGGATAACGTATTTGAGGTGCTCTCCGGTGGGCGCGATGAGTACCACGCCAGCACCGGCGCCTTGCAGCGAGAAAGCACCGTCAAAATACATTACCCATTCACTTGTAGCTTCTTGTACGGGTGTACTTGTTTCTTGAACTTCTTCATCGGGTGTTGGGGTCCACTCAGCTATGAATTCTGCCAAGGCTCGGCTCTGAATGGTTGAAGTACTTTCAAACTTGAGTCCAAAGCTCGACAGCTCCAGTGCCCACTCAACGATCCTGCCTGTTGCTTCGGGGTTATGCAATATCCTCTTCAGCGGAAAGCGAGTGACCACTGTTATCTCATGGGCTTGGAAGTAATGGCGCAGCTTTCTTGAGGCCATGAGGAGGCCGAAAAGCAACTTTTGCACACCAGAGTATCTTGATCTAGCCCCCTGGAGAAGGGAACTTACAAAATACACTGGGCGCTGCACCATTTTCTTCCGCACCTCTCCTTGCTCCTGCGCAGAGTCATCCTTGTCGGGGCCAGAGCTTGCCGGGGCAGCCCCCTGCTTGTCGCTGGATTCGCTTGCCGGTGGTGCTGACTCCTCGTCGGACTCCCTCTCCGCTACTAACGCAGCACTAACCACCTGGTTGGTTGCCGCTAGGTATAGCAACAACTTTTCCTGTGGTCTAGGTGCGACAAGTATTGGAGTGGAGGACAGGTACCGTTTCAAATCCTGCAGCGCCGCCTCCGCTTCCGGAGTCCACTTCATGGGACCTGCCTTCTTCAAGATTTTGAAGAAAGGTAGGGCGCGTTCTGCAGACTTTCAAATGAACCTACTGAGGGCAGCCACACAACCTGCAAGCCTCGTGACATCCTTGACGCGCTTTGGGGCCTCTATCTGCTCGATGGCTTTAATCTTGTCGGGGTTGGCTTCAATCCCCCTCTGTGATACAAAGAACCCGAGAAGCTTGCCGGAGGGGACTCCAAAGACGCACTTCTCGGGGTTCAACTTGAGCTGTATTCTGCGCAGGTTCTGAAACGTTTCTTCCAAGTCTTGAATCAGGGTTTCCTTGCTCTTGCTCTTCACCACAATGTCATCCATGTAAGCTTCTACATTTCTGTGGATCTGTGGCTCGAAGGCAGTGTATACTACCCTTGCAAAGGTGGAGCCTGCATTCTTCAATCCAAATGGCATGCGAATAAAGCAATAAGTGCCACATGGAGTGATAAATGCAGTCTTCTCTTCATCCTCTCTGGCCATAAAGATCTGATGATAGCCTGAGTATGCATCAAGAAAACAGAGTAGCTCACATCCGGCAGTGGAGTCAACGATCTGGTCAATGCGTGGCAAAGGGAATGGATCCTTGGGACATGCTTTATTCACATCGGTGAAGTCTATACACAGTCTCCATTTCCCATTGGCCTTGCGCACGACGACTGGATTTGCCAACCACGTCGGATGGATCACACCTCTAACTAGGCCTGCTGCTTCTAGCTTCTTGATTTCTTCGTTGATGAACTCTTGGCGCTCCACGGCTTGCTTCCTCACTTTCTGCTTGATAGGCCGCGCATGAGGACAGACAGCAAGCTTGTGCTCAATCACCTTCCTGGGAACACCGGGGATGTCAGATGGTTGCCAGGCAAACACATCGACATTCGCCCGCAGGAAGGCAACGAGCGCGCTTTCCTATTTGCTGTCGAGGGTGGCACTGATGGTGAAGGTACCACCAGTGCCGTCCTCCTTGGCGGACACTTTCTTGGTTGCCGGAGGAGCGGCCATTCCTTTCTTACTCTTGCCGGTGGAGCTCGATGGAACGTCCTCGACGGCAGCGCAGCACTCCGAGGAGGTGCGGTTGCCGGAGTGGGTCCCAGAGCACTTGCCGGACTTGGTCTTCGTCTTCTTCCCCCCGGGAGCTTCAGCGGCAAGAGTATCCTTCTCGGCCGCAGCTGCTGCATCCCGGTAGATCTTGTCGGCGCAGACAAGCGCATCCTTCTTGTCGCCGTGGACAGTGATGACGCTTATCGGCCCCGGCATCTTCAGTACGTTGTAGGCATAATGGGAAGCTGCCATGAACTTGGCGAGGGCAGGACGGCCGAGTATTCCATTGTATGGCAACGGAATATCGGCGACGTCGAAGGTGATGCGCTCAGTTCTGAAGTTGTGCTCCCCGCCAAAGGTCACCGGCAGAGTGATCTTTCCCTTGGGCTTGCTCCTTCCCGGGTTGATCCCTTGGAATGAACCGGTCTCTTCGAGCTCGCCATCTGGAATCTGGAGTTTCTTGATCACAGCAGAGGAGATCAAGTTCAGCCCGGCCCCGCCGTCAACCAACATTTTGGTGACCTTGAGGTTGCGGATGGTGGGAGAGACCAGCATCGGCAAGCACCCGACCGCAGTGGTGCGGTCAGGGTGATCCTCAAGATAAAAAATGATGGGCGTGCTGGACCATTTGAGGAGCCTGCGCGACTCCACGGGCGGCTCCGCTGCGTTTACCTCACGCACCCACTGCTTTAGTTGGCGGTGGGAGGTGTGCAGAGAGGCGCCACCGTCGACGCACAGGACCTCCGTGGCCTTCTGGAACTCCTGCTCGCTGTTTTCTTCGTCCTCCATGTCTTCATCGTCGTCCTCTTCGTCCTTGTCGCGGCCCCGGGGAGGTCGATCTCCTTGCCGCTGCTTGGCCTTGCCGCGGCGTCCTCCCCGGCCGTTGAACGGCCGCTTCTTGCTTGTCTCTTCCCCGCCACCTTGGGCCTTCTCCTTGTCGCGCCTCTCGTACTCAGCTTTCTGCTGCTCGACGAGGTACTCGACGCGCTTGCAGTTGGAGAGATCGTGACCCTTGGTGCGGTGGATCTTACAATATTCCTTGTCGGAGCTGCCCGGCTTGTCGGCCGCCGCTACAGGGGCAGGCTCCTTGCCGGAGCCGCCAACCTGCGTTTGCTTGGCGGGGGCCTCCTTGCCGGACTTCTCGGCGGCAAGCACCTCTTTCTTGCCCTTCCTTCTGTTATTCCGCCGCCGGCTCTTCTTTGCCGGGGCGGCGTCGTCGCTGTCGCTTCCTCCTGCGCCAGCATCCTCTCCGGGGAGTCTCCTCCCCTCTTCTGCGCGTGCGCACTTGTCAGCAAGAGCGTAGAGCTCGCTGACGTCCCGAATTTTGGTCATCGCCATTTCCTCACGCATGCGGCGGTTACGCACGTTCTGGTGGAACGCGCTGATAACCGCGGCAGGGTGGACATCAGGGATGTTGTGCTGCACACGGCTGAAGCGTTGGATGTACTTGCGCAGGGTTTCGCCTTCCTTCTGGGCAAGAATGTGGAGATCACTCTCCTGGCCGTGGGGTTTGTGGCCGCCGGTGAAGGCGCCGACAAACTGGTGGCAAAGGTCGGCCCAAGAAGAGATAGAACCTTCCGGCAAGTGCATAAGCCACGAACGGACGTTCGGCTTTAGCACGAGCGGGAAGTAGTTCGCCAAGATCTTCTCGTCGCGCCCCCCGGCAGCTTGCACTGCGATGGTGTAGACGCTGAGGAATTCCGAGGGGTGCGTCTTGCCGTCGTACTTCTCCGGTACGTCGGGCTTAAAATTCTTCATGCTGGGCCACTGGACGCGCCGCAGCTCGCGGGTGAACGCAGGGCAGCCTGCCGCGTACGGCAAGTCGCCTGGCTCACCGGGCGCGTGCGCGTCGGCAGTGTTCCCAGCTCTCTTGTCTGATTGTCGCCGAGCTTCTCGACGGCGCTCGATTGTGGTCCGAGCGTCTTCTTCTCGCCGGTCGTCGAGGACCTGGCGCTGGTCCCGACGAGCCCGCGGGTCCGACGAGGCCGTGGAGCCGTCGTCGGGGTTGTTCCGGCGGGGCGGCGTCTTCTGCTTCTGCGGCGGGGAGTGCACGCTTGTCGCACCCCCGGCAGTCTTGTCGCCGTCAGCCTTCGTCTTCTCAGCTTGCCACGGCCGTGAGGTCGACGGCTGCTGTGGAGAATCGTTGTTGGCGAAGTCTATCAGGCTCCGGATGGTGGCCCTCCAGTCTTCGGCCTTGTCTGCCGCTGGAGGGAAGTCGAGGAGCAGCTGCGCCCTTGCGAGCGCTTCTGCCGGAGTGGAGGGGAACGCGGGCGAGCGGTGCGAGGAGCGGGATACGCTCGGACTTCTAACAGCGTTAGAAGGAGCGGGGTCCCGCGCCGGCGCCTTCGCTTTGCTTGTGCCCGGACGGGGGTCCGGGGCGTCCCGCGAGCCTCCGGTTTGGCCTTGCCCCAGCAAGCGGATGCCACCTCCCGTGACATGGCGCTGCTGGGTCGTTGTGTGTTGAGAGGGACGCGGCGCGTCCACGGAGACCGAGGTTCGGTCGTCTGTCCTGTTCTTGGATCTAGTGGCGCCGTGAGTGTCCTCGCCGGCGGCCACTCTTCCGACGGCATCTCCCCCGCCCACCGTCGGCTCTGGTGGCGGCGGGTGAGACGCAGACGGGCCTCCGACCTCCGAAGCCTTCTTCTTCGGGGCCATGGAGTTGTTGTTGATGAAGATGTTGATGAAGCTGGAGAGGTTGATGAAGAATGCGCCCGCGCGAACGCCGGATGAGGTTCGCACAACCTCGACGCCCCCTACCTGGCGCGCCAAAGATGTCGGGGGAAACTGTCCGCCACGAACACCTATGGGACCGGAGCCCCTTGTCTGTGCGGTACGAGGGCGGAGGGAGCACAAAGAGCAGATCGTAGCGAGCACGCGGGCAGTTTTACCCAGGTTCGGGCCGCGGTAGACGCGTAAAACCCTACTCCTGCTTGGCTGTGTATTCAGTTGGGGAGCTCGGGAGCTTGAAGAAGCAGTTACACCGAGCGTGAAAGTGATCTAGGTTCCGAACCCCCTCCACGTTGTGCATGGGCCTCCTTTTATAGTGCAAGGGGTCACCGACAGGTGTCAACGTAGGAGAAAGGGGTAAAAACGTAAAAGAGGTGGTAGTTGTAACAGTGCGGGAACAGTGGAGCTACAGTGCAGAACAGTGGTCTATACCTACTTAGACAGTGGGGGACAAGGGCATTCAATGCCCGTCACCGTCGACCCCAAAAGCTCCCGCCTTAGCGTCTCCGTCTGCCACGGCGATGGATCCACCACCGTGGAGTGCCACCGTGTACCCCGGGCTGCACAGCCATCCGCCACGCGTCCCTGGATAGGCCCCAGGGTGTCGGTGTACTAAGGTAGGGGTACCTCAGTACCCCAACTTGTGCACGGGCAGTTGCAGCTTCCCGCGGCAAGGTTAACTGCTGGCTCGCCGGAGACCTTCCTGCTCCTTATCTAACCATTCAAAAACAAAGTATACAAGACAGAAGACCAAGACCCCGGCAAGAGGAGCTTGCCGGGAAGGCCGTTCCAGGCTCAAGATTGCTTAACTAGCACGAGGCCCTGGCAAGAGGAGCTTGTCAGGACGAACAGAAGATTTTATCTTAGAAGACCCAGCAAGGGCTCGGGGAGCGGCAAGCTTCCGGGCCCGGCAAGATCGAGATCCCCGGCAAGGTGCTTGCCGGGGGAGGTGCCCGGCAAGGTGCTTGCCGGGGGAGGTGCGCTGTGTGCCCGCGCTCCAGCTCATCAGCCCACGCGTCGCCCTGGGGCCACTCCAGGGACGCGTGGCGGATGGCTGTGCAGCCTGGGGGACACGGTGGCACTCCACGGCAGTGGATCCATCGCCGTGGCAAACGGAGACGCAACGGCGGGAGCTTTTGGGGTCGACGGCGACGGGCATTAAATGCCCTTGTCCCCCACTGTCAAAGTAGGTATAGACCACTGTTCTGCACTGTAGCTCCACTGTTCCCGCACTGTTCCAACTACCACATCTTTTACATTTTTACCCCTTTCTCCTACGTTGACACCTGTCGGTGACCCCTTGCACTATAAAAGGAGGCCCATGCACAACGTGGAGGGGGTTCGAAACCTAGATCATTCTCACGCTCGTGTAGCTGCTTCTTCAAGCTCCGAGCGCCCAATTCAATACACAACCAAGCAGGAGTAGGGTTTTACGCATCCGTGCGGCCCGAACCTGGGTAAAACTGCCCGTGCGTCTGCCTCGATCTGCTCTTCGTGCTCCCTCCGCCCTCGTACCGCACAGACAAGGGGCTCCGGTCCCATAGGTGTTCGTGGTGGACAGTTTCCCCCGACATCTTTGGCGCGCCAGGTAGGGGGCGTCGAGGTTGTGCGAACCTGATCCGGCGTTCGCGCGGGCGCAATCTTCATCAACCTCTCCAAGCTTCATCAGCAACTTCATCAGCGACAACTCCATGGCCCCGAAGAAGAAGCCTTCGGAGGTCGGAGGCCCGTCCGCGTCTCACCCGCCGCCACCAGAGCCAACGGTGGGCGGGGGAGACGCCGTCGGAAGGGTGGTTGCCGGCGAGGACACTCACGGTGCCACCAGATCCAAGAACAGGACGGACGACCGGACCTCGGTCTCCGTGGACGCGCCACGTCCATCGCAACATACGACGACCCCGCAGCGCCATACCACGGGAGGTGGTATCCGCTTGCTGGGACAAGGCCATACCGGAGGTTCGCGGGACGCTCCGGACCCCCGTCCGGGCACAAGCAAAGCGAAGGCGCCGGCGCGGGACCCCGCTCCTTCTAACGTCGTTAGAAGTCCGAGCGTATCCCGCTCCTCGCACCGCTCGCCCGCGTTCCCCACTACTCCGGCAGAAGCGCTCGCAAGGGCGCAGCTGCTCCTCGATTTTCCTCCAGCGGCCGACAAGGCCGAGGAATGGAGGGCCACTATCCGGAGCCTGATAGACTTCGCCAACAACGACTCTCCGCAGCAGCCGTCGGCCTCGCGGCCGCGGCAGGCCGAGAAGACGAAGGCTATCGGCGACAAGACTGCCGGGGGTGCGACAAGCGTGCACTCCCCGCCGCAGAAGCAGAAGACGCCGCCCCGCCGGAACAATCCCGACGACGGCTCCACAGCCTCGTCGGACCCGCGGGCCCGTCGGGACCAGCGCCAGGTCCTCGACGACCGGCGAGATGAAGACGCTCGGACCACGATCGAGCGCCGCCGAGAAGCTCGGCGACAATCCGACAAGAGAGCTGGGAACGCTGTCGACGCTCCCGCGCCCGGTGAACCAGGCGACTTGCCGTACGCGGCAGGCTGCCCTGCGTTCACCCGCGAGCTGCGGCGCGTCCAGTGGCCCAGCATGAAGAACTTTAAGCCCGACGTACCGGAGAAGTACGACGGCAAGACGCACCCCTCGGAGTTTCTCAGCGTCTACACCATAGCAGTGCAAGCTGCCGGGGGGCGCGACGAGAAGATCCTAGCCAACTACTTCCCGCTCGTGCTGAAGCCGAACGTCCGTTCGTGGCTCATGCACTTGCCGGAAGGCTCTATCTCTTCTTGGGCCGACCTCTGCCATCAGTTTGTTGGCGCCTTCACCGGCGGCCACAAACCTCATGGCCAGGAGAGCGATCTCCACATTTTGGCCCAGAAGGAAGGCGAACCCCTGCGCAAGTATATCCAACGTTTCAGCCGGGTACAGCACAACATCCCCGACGTTCACCCTGCTGCGGTTATCAGCGCGTTCCATCAGAACGTGCGTAACCGCCGCATGCGTGAGGAGATGGCGATGACCAAGACCAGGGACGTCAGCGAGCTCTACGCTCTTGCCGACAAGTGCGCCCGTGCAGAAGAGGGGAGGAAACTCCCCGGGGAGGATGCTGGCGCAGGGGGAAGCGACAGCGACGACGCCGCCCCGGCAAAGAAGAGCCGGCGGCGGAACAACAGGAAGAAGGGCAAGAAGGAAGTGCTTGCCGTCGAGAAGTCCGGCAAGGAGGCCCCCGCCAAGCAAGCGCAGGCTGGCGGCTCCGGCAAGGAGCCTGCCCCTGCGGCGGCGGCCGACAAGCCGGGTAGCTCCGACAAGCAATACTGTAAGATTCACCGCACCAAGGGTCACGACCTCTCCAACTGCAAGCGCGTCGAGTACCTCGTCGAGCAGCAAAAGGCTGAGTACGAGAGGCGCGACAAGGAGAAGGCCCAAGGTGGCGGGGAAGAGCCCAGCAAGAAGCGGCCATTCAATGGCCGGGGAGGACGCCGCGGCAAGGCTAAGCAGCGGCAAGGAGATCGACCTCCCCGGGGCCGCGACAACGACGAAGACGACGATGAAGACATGGAGGACGACGAGAACAGCGAGCAGGAGTTCCAGAAGGCCACGGAGGTCCTGTGCGTCGACGGTGGCGCCTCTCTGCACACCTCCCACCGCCAGCTGAAACAGTGGGTGCGTGAGGTGAATGCAGCGGAGCCGCCCGTGGAGTCGCACAGGCTCCTCAAATGGTCCAGCACGCCCATCATTTTTGACCTCGAGGATCACCCTGACCGCACCACGGCAGACGGAGACGCAACGACGGGAGCTTTTGGGGTCGACGGCGACGGGCATTAAATGCCCTTGTCCCCCACTGTTAAAGTAGGTATAGACCACTGTTCTGTACTGTAGCTCCACTGTTCCCGCACTATTACAACTACCACCTCTTTTACATTTTTACCCCTTTCTCCTACGTTGACACCTGTCGGTGACCCCTTGCACTATAAAAGGAGGCCCATGCACAACGTGGAGGGGGTTCGAAACCTAGATTACTCTCACGCACGGTGTAGCTGCTTCTTCAAGCTCCCGAGCGCTCAACTCAATACACAACCAAGCAGGAGTAGGGTTTTACGCATCCGTGCGGCCCGAACCTGGGTAAAACTGCCCGCGCGTCTGCCTCGATCTGCTCTTCGTGCTCCCTCCGCCCTCGTACCGCACAGACAAGGGGCTCCGGTCCCATAGGTGTTCGTGGCGGACAGTTTCCCCCGACATCTTTGGCGCGCCAGGTAGGGGGCGTCGAGGTTGTGCGAACCTGATCCGGCGTTCGCGCGGGCGCATTCTTCATCAACCTCTCCAGCTTCATCAACAACTTCATCAGCGACAACTCCATGGCCCCGAAGAAGAAGCCTTCGGAGGTCGGAGGCCCGTCTGCGTCGCACCCGCCGCCACCAGAGCCAACGGTGGGCGGGGGAGACGCCGTCGGAAGGGTGGTTGCCGGCGAGGATACTCACGGTGCCACCAGATCCAAGAACAAGACGGACGACCGGACCTCGGTCTCCGTGGACGCGCCGCGTCCATCACAGCATACGACGACCCCGCAGCGCCATACCACGGGAGGTGGTATCCGCTTGCTGGGACAAGGCCATACTGGAGGTTCGCGGGACGCCCCGGACCCTCGTCCGGGCGCAAGCAAAGCGAAGGCGCCGGCGCGGGACCCCGCTCCTTCTAACGTCGTTAGAAGTCCGAGCGTATCCCGCTCCTCGCACCGCTCGCCCGCGTTCCCCACTACTCCGGCAGAAGCGCTCGCAAGGGCGCAGCTGCTCCTCGATTTTCCTCCAGCGGCCGACAAGGCCGAGGAATGGAGGGCCACTATCCGGAGCCTGATAGACTTCGCCAACAACGACTCTCCGCAGCAGCCGTCGGCCTCACGGCCGCGGCAGGCCGAGAAGACGAAGGCTATCGGCGACAAGACTGCCGGGGGTGCGACAAGCGTGCACTCCCCGCCGCAGAAGCAGAAGACGCCGCCCCACCGGAACAACCCCGACGACGGCTCCACAGCCTCGTCGGACCCGCGGGCCCGTCGGGACCAGCGCCAGGTCCTCGACGACCGGCGAGATGAAGACGCTCGGACCACGATCGAGCGCCGCCGAGAAGCTCGGCGACAATCCGACAAGAGGGCTGGGAACACTGTCGACGCACCCGCGCCCGGTGAACCAGGCGACTTGCCGTACGCGGCAGGCTGCCCTGCGTTCACCCGCGAGCTGCGGCGCGTCCAGTGGCCCAGCATGAAGAACTTTAAGCCCGACGTACCGGAGAAGTACGACGGCAAGACGCACCCCTCGGAGTTTCTCAGCGTCTACACCATAGCAGTGCAAGCTGCCGGGGGGCGCGACGAGAAGATCCTAGCCAACTACTTCCCGCTCGTGCTGAAGCCGAACGTCCGTTCGTGGCTCATGCACTTGCCGGAAGGCTCTATCTCTTCTTGGGCCGACCTCTGCCATCAGTTTGTTGGCGCCTTCACCGGCGGCCACAAACCCCACGGCCAGGAGAGCGATCTCCACATTCTGGCCCAGAAGGAAGGCGAACCCCTGCGCAAGTATATCCAACGCTTCAGCCGGGTACAGCACAACATCCCCGACGTTCACCCTGCTGCGGTTATCAGCGCGTTCCATCAGAACGTGCGTAACCGCCGCATGCGTGAGGAGATGGCGATGACCAAGATCAGGGACGTCAGCGAGCTCTACGCTCTTGCCGACAAGTGCGCCCGTGCAGAAGAGGGGAGGAAACTCCCCGGGGAGGATGCTGGCGCAGGGGGAAGCGACAGCGACGACGCCGCCCCGGCAAAGAAGAGCCGGCGGCGGAACAACAGGAAGAAGGGCAAGAAGGAAGTGCTTGCCGTCGAGAAGTCCGGCAAGGAGGCCCCCGCCAAGCAAGCGCAGGCTGGCGGCTCCGGCAAGGAGCCTGCCCCTGCGGCGGCGGCCGACAAGCCGGGTAGCTCCGACAAGCAATACTGTAAGATCCACCGCACCAAGGGTCACGACCTCTCCAATTGTAAGCGCGTCGAGTACCTCGTCGAGCAGCAAAAGGCTGAGTACGAGAGGCGCGACAAGGAGAAGGCCCAAGGTGGCGGGGAAGAGCCCAGCAAGAAGCGGCCATTCAATGGCCGGGGAGGACGCCGCGGCAAGGCCAAGCAGCGGCAAGGAGATCGACCTCCCCGGGGCCGCGACAACGATGAAGACGACGATGAAGACATGGAGGACGACGAGAACAGCGAGCAGGAGTTCCAGAAGGCCACGGAGGTCCTGTGCGTCGACGGTGGCGCCTCCCTGCACACCTCCCACCGCCAGCTGAAACAGTGGGTGCGTGAGGTGAATGCAGCGGAGCCGCCCGTGGAGTCGCGCAGGCTCCTCAAATGGTCCAGCACGCCCATCATTTTTGACCTTGAGGATCACCCTGACCGCACCACGGCGGTCGGGTGCTTGCCGATGCTGGTCTCCCCCACCATCCGCAACCTCAAGGTCACCAAAATGTTGGTTGACGGCGGGGCCGGGCTGAACTTGATCTCCTCTGCTGTGATCAAGAAACTCCAGATTCAAGACGGCGAGCTCGAAGAGACCGGTTCATTCCAAGGAATCAACCCGGGAAGGAGCAAGCCCAAGGGAAAGATTACTCTGCCGGTGACCTTTGGCGGGGAGCTCAACTTCAGGACTGAGCGCATCACCTTTGACGTTGCTGATATTCCATTGCCCTACAATGGAATACTCGGCCGTCCCGCCCTCGCCAAGTTCATGGCAGCTTCCCACTATGCCTACAACGTGCTGAAGATGCCGGGGCCGATAAGCGTCATCACTGTCCACAGCGACAAGAAAGATGCGCTTATTTGCGCCGACAAGATTTACCGGGATGCGGCAGCTGCGGCCGAGAAGGATACTCTTGCCGCTGAAGCTCCCGGGGGGAAGAAGACGAAGACCAAATCCGGCAAGTGCTCTGGGACACACTCCGGCAACCGCACCTCTTCGGAGTGCTGCGCTGCCGTCGAGGACGTTCCATCGAGCTCCACCGGCAAGAGCAAGAAAGGAATGGCTGCTCCTCCGGCAACCAAGAAGGTGTCCGCAAAGGAGGATGGCACTGGTGGTACCTTCACCATCAGTGCCACCCTTGACAGCAAATAGGAAAGCGCGCTCGTCGCCTTCCTGCGGGCGAATGTCGATGTGTTTGCTTGGCAACCATCTGACATCCCCGGTGTTCCCAGGAAGGTGATTGAGCACAAGCTTGCTGTCTGTCCTCATGCGCGGCCCATCAAGCAAAAAGTAAGGAAGCAAGCCGTGGAGCGCCAAGAGTTTATCAATGAAGAGATCAAGAAGCTAGAGGCAGCAGGCCTAGTTAGAGGTGTGATCCATCCGACGTGGTTGGCAAACCCAGTCGTCGTGCGCAAAGCCAACGGGAAGTGGAGACTGTGTATAGACTTCACTGATGTCAATAAAGCATGTCCCAAGGATCCCTTCCCTTTGCCGCGCATTGACCAGATCGTTGACTCCACTGCCGGATGTGAGCTACTCTGTTTTCTTGATGCCTACTCAGGCTATCACCAGATTTTCATGGCTAAGGAAGATGAAGAGAAGACTGCATTTATCACTCCATGTGGCACTTACTGCTTTATCCGCATGCCATTTGGACTGAAGAATGCAGGCTCAACTTTTGCAAGGGTAGTGTACACTGCTTTTGAGCCACAGATCCACAGGAATGTAGAAGCCTACATGGATGACATCGTGGTGAAGAGCAAGAGCAAAGAAACACTGATTCAGGACTTGGAAGAAACGTTTCAGAACCTGCGCAGGATACAGCTCAAGTTGAACCCCGAGAAGTGCGTCTTTGGAGTCCCCTCCGGCAAGCTTCTCGGGTTCTTTGTTTCGCAGAGAGGGATTGAAGCCAACCCCGACAAGATCAAAGCCATCGAGCAGATAGAAGCCCCGAAGCGCGTCAAGGATGTCAGAAGGCTTGCAGGTTGCGTTGCTGCCCTCAGTAGGTTCATTTCAAAATCCGCAGAACGCGCCCTACCTTTCTTCAAAATCTTGAAGAAGGCAGGTCCCATGAAGTGGACTCCGGAAGCGGAGGCGGCGTTGCAGGATTTGAAACGGTACCTGTCCTCCACTCCTATACTTATCGCACCTAAACCACAGGAAAAGTTGTTGCTATACTTAGCGGCAACCAACCAGGTGGTTAGTGCTGCGTTAGTAGCGGAGAGGGAGTCCGACGAGGAGTCAGCATCGCCGGCAAGCGAATCTAGCGACAAGCAGGGGGCTGCCCCGACAAGCTCTGGCCCCGACAAAGATGAATCTGCGCAGGAAAAGGAAGAGGTGCGGAAGAAGATGGTGCAGCGCCCAGTGTATTTTGTAAGTTCCCTTCTCCAGGGGGCTAGATCAAGGTACTCTGGTGTGCAAAAGTTGCTTTTCGGCCTTCTCATGGCCTCGAGAAAGCTGCGCCACTACTTCCAAGCCCATGAGATAACGGTGGTCACTCGCTTTCCGTTGAAGAGGATATTGCACAATCCAGAGGCAACAGGCAGGATTGTCGAGTGGGCACTAGAACTATCAAGCTTTGGACTCAAGTTTGAAAGTACTTCAACCATACAGAGCCGAGCTTTGGCAGAATTTATAGCAGAATGGACCCCAACGCCCGATGAAGAAGTTCAAGAAACAAGCGCACCCGTGCAAGAAGCAACAAGTGAATGGGTAATGTACTTTGATGGTGCCTTTTCGCTGCAAGGCGCCGGTGCTGGCGTAGTACTCATTGCGCCCACCGGAGAACACCTCAAGTATATTATCCAGATGCACTTCCCAAGAGAGCAAGCGACAAACAATACTGCAGAGTATGAAGGCTTGCTCGCCGGCCTCAGAATTGCGGCTGAACTTGGGATCAGAAAGCTGATTGTACGTGGAGATTCTCAGTTGGTGGTCCGGCAAGTCAACAAGAGCTACCAGAGCCCTTTGATGGAAGCTTATGTAGATGAAGTGAGGAAGCTTGAAGAGCACTTTGAAGGTCTACAGATGGAGCACGTCCCGAGAGCTCAGAATGAAATTGCAGATGGCCTTTCAAAGTGTGCTGCGATGAAGTTACCTGTGGAACCAGGGACCTTCCTGCTCAAGCTAACTCAACCATCAGTTACACCATCAATTGGGCAGTCCAAGAAGAGAAAGTTGGTCTCCGGTGGCTACTTGCCGGCGGATCTTCCTGAACCCGCCGCCAAAGTTCCCAAGATCAACGACAACGCTGAGGAACAGTTTGCTCCTGCAAGCCCTCGGGCTTGTGCAGTTGAAGCAAGTGTTCCCGACAAGCCTCGCCCCGGCGAGCTTGCCGGGGGACCGTCAGCTCCGACAGGACCAGAGGTCTCTGCCGTAGAAGCTGGGGTTCCCGCAGCGGCCCTCGAGCCTTTAGTCCTTGCCGTCGAGCCCCGAGCTCCGGCATGGGCGCAGCAGATCGTCCGCTTTCTACAAACTGGAGAACTTCCCGACGACCCTCAAGAGATAGAGAAGATAACCAGGCAGTCAAGTATGTATCAGTTTGTGGATAACGAGCTGTACAGAAGAAGACTCAATGGTGTCAGGTTGAAGTGCATCTCCAGGGAAGATGGACAGAAGCTGTTGGCAGAAATACACGGAGGCATATGCGGCCACCACATTGGCGCAAGGGCGCTTGCCGGGAAAGCTTTCCGGCAAGGGTTCTTTTGGCAAGAAGCCCTCCAAGATGCAACTGCACTAGTAACCAAGTGTGAAGCGTGCCAGTTCCATGCAAAGCAAATACATCAGCCAGCTCAAGCTCTCCAAACAATCCCTTTGTCGGGGCTCGATTCGGTGTCGTTCTGATTGACCAAAGAGCCGCCGGGAGCTCCTCTATCCAATTCTTTCCGCACTTGCGCAGCCTGTCAAAGGTCCTTGTCTTGAGTCCGCGCAGCACTTCAGCATTTGCCCTCTCCGCTTGACCGTTGCTCCTCGGGTGAGCAACAGAAGCGAAACAGACCTTGGCTCCAAGGTCTTGGACGTACTGCATGAAGGTGCGACTAGTGAATTGCGTACCATTGTCGGTGATGATCCTGTTAGGAATCCCGAAACGGCAAACAATCGACCTGAAGAACCTGACTGCTGACTGTGCCGTCACCTTTCTCACTGGCTCCACTTCTGGCCACTTTGTGAACTTGTCGATTGCAACGTACAAGTACTCAAAGCCCCCGACAGCACGAGGGAAAGGGCCGAGGATATCGAGCCCCCAGACCGAGAAGGGCCAGGACAAAGGGATTGTTTGGAGAGCTTGAGCTGGCTGATGTATTTGCTTTGCATGAAACTGGCACGCTTCACACTTGGTTACTAGTGCAGTTGCATCTTGGAGGGCTTCTTGCCAAAAGAACCCTTGCCGGAAAGCTTTCCCGGCAAGTGCCCTTGCGCCAATGTGGTGGCCGCATATGCCTCCGTGTATTTCTGCCAACAGCTTCTGTCCATCTTCCCTGGAGATGCACTTCAACCTGACACCATTGAGTCTTCTTCTGTACAGCTCGTTATCCACAAACTGATACATACTTGACTGCCTGGTTATCTTCTCTATCTCTTGAGGGTCGTCGGGAAGTTCTCCAGTTTGTAGAAAGCGGACGATCTGCTGTGCCCATGCCGGAGCTCGGGGCTCGACGGCAAGGACTAAAGGCTCGAGGGCCGCTGCGGGAACCTCAGCTTCTACGGCGAAGACCTCTGGTTCTGCCGGAGCTGACGGTCCCCCGGCAAGCTCGCCGGGGCGAGGCTTGTCGGGAACACTTGCTTCAACTGCACAAGCCCGAGGGCTCGCAGGAGCAAACTGTTCCTCAGCGTTGTCGTTGATCTTGGGAACTTTGGCGGCGGGTTCAGGAAGATCCGCCGGCAAGTAGTCGCCGGAGACCAACTTTCTCTTCTTGGACTGCCCAATTGATGGTGTAACTGATGGTTGAGTCAGCTTGAGCAAAAAGGTCCCTGGTTCCACAGGTAACTTCATCGCGGCGCACTTTGAAAGGCCATCTGCAATCTCATTCTGAGCTCTCGGGACATGCTCCATCTGCAGACCTTCAAAGTGCTCTTCAAGCTTCCTCACTTCATCTACATAAGCTTCCATCAAAGGGCTCTGGTAGCTCTTGTTGACTTGTCGGACCACCAACTGAGAATCGCCCCGCACAATCAGCTTCCTAATCCCAAGTTCGGCCGCAATCCTGAGGCCGGCAAGCAAGCCTTCATATTCTGCAGTGTTGTTTGTCGCTTGCTCCCTGGGAAAGTGCATCTGGATAACATATTTGAGGTGCTCTCCGGTGGGCGCGATGAGCACCACGCCGGCACCGGCGCCTTGCAGCGAGAAGGCACCGTCGAAATACATTACCCATTCACTTGTCGCTTCTTGTACGGGTACACTTGTTTCTGGAACTTCCTCGTCGGGCGTTGGGGTCCATTCAGCAATGAATTCTGCCAAAGCTCGGCTCTGTATGGTTGAAGTACTTTCAAACTTGAGTCCGAAGCTTGACAGTTCCAGTGCCCACTCGACAATCCTGCCTGTTGCCTCTGGATTGTGCAATATCCTCTTCAACGGAAAGCGAGTGACCACTGTTATCTCATGGGCTTGGAAGTAGTGGCGCAGCTTTCTCGAGGCCATGAGGAGGCCGAAAAGCAATTTTTGCACACCAGAGTACCTTGAATCTAGCTCCCTGGAGAAGGGAACTTACAAAATACACTGGGCGCTGCACCATCTTCTTCCGCACCTCTCCTTGTTCCTGCGCAGAGTCTTCCTTGTCGGGGCCAGAGCTTGTCGGGACAGTCCCGTGCTTGTCGCTAGATTCGCTTGCCGGTGATGCTGTCTCCTCGTCGGACTCCCTCTCCGCTACCAACGCAGCACTAACCACCTGGTTGGTTGCCGCTAAGTATAGCAACAACTTTTCCTGTGGTTTAGGTGCGACAAGTATAGGAGTGGAGGACAGGTACCGTTTCAAATCCTGCAACGCCGCCTCCGCTTCCGGAGTCCACTTCATGGGACCTGCCTTCTTCAAGATTTTGAAGAAAGGTAGGGCGCGTTCTGCGGATTTTGAAATGAACCTACTGAGGGCAGCAACGCAACCTGCAAGCCTTCTGACATCCTTGACGCGCTTCGGGGCTTCTATCTGCTCGATGGCTTTGATCTTGTCGGGGTTGGCTTCAATCCCCCTCTGTGATACAAAGAACCCGAGAAGCTTGCCGGAGGGAACTCCAAAGACGCACTTCTCGGGGTTCAGCTTGAGTTGTATCCTGCGCAGGTTCTGAAATGTCTCTTCTAGATCTTGAATCAGGGTTTCTTTGCTCTTGCTCTTCACCACGATGTCATCCATGTAGGCTTCTACATTCCTGTGGATCTGTGGCTCAAAAGCAGTGTACACTACCCTTGCAAAAGTTGAGCCTGCATTCTTCAGTCCAAATGGCATGCGGATAAAGCAGTAAGTGCCACATGGAGTGATAAATGCAGTCTTCTCTTCATCTTCCTTGGCCATGAAAATCTGGTGATAGCCTGAGTATGCATCAAGAAAACAGAGCAGCTCACATCCGGCAGTGGAGTCAACAATCTGGTCAATGCGCGGCAAAGGGAAGGGATCCTTGGGACATGCTTTATTGACATCAGTGAAGTCTATACACAGTCTCCACTTCCCGTTGGCTTTGCGCACGACGACTGGGTTTGCCAACCACGTCGGATGGATCACACCTCTAACTAGGCCTGCTGCCTCTAGTTTCTTGATCTCCTCGTTGATGAACTCTTGGCGCTCCACGGCTTGCTTCCTTACTTTTTGCTTGATAGGTCGCGCATGAGGGCAGACAGCAAGCTTGTGCTCAATCACCTTCCTGGGAACACCGGGGATGTCAGATGGTTGCCAAGCAAACACATCGACATTCGCCCGCAGGAAGGCGACGAGCGCGCTTTCCTATTTGCTGTCAAGGGTGGCGCTGATGGTGAAGGTACCACCAGTGCCATCCTCCTTTGCGGACACCTTCTTGGTTGCCGGAGGAGCAGCCATTCCTTTCTTGCTCTTGCCGGTGGAGCTCGATGGAACGTCCTCGACGGCGGCGCAGCTCCCGGCGGCTCTTTGGTCAATCAGAACGACACCGAATCGAGCCACCGGACAGACACCCTTTGCCCTAGTCTACGGGGCAGAAGCAGTTATCCCCACGGAACTCGTATACGGATCTCCTCGAGTGCTCGCTTATGATGAGCTCGAGCAAGAGCAACTGCGGCAAGATGACGCATTGCTCCTTGAGGAGGGACGTCTCCAGGCTGCTGTACGAGCTGCTCGATACCAGCAAGCTTTGCGCCGCTACCATAGCCGCAAAGTCAAGGCCAGGAGTCTCGAGGAAGGCGACCTTGTTCTTCGGCGTGTTCAGTCCGCCAAGAATTCCAACAAGTTGACGCCGAAGTGGGAAGGCCCTTATCGGGTGAGACAAGTTACGAGGCCCGGCGCTGTCCGCCTCGAGACCGAAGAAGGCTTACCGGTGAGCAACTCCTGGAACATAGAGCATCTTCGCAAGTTTCACCCCTAAGGCGCGGTTGCCGTGATCCGCTCCGGCAACCACCTTTTGTACAAGCTTTGCCGCTGTTGCATGTAACCCTTTGTACAAAGCCGGGCGCAGACCCCGTGCATCAGTAAAGATTTCGTGTTTTCGCATCGATTGCCTTTTGCATGCTTCTCTTTGCTATTTGCATGTTTTATTTGGCATTTGACGCAACACTTAGATACTCGGTAAGCACTATTACGCCGAAAGGCGACATGCTTGTTTTCCTCTCCTTTTCCTTTTTCTCTCAGGCAGAAGGGACGCTCCTCGCGCACAAGTTTGCCGGGGGGGGAGGAGATGGAGGAGGAACTAAGTGCCGTTCAAGTAAGAAGAGCCTTACCGGAAAGCAAACAACATGAGCAAGCAGCTTATGAAAGATAAGTTGTTAGAATTTGACCAGTTCAAATTTTAAATTTTGGTTGTCTTCCTTGAACGATCACACTTTGTATGGAAAACCTGTGCGCGGAGGAACCTACCCGTGGCTTGCCGCACCCTTATCTTGTTTTCGAGTTCACTCAACGATTTAAGTGAGCTGCGACAAGTGTCGCGCCCTTGCCTCGTTTCCGAGTACACTCAGCAAGCTAAGTGCGTTGCGACCTGCTGCGGCAAGGTTGCTTGCCGGCGAGGACCTTGGCCAGCAGGCTGCTCAGAGTCCAGCACTCAGCGCTCGCGGCAAGGGCCCCTTGCCGGCAAGCTCCCCGGGAGCGTAGGGTGAAAAACATACAAAGTCAAAGATTGGAACAAGGAAGATAACATTGCACTGATTGATTAAAGTAAAGCAAATATCTTACAAAGATAACTTGTCGCAATAGACTAATGAGTTCATAACATAACGTGCAGCAACAAAAAGATAAAGATAGATGGGGCCCTAGTCTACGCGGTCGCCCTCCTTCCTGCCAAGCTTTGCCACCTTGGCGATGATGTGGCTGACCTGCTCCTTCAGGGCCTCCGTGTTCGCATCCTCCGGCAAGCTGCGAAGAACGTTCGTCAGGTTGATCCCCGGGTTGCGGAACACAATCTTCGTCAAGACCCGCTCCAGAGTTCCCGCGCAGAGACGGCGCGACTCCTCGGCCAGCTGCGCGGGGATGCGGTTCCGGAGACCTGCAAGGGCCGGAGCGACGCCTCTGAAGAAGAGGCTGAGCTTGGCGCTGTGCGGGAGATCTGGATCCGGCGAGTAGATAAGATGCTCGGCCTTCAAAGCAAGCAACTCCTGGTCAATGTTGGACGCAGAAGAAGCCAGCTCTTCGGTCCACGCCTCGATGGTCTGTCGGAATAGCTCAGACGCCTTGTTGACGCTATCCACCAAAGTCCGCTCCTTCCGGAGCTCCTCCTTCAGCTTGTCTTCTCGGAGCTTGGCGGCGTCAATTGAATCCCTCAGAGTTGAGACCTTCAGCTCCAAGTCTTCGATGGAATCCTTGGCGGCCTTCAACTCGTCGCCCTTCTTTGATAAGCTTACTTGGAGCTCCGCGTTGGTGTGGGCGTCCTTCTCGCGCTCAGTAATGAGCGCGGCAACCTTCTCGGCGCTCACCTTCATCGCCTTCTCCAACTGGATGACCTTGGCGGCGAGCTCCTTCTTGGCGTCTTCCGCGGCAGCAGCAGCGGCTTTCGCCTCCTTCAGCTCCCCGCCAAGAGCAGCCTCGCGAGCGGCAAGGTCCTCCTCGTGGGAGTCGAGATCCACCTTCCGCTGCGCGAGCTCTCCCTCTCGCCGGGACATCTCCACCCCGGCGAGCCGTTGCTGTTCCTCAGCCTCGGCCTTCTCCAGCACCCATTCTTCATATTCGCCGGCAAGGCGCTCGCGCGCCTCCGCCACCTCGCGGAGGCCCGCCTTGTGGGCGGCGCTAAGCTCCGCCGCACGCTTCTCCATTTCAGCGGCGGCCTGGGCAGCAAGGGCTTCCCGGGAGGCAAGCTTCGCCTGCCTGGCCCGGTAAAGGGCCAGGAGTCGGTGGAGGAAGGAGATGGAGGAGGAACTAAGTGCCGTTCAAGAAGGAAGAGCCTTACCGGAAAGCAAACAACATGAGCAAGCAGCATATGAAAGATAAGTTGTTAGAATTTGACCAGTTCAAATTTTAAAATTTTGGTTGTCTTCCTTGAACGATCACACTTTGTATGGAAAACCTGTGCGCGGAGGAACCTACCCGTGGCTTGCCGCACCCTTATCTTGTTTTCGAGTTCACTCAACGATTTAAGTGAGCTGCGACAAGTGTCGCGCCCTTACCTCGTTTCCGAGTACACTCAGCAAGCTAAGTGCGTTGCGACCTGCTGCGGCAAGGTTGCTTGCCGGCGAGGACCTTGGCCAGCAGGCTGCTCAGAGTCCAGCACTCAGCGCTCGCGGCAAGGGCCCCTTGCCGGCAAGCTCCCCGGGAGCGTAGGGTGAAAAACATACAAAGTCAAAGATTGGAACAAGGAAGATAACATTGCACTGATTGATTAAAGTAAAGCAAATATCTTACAAAGATAACTTGTCGCAATGGACTAATGAGTTCATAACATAACGTGCAGCAACAAAAAGATAAAGATAGATGGGGCCCTAGTCTACGCGGTCGCCCTCCTTCCTGCCAAGCTTTGCCACCTTGGCGATGATGTGGCTGACCTGCTCCTTCAGGGCCTCCGTGTTCGCATCCTCCGGCAAGCTGCGAAGAACGTTCGTGAGGTTGATCCCCGGGTTGCGGAACACGATCTTCGTCAAGACCCGCTCCAGAGTTCCCGCGCAGAGACGGCGCGACTCCTCGGCCAGCTGCGCGGGGATGCGGTTCCGGAGACCTGCAAGGGCCGGAGCGACGCCTCTGAAGAAGAGGCTGAGCTTGGCGCTGTGCGGGAGATCTGGATCCGGCGAGTAGATAAGATGCTCGGCCTTCAAAGCAAGCAACTCCTGGTCAATGTTGGACGCAGAAGAAGCTAGCTCTTCGGTCCACGCCTCGATGGTCTGCCGGAATAGCTCAGACGCCTTGTTGACGCTATCCACCAAAGTCCGCTCCTTCCGGAGCTCCTCCTTCAGCTTGTCTTCTCGGAGCTTGGCGGCGTCAATTGAATCCCTCAGAGTTGAGACCTTCAGCTCCAAGTCTTCGATGGAATCCTTGGCGGCCTTCAACTCGTCGCCCTTCTTTGATAAGCTTACTTGGAGCTCCGCGTTGGTGTGGGCGTCCTTCTCGCGCTCAGTAATGAGCGCGGCAACCTTCTCGGCGCTCACCTTCATCGCCTTCTCCAACTGGATGACCTTGGCGGCGAGCTCCTTCTTGGCGTCTTCCGCGGCAGCAGCAGCGGCTTTCGCCTCCTTCAGCTCCCCGCCAAGAGCAGCCTCGCGAGCGGCAAGGTCCTCCTCGTGGGAGTCGAGATCCACCTTCCGCTGCGCGAGCTCTCCCTCTCGCCGGGACATCTCCACCCCGGCGAGCCGTTGCTGTTCCTCAGCCTCGGCCTTCTCCAGCACCCATTCTTCATATTCGCCGGCAAGGCGCTCGCGCGCCTCCGCCACCTCGCGGAGGCCCGCCTTGTGGGCAGCACTGAGCTCCGCCGCACGCTTCTCCATTTCAGCGGCGGCCTGGGCAGCAAGGGCTTCCCGGGAGGCAAGCTTCGCCTGCCTGGCCCGGTAAAGGGCCAGGAGTCGGTGGAGAAGCTTCTCCTCCTCGGGCCCATCTCCTTCGCCGGGCGCTTCGACGACTGTCAGACCCGCGGAGGCGAGGACTTCCCCGTCAAACGCCTCGCCCTCCGCGGGAGCTCTTGATGAAGACCCCCAAGGCACTTGGATAAAGATGCCATTGGGGGCACGAAGATAGTAACCGGCTGGCTCCTCGCCGGCGGAGGGACCGGCGGCCGGTGCAGCATCTGATGCTCCCGCCACCTCCGGGTTGGCGGTGCGGTCGCCGTCCCCCTCCCCGGCCGCTGCATCTGCAGCCGGAGCGGTCTCCTGCACGGCCGGCTCGGTGGTTTCGGCCGTCTCCGCGGTGGCCTCGGCCATCTCCACGACGACGGGAGCGTCATCGCCGCCGCCCTGTGCGCCCTCCTCATCCTCGATATTGATGACCTCGGTCTCCATTGGCGCGGGAGGGGGAGGAGGAAGATCTAGAAGAAAAAGAAGTTCAAAATCAAGCAAAGATCTAAAAAGAAGCAAAGTCAAGAAAACCAAGTACAGAACGTACCTTGGCGGACGTCCTCTGCGGCGGGCTCCCTTGCCGGGGAGCTCGGCCCTGGCGGAGTGGCCGTCCTCGCCGGGCTGCTCGCCCTTGGCGGGGTACTCTGCCTTGGCGGAGTACCCGCCCTTGGCGGAGCGCTCTCCCTCGCCGGAGAGTCTTGCCTTGCCGGGGACGGCGGGGCCTGCGGCTCCTCGGTGGCGGCCTCCGGGCGCTCTTCCCGCTGCGGCTCCACCTCTGCACAAGAGAAGATAGAAGAACCAAGACATTCAGAGATCAAAGCCCTAAGCGCGCCCCGACGAGCAAAAACAGTAAAACTCTAACTTACGCTGGGGGCTGCGCTGGGGGCTGCTCCCCGGAGCGGCGCTCGGGTCCAGCAAGCTCGGCTCCGGCGCGATCTCTGCTTCCGCGACAGATGGGTCTTCCCCGACCTCAACCGTGGGCACCTTGACCCTCTTCGCGCGCTGCTCCAAGGTCCTGCAATCACAAGCAACAAGCAAAATCAAGCGTCAGCAACAATCGAGATATAAAAATCAAGAAGGAGTAAGGTCTCGGGTCCTTACTCTTGGTCCTCCTCGTCGTCCTCGCTCAGCGCGGAGAAGTCGAACTCCACGGTGGGCGCGTCGGCGCGAGGAGCGAAGGATGAAGGTTCCCTCGCGCGTTTCGGAGCCGCCGGGGCTGGGGGCTGCGTAGGCCCAGCCCCTGTGGTGGCCGGCGCCCGAGAAGGGGGCGGAGCAGCTGCTCCGCTCCGAGAAGATCCTTGCCGGCTCGGTGCCGGCCTGCGGGACGCCTCTGCCGTGGCCGGCACGCCGGCCGCCCTTGGCGCGGCTTGGCTCGGCCGGGGAGCTGCCCGGCGAGCTGGCTGTTGCCGGGGCGCTCGCGTCTGCTCTCCCGTCGCCGCCTTGCGGAGACGCTTCAACGGGGACTGCTTCGGGCTTGCCGGGGGCGGGGAGCTCTCCGACGAGGAGAGGTCGTCGGCGTACAACTCTGTCGATCCGCCGGAGCCTTCGGCCTCCTCCTCCTCCTCCTCCTCTGCCTCGGCCGGCTCGCTGGGCCCAGCATCCGACGATGCGGCCCTCTTCCCCTTGGCGCCTCCGCCCCTCGCGGCGCCTCTGCTTCCTCCGACGGTTCCCTCCATTGCCGCGGCCTCCGTCGCGATCCCACTAATCCCGGAGTGCCTCAACGAGGGGATCACGGCGAGCGCGTCGGGAGGGAGCTCTAGCAGCCTGCGAATCTCCTCATTGTCCGCCTGGCTGGCGGCATCCGCGGCTTCCGCCTCCGCGGGTGTGTATCCAAAGTTTCCCGCCGCCGCGGCTGCGGCGACTTCTTCAGCGCGAGAAGCTATGTAAGCAATCTCTTGGTCGGTGGTGGCCCGCGTGTGCAGCTTGAGATCGTCCTTCTTCTCCAACACCTCCACAAGGCGGTCGTAGAACTCGAGGACGTCGATGGGCTTGGGCGCAATCCACGTGCGCTCCACTCCATGCGAGTCGCACGCGGGCATCATAGCGACGAGGCGATCCCGGGCGCTGCTGGCGCAGAGCGGCACCACTCCCCGGGGAGCGCGGAAGTACTCGGGGTGGGCCGGGTCGAACTTGAAAAGTTCCCTGACCATACCCCGCAGCTCGAGTGTTGTGAAGTTAAAATTGAGGCCGGGGCGCAGCCTCATGATGTCTGCCGGGCCGCCATATTGCCACGCCGGCCTCTTCCGGTCTTGGAGGGGGGCGATCCGGCGACGAAGAAAGTCCTTGCCCACCTCAGCGACAGACAGCGGCGCCAAACGAAGACGCATGATCCTGACGAGAGCAATATCCAGCTTGGAGTCGTCGGAATCGAAGTTACTCCAATCCCTGCCGCGCACGATGGGCGATGTGCGCGGCGCGGTGAAGTGTTGCGGCCGCTCCTCGACGACCCAGCACCACTCCGCACGCCACTCTTCCCACTTGCCGCGGAGCTCCCCCGGCAAGTAGGCGGGTTTCTTATTCAGCCTGAACACCCAAGAGATTCCTCCGGAGAGGGGGGCGTCGGCCTCTACTCTGGGGATGAAAAAGTGCCTAAAGAGAGCTACGTTGGGCTGGATTCCTACGAAGTTTTCGCACATGTGTGCGAAAACGGACATGGTGAGGATGGCGTTGGGAGTGAAGTCGAGGAGGTGGAGGCCATAAGTATTCATGATATCGCAGAAAAAGTTTGAGAAGGGAGGGCACAGACCGCAGTGGAAGAAGGCTGCGAAAAAGTAATACCCGCTGGGGTAGTGGTCCTTGGCGACGGCCGGGTAGACGCGCGTGCGGGGGTGCGCTGGAGTCTCCTTGGACCAGAACCAGTAATATTTGCTCCAAAGCTCCCGCACGCCGAGCCTCGGCGAGAAGACGATGTGCTCCTTCCGGTACGCGGCGAGCTTCGCCGCCTGATCTGACTTCTCCCGCTTGGACTTCTCCGCCTTCGCCTTGTCGGTCTTTGGGGCCATGGCGGACGCGGTGGAAGGAAGGGGGCGAAGAGCTTGGTGGTGGCGGAGGAGTAGAGGCAAAGAGCAGAGGAATCTGAGGAAGAAGACGATGGCAATGAGTGCGCAGGGAGGGGAACCGCGCCGCTCTCTCTGCTTTTATGGGGGAGTGGGGGGCGTTTCGCCCTTCCCATTAAAGAAATCGTGGGCACGTCCCATCCCACGGCGCCGCAATCGACGCGTGCCGTTACCGTGGGGTGCGGCGGATAGGGAAGTGGATTCGGCGCGCCGCGGGCCGCGGGTGCCCGTGCACTGTTTTGGGCCTGGCCCAACAGCGCTCGGCACCGTGTGTGGCCCAGGCCCGGGGGCTCCTGTCGGTGTACTAAGGTAGGGGTACCTCAGTACCCCAACTTGTGCACGGGCAGTTGCAGCTTCCCGCGGCAAGGTTAACTGCTGGCTCGCCGGAGACCTTCCTGCTCCTTATCTAACCATTCAAAAACAAAGTATACAAGACAGAAGACCAAGACCCCGGCAAGAGGAGCTTGCCGGGAAGGCCGTTCCAGGCTCAAGATTGCTTAACTAGCACGAGGCCCTGGCAAGAGGAGCTTGTCAGGACGAACAGAAGATTTTATCTTAGAAGACCCAGCAAGGGCTCGGGGAGCGGCAAGCTTCCGGGCCCGGCAAGATCGAGATCCCCGGCAAGGTGCTTGCCGGGGGAGGTGCCCGGCAAGGTGCTTGCCGGGGGAGGTGCGCTGTGTGCCCGCGCTCCAGCTCATCAGCCCACGCGTCGCCCTGGGGCCACTCCAGGGACGCGTGGCGGATGGCTGTGCAGCCTGGGGGACACGGTGGCACTCCACGGCAGTGGATCCATCGCCGTGGCAAACGGAGACGCAACGGCGGGAGCTTTTGGGGTCGACGGCGACGGGCATTAAATGCCCTTGTCCCCCACTGTCAAAGTAGGTATAGACCACTGTTCTGCACTGTAGCTCCACTGTTCCCGCACTGTTCCAACTACCACATCTTTTACATTTTTACCCCTTTCTCCTACGTTGACACCTGTCGGTGACCCCTTGCACTATAAAAGGAGGCCCATGCACAACGTGGAGGGGGTTCGAAACCTAGATCATTCTCACGCTCGTGTAGCTGCTTCTTCAAGCTCCGAGCGCCCAATTCAATACACAACCAAGCAGGAGTAGGGTTTTACGCATCCGTGCGGCCCGAACCTGGGTAAAACTGCCCGTGCGTCTGCCTCGATCTGCTCTTCGTGCTCCCTCCGCCCTCGTACCGCACAGACAAGGGGCTCCGGTCCCATAGGTGTTCGTGGTGGACAGTTTCCCCCGACACAGGGCGACGCGTGGGCCGATGAGCTGGAGCGCGGGCACACAGCGCAGCCTTCCCGGCAAGCACCTTGCCGGGGCCTTGATCTTGCCGGGCCCGGGAGCTTGCCGCTCCCCGGGCCCTTGCCGGGACGCATATAGCGCCGAGGCGTTGTCTTCTAATCTTCCTGGCAAGCTCCTCTTGCCAGGGTCTTGTGCTAGTGGGGCAGTCTTGAGCCTGGTACGGCCTTCCCGGCAAGCTCCTCTTGCCGGGGTCTCGATCTTCTGTCTTGTATAGTTTGTTTTTGAATGGTTAAGTAAGGAGCAGGAAGGTCTCCGGCAAGCACGCGGTAAACCCTGCCGCGGGAAGCTGCAACTGCCCGTGCACAAGTTGGGGTACTGAGGTACCCCTACCTTAGTACACCGACAACTACTTTTGAAACAATGTGACACGGTAATATTTTTCCAAATACATGATTTACATTTTAAAAAACTATACGAACATTTCCTTCACACTGTTAATTTTTTTAATTTCTGTTTAGATTTAAGTATTTGTTCCCTTTTTAAAAAATCAAATAGTGTTCACTTTTCCAAAATTGATTGTGTTTTCCAAAAAATGTTCATTTTCATAAAAATAAAGTATTCAGAATTTTCAGAAGTGTACGCACTTTAGAAAATCGGATACTCGATTTTTTTTGGGCCTGCACTGTTTCAATATTTGTTTGGCCTTACAAAAAATTCAAATTTCGATGCTGCATTGTGTGGTTAGAAAGTTCTTGCCAGTTTTTATAGTACTAGCAGCCAATAGTTGTAGAAGCAATTGTTGGCGAGACGACAACGATGCTACGATGGAGATCAAGGTGTCGCGCCGGTGACGAAGGTGATCATGAAGGTGCTTTGGAGATGGAGATCAAAAGCACAAGATGATGATGGCCATATCATGTCACATATTTTTATTGCATGTGATGTTTATCTTATTATGCTTCTTATTTTGCTTAGAACGACGGTAGCATTATAAGATGATCCCTTACAAAATTTCAATGTATAAGTGTTCTCCCTGAGTATGCACCGTTGCGAAAGTTCGTCGTGCCGAGACACCACGTGATGATCGGGTGTGATAAGCTCTACGTTCAAATACAACGGGTGTAAGCTAGTTTTGCACACGCAGAATACTCGGGTTAAACTTGACGAGCCTAGCATATGCAGATATGGCCTCGGAACACTGGAGACCGAAAGGTCGAGCGTGAATCATATAGTAGATATGATCAACATAAGATGTTCACCATTGAAACTACTCTATCTCACGTGATGATCGGACATGGTTTAGTTGATTTGGATCACGTGATCATTTAGATGACTAGAGGGATGTCTATCTAAATGGGAGTTCTTATGTAATATGATTAAATTGAACTTTAAATTATCATAAACTTAGTCCTGGTAGTATTAGCATATCTATGTTGTAGATCAATAGCTTGCGATGTTGCTCCACGTTTATTTTTTATATGTTCCTAGAGAAAACTAAGTTGAAAGATGTTAGTAGCAATGATGCGGAATTGTTCCGTGATCTGAGGGTTATCCTCATTGCTGCACAGAAGAATTATGTCCTTGATGCACCGCTAGGTGACAGACCTATTGCAGGAGCAGATGTAGACGCTATGAACGTTTTGACAAAAGCTCAGTACGATGACTACTTGATAGTTTAAAGTGCACCATGCTTTAAGGCATAGAACCGGGACTTCAAAAATGTTTTGAACGCCACGGAGCATATAAGATGTTCCAATAGTTGAAATTAGTATTTCATACTCATGCCCGTGTCGAGAGGTATAAGACCTCTGACAGTACTTTGCCTACAAGATGGAGGACAATAGCTCAACCAGTGAGCATGTGCTCAGATTGTCTGGGTACTACAATTACTTGAATCAAGTGGGAGTTAATCTTCCAGATAAGATAGTAATTGACAAAGTTCTCTAGTCACTATCACCAAGTTAGTAGAACTTCGTGATGAACTATAATATGCAAGGGATGACGAAGGTAATTCCCGAGCTCTTCGCGATGCTGAAATCGGCGAAGGTAGAAATCAAGAAAGAGCATCAAGTGTTGATGGTTAATAAGACCACTTGTTTCAAGTAAAGGGCAAAGGGATAGAAGGGGAACTTCAAGAATAATGACAAGCAAGTTGTCACTCCCATGAAGAAACTCAAAGCTAAACTCAAGCCTGAAACTAAGTGTTTCTACTGCAAAGGAAATAGTCACTGGAAGTGGAACTGCCCTAGATACTTGGCGGATAAGAAGGATGGCAAAGTGAATAAAGGTATATTTTGATATAAATATTATTGATGTGTACTTTACTAGTGTTCATAGCAACCCCTCGGTATTTGATACCGGTTCAGTTGCTAAAATTAGTAACTCGAAACGTGAATTGCAGAATAAACAGAGACTAGTTAAAGGTGAAGTGACGATGTGTGTTGGAAGTGGTTTCAATATTGATATGATCATCATCGCACAATCCCTATACTTTCGGGATTAGTGTAAAACCTAAATAAATGTTATTTGGCATTTGCGTTGAGCTTGAATATGATTTGATCATATTTGTTGCAATACGGTTATTCATTTAAAGTCATAGAGTAATTGTTATTCTGTTTACATGAATAAAACCTTCGATGGTCATACACCCAATGAAAATAGTTTGTTGGATCTCGATCGTAGTGATACACATATTCATAATATTGAAGCGAAAAATGCAAGGTTAATAAGGATAGTGCAACTTATTTGTGGCACTGCCGTTTAGGTCATAATGGTGTAAAGCGCATGAAGAAACTCCATAGTGATGGACTTTTGGAATCACTTGATTATGAATCACTTGGTGCTTGCGAACCATGCCTCATGGGCAAGATGACTAAAACTCCGTTCTCCGGAACAATGGGGCGAGCAATTGACTTGTTGGAAATCATACATACTGATGTATGCAGACCAATGAGTGTTGAGGCTCGCTGTGGGTATCATTATTTTCTGACCTTCACAGATGATTTGAGCAGATATGGGTATATCTACTTGATGAAACACAAGTCTGAAACATTTGAATAGTTCAAAGAAATTTCAGAGTGAAGTAGAGAATCATCGTAACAAGAAAATAAAAGTTTCCACGATCTGATCGCGGAGGCGAATATTTAAAGTAACGAGTTTGGCCTTCATTTAAAACAATGAGAAATAGTTTCACAACTCACGCCACCCGGAACACCACAGCGTAATGGTGTGTCCGGCCATCGTAATCTACTTTATTAGATATGGTGCGATCTATGATGTCTCTTACCGATTTACCACTATCGTTTTGGGTTATGCATCAGAGGCAGTTGCATTCATGCTAAATAGGGCAACATCTAACAGAAAAAAATTACGGGGCTTTTAAGATCTACAGGCAAAAAAATTCAAAAAATTTCAAACTTACTAGTGGCGCACCGTTTGCTAGGTGCGCCACTAGTAACAGAAAAAATATATAAATTTTTTGAAAAACAATTATATTTTTTTTCAAAAATATGATACGTAATATGACCGGGAAGTTTGAAATATATTTTCAAAATTTCATCATACTTATGAACATTAACAAACTCCTAGACATCAAGAAGGGTTAATAGGATTGATATGATAGATATATCAACAAGTGCGTGCGAAGTGAGCTGGTGCTGGGGTTGGATAGAACTACGAAGTTAAGCGTGCTCGGGCTGGAGTAGTGTGAGGATGGGTGACCTTATGAGAAGTTTGACCACAGAGTGCGATTTGACTTGAGATTAAGCAAATTGACCCCATATTAAGCCATAATGACCTCAGATTAAGAAAAAAAATTAAAAAAAATATGAAAAAATAATTGAAAAAAAATTTGAAAATTTTTTTTGAAAAAAAATTACTAATGGCGCACTTCTATGTAGTGCGCCATTAGTATGTCAAAGCACCTGGGTATAGATGGGTGCGCCATTAGTAAATAATACTAATGGCGTGCTACTAATGTCGCACCAGTAGTGCGCCATTAATGGGCAAAACCGGTGTGCCATTAGTAGCCCTTTTCCTAGTAGTGATCGGTTCGTGGCACGAACCGGTACTAGATGTTCGCCACGAACCGGTACTAATGAGCACCGCCCGGCTAGCCGTTGGAACCGGCACTAATGGTCACATTAGTGCCGATTCAATTACAAACCGGGACTAATAAGCTTCACATTAGGTCCTTTTTCTACTAGTGTAGGGTGGGCGGGGTCTGAGAAGAGAGCCGGGAACAAGCTAAATCAAACCCTGAATTTCCAAAATTGATTGTGTTTTCCAAAAAATGTTCGTTTTCATAAAAATAAAGTATTCAGAATTTTCAGAAGTGTACGCACTTTAGAAAATCGGATACTCAATTTTTTTTGGGCCTGCACTGTTTCAATATTTGTTTGGCCTTACAAAAAAATTCAAATTTCGATGCTGCATTGTGTGGTTAGATAGTTCGGGCCAGTTTTTATAGTACTAGCAGCCAATAGTTGTAGAAGCAATTGTTGGCGAGACGACAACGATGCTACGATGGAGATCAAGGTGTCGCGCCGGTGACGAAGGTGATCATGAAGGTGCTTTGGAGATGGAGATCAAAAGCACAAGATGATGATGGCCATACCATGTCACATATTTTGATTGCATGTGATGTTTATCTTATTATGCTTCTTATTTTGCTTAGAACGACGGTAGCATTATAAGATGATCCCTTACAAAATTTCAATGTATAAGTGTTCTCCCTGAGTATGCACCGTTGCGAAAGTTCGTCGTGCCGAGACACCACGTGATGATCGGGTGTGATAAGCTCTACGTTCAAATACAACGGGTGTAAGCTAGTTTTGCACACGCAGAATGCTCGGGTTAAACTTGACGAGCCTAGCATATGCAGATATGGCCTCGGAACACTGGAGACCGAAAGGTCGAGCGTGAATCATATAGTAGATATGATCAACATAAGATGTTCACCATTGAAACTACTCTATCTCACGTGATGATCGGACATGGTTTAGTTGATTTGGATCACGTGATCATTTAGATGACTAGAGGGATGTCTATCTAAATGGAAGTTCTTATGTAATATGATTAAATTGAACTTTAAATTATCATGAACTTAGTCCTGGTAGTATTAGCATATCTATGTTGTAGATCAATAGCTCGCGATGTTGCTCCACGTTTATTTTTTATATGTTCCTAGAGAAAACTAAGTTGAAAGATGTTAGTAGCAATGATGCGGAATTGTTCCGTGATTTGAGGGTTATCCTCATTGCTGCACAGAAGAATTATGTCCTTGATGCACCGCTAGGTGACAGACATATTGTAGGAGCAGATGTAGACGTTATGAACGTTTTGACAAAAGCTCAGTACGATGACTACTTGATAGTTTAAAGTGCACCATGCTTTAAGGCTTAGAACCGGGACTTCAAAAATGTTTTGAACGCCATGGAGCATATAAGATGTTCCAAGAGTTGAAATTAGTATTTCATACTCATGCCCGTGTCGAGAGGTATAAGACCTCTGACAGTACTTTGCCTACAAGATGGAGGAGAATAGCTCAACCAGTGAGCATGTGCTCAGATTGTCTGGGTACTACAATTACTTGAATCAAGTGGGAGTTAATCTTCCAGATAAGATAGTAATTGACAAAGTTCTCTAGTCACTATCAACAAGTTAGTAGAACTTCGTGATGAACTATAATATGCAAGGGATGACGAAGGTAATTCCCGAGCTCTTCGCGATGCTGAAATCGGCGAAGGTAGAAATCAAGAAAGAGCATCAAGTGTTGATGGTTAATAAGACCACTTGTTTCAAGTAAAGGGCAAATGGATAGAAGGGGAACTTCAAGAAGAATGACAAGGAAGTTGTCACTCCCATGAAGAAACTCAAAGCTAAACTCAAGCCTGAAACTAAGTGCTTCTAGTGCAAAGGAAATAGTCACTGGAAGTGGAACTGCCCTAGATACTTGGCGTATAAGAAGGATGGCAAAGTGAATAAAGGTATATTTTGATATAAATATTATTGATGTGTACTTTACTAGTGTTCATAGCAACCCCTCGGTATTTGATATCGGTTCAGTTGCTAAAATTAGTAACTCGAAACGAGAATTGCAGAATGAACAGAGACTAGTTAAAGGAGAAGTGACGATGTGTGTTGGAAGTGGTTTCAAGATTGGTATGATCATCATCGCACACTCCCTATACTTTCAGGATTAGTGTAAAACCTAAATAAATGTTATTTGGCATTTGCGTTGAGCATGAATATGATTTGATCATATTTGTTGCAATACGGTTATTCATTTAAAGTCATAGAATAATTGTTATTCTGTTTACATGAATAAAACCTTCGATGGTCATACACCCAATGAAAATAGTTTGTTGGATCTCGATCGTAGTGATACACATATTCATAATATTGAAGCCAAAAGATGCAAGGTTAATAAGGATAGTGCAACTTATTTGTGGCACTGCCGTTTAGGTCATAATGGTGTAAAGCGCATGAAGAAACTCCATAGTGATGGACTTTTGGAATCACTTGATTATGAATCACTTGGTGCTTGCGAACCATGCCTCATGGGCAAGATGACTAAAACTCCGTTCTCCGGAACAATGGGGCGAGCAATTGACTTGTTGGAAATCATACATACTGATGTATGCATCCAATGAGTGTTGAGGCTCGCGGTGGGTATCATTATTTTCTGACCTTCACAGATGATTTGAGCAGATATGGATATATCTACTTGATGAAACACAAGTCTGAAACATTTGAATAGTTCAAAGAAATTTCAGAGTGAAGTAGAGAATCATCGTAACAAGAAAATAAAAGTTTCCACGATCTGATCGCGGAGGCGAATATTTAAAGTTACGAGTTTAGAATCATTTAAAACAATGTGAAATAGTTTCACAACTCACGCCACCCGGAACACCACAGCGAAATGGTGTGTCCGGACGTCGTAATCTACTTTATTAGATATGGTGCGATCTATGATGTCTCTTACCGATTTACCACTATCGTTTCGGGTTATGCATCAGAGACAGCTGCATTCATGCTAAATAGGGCAACATCTAACAGAAAAAAAGTTACGGGGCTTTTAAGATCTACAGGCAAAAAAATTCAAATTTACTAGTGGCGCACCGTTTGCTAGGTGCGCCACTAGTAACAGAAAAAAAATTATAAAATTTTTGAAAAAAAAAATTATTATTTTTCAAAAATATGATACGTAATATGACCGGGAAGTTTGAAATATATTTTCAAAATTTCATCATACTCATGAACATTAACAAACTCCTAGACATCAAGATGGGTTAATAGGATTGATATGATAGATATATCAACAAGTGCGTGTGAAGTGAGCTGGTGCTGGGGTTGGATAGACCTACGAAGTTAAGCGTGCTCGGGCTGGAGTAGTGTGAGGATGGGTGACCTTATGGGAAGTTTGACCACAGAGTGCGATTTGACTTGAGATTAAGCAAATTGACCCCATATTAAGACATAATGACCTCAGATTAAAAAAACAAATTGAAAAAAAAATTGAAAAACATTACTAATGGCGCACTTCTATGTAGTGCGCCATTAGTATGTCAAAGCACCTGGGTATAGATGGCCCCCTGCGAGGCATACTAATGGCGCACGGTGCAATATACTAATGGCGCACCAATGGCGCACCAGTAGTGCGCCATTAATGGGCAAAACCGGTGCGCCATTAGTAGCCCTTTTCCTAGCAGTGATCGGTTCGTGGCACGAACCGGTACTAAATGTTCGCCACGAACCGGTACTAATGAGCGCCGCCCGGCTAGCCGTTGAAACCGGCACTAATAGTCACATTAGTGCCGATTCAATTACAAACCGGGACTAATAAGCTTCACATTATGTCTTTTTTCTACTAGTGTAGGGTGGGCGGGGTCTGAGAAGAGAGCCGGGAACAAGCTAAATCGAACCCTGAATTTTCAATCCCAAAAATGAGCACATCGAACTCTCTAATCCCAGTCTATTTTAAACCTTAAAGGAATTTCGCTGGTATTCGCTGATGTGGCAAAGGTTGATCGGCATGCTGGACATTAGGACTAATTGGCCGGGCCCATTAGCAGTCGATCGTGCCCTCGCTCTGTTCTGTTTTTTTTCTCATCTCATTTCCTTTACTCTTTTTTGTTTTCTTTGTTTTTATATTTTTGTAATGAAAATAAATATTTTTTAAACTACAAGAACCCATTTGTCTTCTATTTGGAGCGACAAAATGTACTAGTGATTACATATCCCTGAGCTGTCTTCTATTAGGAGCGGGCAAAAACTAATAGTGATTATATATTCCAGAGCCTCAGATGACACAAAATCGGGACCGCACACTCAGCGGCGCCCTGAAGGCTGCTAGTGATTATATATCACGCATTCTACATAAAAACGTATGAAAGTGTTCATATATGAAATCAATTATGAAACATTTGCTGAAAAAATTGTGAAGAATTATGAAATACAGAATGTATTTCTTGAAATGCAAATAATAATTTACGAAATTCCAAAACTACTTTTGAAACAATGTGACACGGTAATATTTTTCCAAATACATGATTTACATTTTAAAAAACTATACGAACATTTCCTTCACACTGTTAATTTTTTTAATTTCTGTTTAGATTTAAGTATTTGTTCCCTTTTTAAAAAATCAAATAGTGTTCACTTTTCCAAAATTGATTGTGTTTTCCAAAAAATGTTCATTTTCATAAAAATAAAGTATTCAGAATTTTCAGAAGTGTACGCACTTTAGAAAATCGGATACTCGATTTTTTTTGGGCCTGCACTGTTTCATATTTGTTTGGCCTTACAAAAAATTCAAATTTCGATGCTGCATTGTGTGGTTAGAAAGTTCTTGCCAGTTTTTATAATACTAGCAGCCAATAGTTGTAGAAGCAATTGTTGGCGAGACGACAACGATGCTACGATGGAGATCAAGGTGTCGCGCCGGTGACGAAGGTGATCATGAAGGTGCTTTGGAGATGGAGATCAAAAGCACAAGATGATGATGGCCATATCATGTCACATATTTTGATTGCATGTGATGTTTATCTTATTATGCTTCTTATTTTGCTTAGAACGACGGTAGCATTATAAGATGATCCCTTACAAAATTTCAATGTATAAGTGTTCTCCCTGAGTATGCACCGTTGCGAAAGTTTGTCGTGCCGAGACACCACGTGATGATCGGGTGTGATAAGCTCTACGTTCAAATACAACGGGTGTAAGCTAGTTTTGCACACGCAGAATACTCGGGTTAAACTTGACGAGCCTAGCATATGCAGATATGGCCTCGGAACACTGGAGACCGAAAGGTCGAGCGTGAATCATATAGTAGATATGATCAACATAAGATGTTCACCATTGAAACTACTCTATCTCACGTGATGATCGGACATGGTTTAGTTGATTTGGATCACGTGATCATTTAGATGACTAGAGGGATGTCTATCTAAATGGGAGTTCTTATGTAATATGATTAAATTGAACTTTAAATTATCATAAACTTAGTCCTGGTAGTATTAGCATATCTATGTTGTAGATCAATAGCTTGCGATGTTGCTCCACGTTTATTTTTTATATGTTCCTAGAGAAAACTAAGTTGAAAGATGTTAGTAGCAATGATGCGGAATTGTTCCGTGATCTGAGGGTTATCCTCATTGCTGCACAGAAGAATTATGTCCTTGATGCACCGCTAGGTGACAGACCTATTGCAGGAGCAGATGTAGACGCTATGAACGTTTTGACAAAAGCTCAGTACGATGACTACTTGATAGTTTAAAGTGCACCATGCTTTAAGGCTTAGAACCGGGACTTCAAAAATGTTTTGAACGCCACGGAGCATATAAGATGTTCCAATAGTTGAAATTAGTATTTCATACTCATGCCCGTATCGAGAGGTATAAGACCTCTGACAGTACTTTGCCTACAAGATGGAGGACAATAGCTCAACCAGTGAGCATGTGCTCAGATTGTCTGGGTACTACAATTACTTGAATCAAGTGGGAGTTAATCTTCCAGATAAGATAGTAATTGACAAAGTTCTCTAGTCACTATCACCAAGTTAGTAGAACTTCGTGATGAACTATAATATGCAAGGGATGACGAAGGTAATTCCCGAGCTCTTCGCGATGATGAAATCGGCGAAGGTAGAAATCAAGAAAGAGCATCAAGTGTTGATGGTTAATAAGACCACTTGTTTCAAGTAAAGGGCAAAGGGATAGAAGGGGAACTTCAAGAATAATGACAAGCAAGTTGTCACTCCCATGAAGAAACTCAAAGCTAAACTCAAGCCTGAAACTAAGTGTTTCTACTGCAAAGGAAATAGTCACTGGAAGTGGAACTGCCCTAGATACTTGGCGGATAAGAAGGATGGCAAAGTGAATAAAGGTATATTTTGATATAAATATTATTGATGTGTACTTTACTAGTGTTCATAGCAACCCCTCGGTATTTGATACCGGTTCAGTTGCTAAAATTAGTAACTCGAAACGTGAATTGCAGAATAAACAGAGACTAGTTAAAGGTGAAGTGACGATGTGTGTTGGAAGTGGTTTCAATATTGATATGATCATCATCGCACAATCCCTATACTTTCGGGATTAGTGTAAAACCTAAATAAATGTTATTTGGCATTTGCGTTGAGCTTGAATATAATTTGATCATATTTGTTGCAATACGGTTATTCATTTAAAGTCATAGAATAATTGTTATTCTGTTTACATGAATAAAACCTTCGAAGGTCATACACCCAATGAAAATAGTTTGTTGGATCTCGATCGTAGTGATACACATATTCATAATATTAAAGCGAAAAATGCAAGGTTAATAAGGATAGTGCAACTTATTTGTGGCACTGCCGTTTAGGTAATAATGGTGTAAAGCGCATGAAGAAACTCCATAGTGATGGACTTTTGGAATCACTTGATTATGAATCACTTGGTGCTTGCGAACCATGCCTCATGGGCAAGATGACTAAAACTCCGTTCTCCGGAACAATGGGGCGAGCAATTGACTTGTTGGAAATCATACATACTGATGTATGCAGACCAATGAGTGTTGAGGCTCGCTGTGGGTATCATTATTTTCTGACCTTCACAGATGATTTGAGCAGATATGGGTATATCTACTTGATGAAACACAAGTCTGAAACATTTGAATAGTTCAAAGAAATTTCAGAGTGAAGTAGAGAATCATCGTAACAAGAAAATAGAAGTTTCCACGATCTGATCGCGGAGGCGAATATTTAAAGTTACGAGTTTGGCCTTCATTTAAAACAATGCGAAATAGTTTCACAACTCACGCCACCCGGAACACCACAGCGTAATGGTGTGTCCGGCCATCGTAATCTACTTTATTAGATATGGTGCGATCTATGATGTCTCTTACCGATTTACCACTATCGTTTTGGGTTATGCATCAGAGGCAGTTGCATTCACGCTAAATAGGGCAACATCTAACAGAAAAAAATTACGGGGCTTTTAAGATCTACAGGAAAAAAAATTCAAAAAATTTCAAACTTACTAGTGGCGCACCGTTTGCTAGGTGCGCCACTAGTAACAGAAAAAATAAATAAATTTTTTGAAAAAAAATTATATTTTTTTTCAAAAATATGATACGTAATATGACCGGGAAGTTTGAAATATATTTTCAAAATTTCATCATACTTATGAACATTAACAAACTCCTAGACATCAAGAAGGGTTAATAGGATTGATATGATAGATATATCAACAAGTGCGTGTGAAGTGAGCTGGTGCTGGGGTTGGATAGAACTACGAAGTTAAGCGTGCTCGGGCTGGAGTAGTGTGAGGATGGGTGACCTTATGAGAAGTTTGACCACAGAGTGCGATTTGACTTGAGATTAAGCAAATTGACCCCATATTAAGCCATAATGACCTCAGATTAAGAAAAAAAATTAAAAAAATTATGAAAAAATAATTGAAATTTTTTTTTGAAAAAAAATTACTAATGGCGCACTTCTATGTAGTGCGCCATTAGTATGTCAAAGCACCTGGGTATAGATGGCCCCCTGCGAGGCATACTAATGGCGCACGGTGCACTATAATAATGGCGCACAAGTGGTGCGCCATTAGTATACCAGATACTAATGGCGCACCAGAGGTGCGCCATTAGTAAATAATACTAATGGCGTGCTACTAATGTCGCACCAGTAGTGCGCCATTAATGGGCAAAACCGGTGTGCCATTAGTAGCCCTTTTCCTAGTAGTGATCGGTTCGTGGCACGAACCGGTACTAGATGTTCGCCACGAACCGGTACTAATGAGCACCGCCCGGCTAGCCGTTGGAACCGGCACTAATGGTCACATTAGTGCCGATTCAATTACAAACCGGGACTAATAAGCTTCACATTAGGTCCTTTTTCTACTAGTGTAGGGTGGGCGGGGTCTGAGAAGAGAGCCGGGAACAAGCTAAATCAAACCCTGAATTTCCAAAATTGATTGTGTTTTCCAAAAAATGTTCGTTTTCATAAAAATAAAGTATTCAGAATTTTCAGAAGTGTACGCACTTTAGAAAATCGGATACTCAATTTTTTTTGGGCCTGCACTGTTTCAATATTTGTTTGGCCTTACAAAAAAATTCAAATTTCGATGCTGCATTGTGTGGTTAGATAGTTCGGGCCAGTTTTTATAGTACTAGCAGCCAATAGTTGTAGAAGCAATTGTTGGCGAGACGACAACGATGCTACGATGGAGATCATGGTGTCGCGCCGGTGACGAAGGTGATCATGAAGGTGCTTTGGAGATGGAGATCAAAAGCACAAGATGATGATGGCCATACCATGTCACATATTTTGATTGCATGTGATGTTTATCTTATTATGCTTCTTATTTTGCTTAGAACGACGGTAGCATTATAAGATGATCCCTTACAAAATTTCAATGTATAAGTGTTCTCCCTGAGTATGCACCGTTGCGAAAGTTCGTCGTGCCGAGACACCACGTGATGATCGGGTGTGATAAGCTCTACGTTCAAATACAACGGGTGTAAGCTAGTTTTGCACACGCAGAATGCTCGGGTTAAACTTGACGAGCCTAGCATATGCAGATATGGCCTCGGAACACTGGAGACCGAAAGGTCGAGCGTGAATCATATAGTAGATATGATCAACATAAGATGTTCACCATTGAAACTACTCTATCTCACGTGATGATCGGACATGGTTTAGTTGATTTGGATCACGTGATCATTTAGATGACTAGAGGGATGTCTATCTAAATGGAAGTTCTTATGTAATATGATTAAATTGAACTTTAAATTATCATGAACTTAGTCCTGGTAGTATTAGCATATCTATGTTGTAGATCAATAGCTCGCGATGTTGCTCCACGTTTATTTTTTATATGTTCCTAGAGAAAACTAAGTTGAAAGATGTTAGTAGCAATGATGCGTAATTGTTCCGTGATCTGAGGGTTATCCTCATTGCTGCACAGAAGAATTATGTCCTTGATGCACCGCTAGGTGACAGACATATTGTAGGAGCAGATGTAGACGTTATGAACGTTTTGACAAAAGCTCAGTACGATGACTACTTGATAGTTTAAAGTGCACCATGCTTTAAGGCTTAGAACCGGGACTTCAAAAATGTTTTGAACGCCACGGAGCATATAAGATGTTCCAAGAGTTGAAATTAGTATTTCATACTCATGCCCGTGTCGAGAGGTATAAGACCTCTGACAGTACTTTGCCTACAAGATGGAGGAGAATAGCTCAACCAGTGAGCATGTGCTCAGATTGTCTGGGTACTACAATTACTTGAATCAAGTGGGAGTTAATCTTCCAGATAAGATAGTAATTGACAAAGTTCTCTAGTCACTATCACCAAGTTAGTAGAACTTCGTGATGAACTATAATATGCAAGGGATGACGAAGGTAATTCCCGAGCTCTTCGCGATGCTGAAATCGGCGAAGGTAGAAATCAAGAAAGAGCATCAAGTGTTGATGGTTAATAAGACCACTTGTTTCAAGTAAAGGGCAAATGGATAGAAGGGGAACTTCAAGAAGAATGACAAGCAAGTTGTCACTCCCATGAAGAAACTCAAAGCTAAACTCAAGCCTGAAACTAAGTGCTTCTAGTGCAAAGGAAATAGTCACTGGAAGTGGAACTGCCCTAGATACTTGGCGGATAAGAAGGATGGCAAAGTGAATAAAGGTATATTTTGATATAAATATTATTGATGTGTACTTTACTAGTGTTCATAGCAACCCCTCGGTATTTGATATCGGTTCAGTTCCTAAAATTAGTAACTCGAAACGAGAATTGCAGAATGAACAGAGACTAGTTAAAGAAGAAGTGACGATGTGTGTTGGAAGTGGTTTCAAGATTGGTATGATCATCATCGCACACTCCCTATACTTTCAGGATTAGTGTAAAACCTAAATAAATGTTATTTGGCATTTGCGTTGAGCATGAATATGATTTGATCATATTTGTTGCAATACGGTTATTCATTTAAAGTCATAGAATAATTGTTATTCTGTTTACATGAATAAAACCTTCGATGGTCATACACCCAATGAAAATAGTTTGTTGGATCTCGATCGTAGTGATACACATATTCATAATATTGAAGCCAAAAGATGCAAGGTTAATAAGGATAGTGCAACTTATTTGTGGCACTGCCGTTTAGGTCATAATGGTGTAAAGCGCATGAAGAAACTCCATAGTGATGGACTTTTGGAATCACTTGATTATGAATCACTTGGTGCTTGCGAACCATGCCTCATGGGCAAGATGACTAAAACTCCGTTCTCCGGAACAATGGGGCGAGCAATTGACTTGTTGGAAATCATACATACTGATGTATGCATCCAATGAGTGTTGAGGCTCGCGGTGGGTATCATTATTTTCTGACCTTCACAGATGATTTGAGCAGATATGGATATATCTACTTGATGAAACACAAGTCTGAAACATTTGAATAGTTCAAAGAAATTTCAGAGTGAAGTAGAGAATCATCGTAACAAGAAAATAAAAGTTTCCACGATCTGATCGCGGAGGCGAATATTTAAAGTTACGAGTTTAGAATCATTTAAAACAATGTGAAATAGTTTCACAACTCACGCCACCCGGAACACCACAGCGAAATGGTGTGTCCGGACGTCGTAATCTACTTTATTAGATATGGTGCGATCTATGATGTCTCTTACCGATTTACCACTATCGTTTCGGGTTATGCATCAGAGACAGCTGCATTCATGCTAAATAGGGCAACATCTAACTGAAAAAAAGTTACGGGGCTTTTAAGATCTACAGACAAAAAAATTCAAATTTACTAGTGGCGCACCGTTTGCTAGGTGCGCTACTAGTAACAGAAAATAAATTATAAAATTTTTGAAAAAAATATTATTTTTTTTTCAAAAATATGATACGTAATATGACCAGGAAGTTTGAAATATATTTTCAAAATTTCATCATACTCATGAACATTAACAAACTCCTAGACATCAAGATGGGTTAATAGGATTGATATGATAGATATATCAACAAGTGCGTGTGAAGTGAGCTGGTGCTAGGGTTGGATAGACCTACGAAGTTAAGCGTGCTCGGGCTGGAGTAGTGTGAGGATGGGTGACCTTATGGGAAGTTTGACCACAGAGTGCGATTTGACTTGAGATTAAGCAAATTGACCCCATATTAAGCCATAATGACCTCAGATTAAAAAAAACAAATTGAAAAAAAAATTGAAAAACATTACTACTGGCGCACTTCTATGTAGTGCGCCATTAGTATGTCAAAGCACCTGGGTATAGATGGCCCCCTGCGAGGCATACTAATGGCGCACGGTGCACTATACTAATGGCGCACCAATGGCGCACCAGTAGTGCGCCATTAATGGGCAAAACCGGTGCGCCATTAGTAGCCCTTTTCCTAGTAGTGATCGGTTCGTGGCACGAACCGGTACTAAATGTTCGCCACGAACCGGTACTAATGAGCGTCGCCCGGCTAGCCGTTGAAACCGGCACTAATAGTCACATTAGTGCCGATTCAATTACAAACCGGGACTAATAAGCTTCACATTATGTCTTTTTTCTACTAGTGTAGGGTGGGCGGGGTCTGAGAAGAGGGGAACGTATCCTGTGCTACCGGTGCTACCGGCCCCGGTAGCACATTCAAAAATGTTCAAAAAAATCCGAAAAAAAAATTGAGTGCATTGACACGACATCGATGTGTGTTGTCACAAAAATTCAAATCAAAATTTGAAACATTGCTCGAGATACAAAAATGACAAATTTTGACCTCAATGTGCTAATGGGCCAAATCTGAAGCCCAACTTGTGTTGTGTACTATTCAGTGTCGAATTTGTCATTTTTGTATCTCGAGCAATGTTTCAAATTTTGATTTGAATTTTTGTGACAACACACATCGATGTCGTGTCAATGCACTCAATTTTTTTTCGGATTTTTTCGAACATTTTTGAATGTGCTACCGGGGCCGGTAGCACCGGTAGCACCAATGCCCCGGTAGCACAGGATACGTTCCCCTGAGAAGAGAGCCGGGAATAAGCTAAATCGAACCCTGAATTTTCAATCCCAAAAATGAGCACATCGAACTCTCTAATCCCAGTCTATTTTAAACCTTAAAGGAATTTCGCTGGTATTCGCTGATGTGGCAAAGGTTGATCGGCATGCTGGACATTAGGACTAATTGGCCGGGCCCATTAGCAGTCGATCGTGCCCTCGCTCTGTTCTGTTTTTTTTTCTCATCTCATTTCCTTTACTCTTTTTTGTTTTCTTTGTTTTTATATTTTTGTAATGAAAATAAATATTTTTTAAACTACAAGAACCCATTTGTCTTCTATTTGGAGCGACAAAATATACTAGTGATTACATATCCCTGAGCTGTCTTCTATTAGGAGCAGGCAAAAACTAATAGTGATTATATATTCCAGAGCCTGAGATGACACAAAATCGGGACCGCACACTCAGCGGCGCCCTGAAGGCTGCTAGTGATTATATATCACGCATTCTACATAAAAACGTATGAAAGTGTTCATATATGAAATCAATTATGAAACATTTGCTGAAAAAATTGTGAAGAATTATGAAATACAGAATGTATTTCTTGAAATGCAAATAATAATTTACGAAATTCCAAAACTACTTTTGAAACAATGTGACATGGTAATATTTTTCCAAATACATGATTTACATTTTAAAAAACTATACGAACATTTCCTTCACACTGTTAATTTTTTTAATTTTTGTTTAGATTTAAATATTTGTTCCCTTTTTAAAAAATCAAATAGTGTTCACTTTTCCAAAATTGATTCTGTTTTCCAAAAAATGTTCATTTTCATAAAAATAAAGTATTCAGAATTTTCAGAAGTGTACGCACTTTAGAAAATCGGATACTCAATTTTTTTTGGGCCTGCACTGTTTCAATATTTGTTTGGCCTTACTAAAAATTCAAATTTCGATGCTGCATTGTGTGGTTAGATAGTTCGGGCCAGTTTTTATAGAACTAGCAGCCAATAGTTGTAGAAGCAATTGTTGGCGAGACGACAACGATGCTACGATGGAGATCAAGGTGTCGCGCCGGTGACGAAGGTGATCATGAAGGTGCTTTGGAGATGGAGATCAAAAGCACAAGATGATGATGGCCATATCATGTCACATATTTTGATTGCATGTGATGTTTATCTTATTATGCTTCTTATTTTGCTTAGAACGACGGTAGCATTATAAGATGATCCCTTACAAAATTTCAATGTATAAGTGTTCTCCCTGAGTATGCACCGTTGCGAAAGTTCGTCGTGCCGAGACACCACGTGATGATCGGGTGTGATAAGCTCTACGTTCAAATACAACGGGTGTAAGCTAGTTTTGCACACGCAGAATACTCGGGTTAAACTTGACGAGCCTAGCATATGCAGATATGGCCTCGGAACACTGGAGACCGAAAGGCCGAGCGTGAATCATATAGTAGATATGATCAACATAAGATGTTCACCATTGAAACTACTCTATCTCACGTGATGATCGGACATGGTTTAGTTGATTTGGATCACGTGATCATTTAGATGACTAGAGGGATGTCTATCTAAATGGGAGTTCTTATGTAATATGATTAAATTGAACTTTAAATTATCATGAACTTAGTCCTGGTAGTATTAGCATATCTATGTTGTAGATCAATAGCTCGCGATGTTGCTCCACGTTTATTTTTTATATGTTCCTAGAGAAAACTAAGTTGAAAGATGTTAGTAGCAATGATGCGGAATTGTTCCATGATCTGAGGGTTATCCTCATTGCTGCACAGAAGAATTATGTCCTTGATGCACCGCTAGGTGACAGACCTATTGCAGGAGCAGATGTAGACGTTATGAACGTTTTGACAAAAGCTCAGTATGATGACTACTTGATAGTTTAAAGTGCACCATGCTTTAAGGCTTAGAACCGGGACTTCAAAAATGTTTTGAACGCCACGGAGCATATAAGATGTTCCAAGAGTTGAAATTAGTATTTCATACTCATGCCCATGTCGAGAGGTATAAGACCTCTGACAGTACTTTGCCTACAAGATGGAGGACAATAGCTCAACCAGTGAGCATGTGCTCAGATTGTTTGGGTACTACAATTACTTGAATCAAGTGGGAGTTAATCTTCCAGATAAGATAGTAATTGACAAAGTTCTCTAGTCACTATCACCAAGTTAGTAGAACTTCGTGATGAACTATAATATGCAAGGGATGACGAAGGTAATTCCCGAGCTCTTCGCGATGCTGAAATCGACGAAGGTAGAAATCAAGAAAGAGCATCAAGTGATGATGGTTAAGAAGACCACTTGTTTCAATTAAAGGGCAAAGGGATAGAATGGGAACTTCAAGAAGAATGACAAGCAAGTTGTCACTCCCATGAAGAAACTCAAAGCTAAACTCAAGCCTGAAACTAAGTGCTTCTACTGCAAAGGAAATAGTCACTGGAAGTGGAACTGCCCTAGATACTTGGCGGATAAGAAGGATGGCAAAGTGAATAAAGGTATATTTTGATATAAAGATTATTGATTTGTACTTTACTAGTGTTCATAGCAACCCCTCGGTATTTGATACCGGTTCAGTTGCTAAAATTAGTAACTCGAAACGAGAATTGCAGAATGAACAGAGACTAGTTAAAGGTGAAGCGACGATGTGTGTTGGAAGTGGTTTCAAGATTGATATGATCATCATTGCACACTCCCTATACTTTCGGGATTAGTGTAAAACCTAAATAAATGTTATTTGGCATTTGCGTTGAGCATGAATATGATTTGATCATATTTGTTGCAATACGGTTATTCATTTAAAGTCATAGAATAATTGTTATTCTGTTTACATGAATAAAACCTTCGATGGTCATACACCCAATGAAAATAGTTTGTTGGATCTCGATCGTAGTGATACACATATTCATAATATTGAAGCCAAAAGATGCAAGGTTAATAAGGATAGTGCAACTTATTTGTGGCACTGCCGTTTAGGTCATAATGGTGTAAAGCGCATGAAGAAATTCCATAGTGATGGACTTTTGCAATCACTTGATTATGAATCACTTGGTGCTTGCGAACCATGCCTCATGGGCAAGATGACTAAAACTCCGTTCTCCGGAACAATGGGGCGAACAATTGACTTGTTGGAAATCGTACATACTGATGTATGCAGACCAATGAGTGTTGAGGCTCGCGGTGGGTATTATTATTTCCTGACCTTCACAGATGATTTGAGCAGATATGGGTATATCTACCTGATGAAACACAAGTCTGAAACATTTGAATAGTTCAAAGAAATTTCAGAGTGAAGTAGAGAATCATCGTAACAAGAAAATAAAAGTTTCCACGATCTGATCGCGGAGGCGAATATTTAAAGTTACGAGTTTGGCCTTCATTTAAAACAATGTGAAATAGTTTCACAACTCACGCCACCCGGAACACCACAGCGTAATGGTGTGTCCGGACGTCGTAATCTACTTTATTAGATATGGTGCGATCTATGATGTCCCTTACCGATTTACCACTATCGTTTTGGGTTATGCATCAGAGACAGCTGCATTCACGCTAAATAGGGCAACATCTGACAGAAAAAAAGTTACGGGGCTTTTAAGATCTACAGGCAAAAAAATTCAAAAAATTTCAAACTTACTAGTGGCGCACCGTTTGCTAGGTGCGCCACTAGTAACAGAAAAAAAAATATAAAATTTTCTAATTTTTTTTTTCAAAAATATGATACGTAATATGACCGGGAAGTTTGAAATATATTTTCAAAATTTTATCATACTCATGAACATTAACAAACTCCTACACATCAAGAAGGGTTAATAGGATTGATATGATAGATATATCAACAAGTTCGTGTGAAGTGAGCTGGTGCTGGGGTTGGATAGAACTACGAAGTTAAGCGTGCTCGGGCTGGAGTAGTGTGAGGATGGGTGACCTTATGGGAAGTTTGACCATAGATTGCGATTTGACTTGAGATTAAGCAAATTGACCCCATATTAAGCCATAATGACCTCAGAATAAGAAAAAAAAATTGAAAAAAAATTTGAAATTTTTTTTACTAATGGCGCACTTCTATGTAGTGCGCCATTAGTATGTCAAAGCACCTGGGTATAGATGGCCCCCTGCGAGGCATACTAATGGCGCACGGTGCACTATATTAATGCCGCACCTGTGGTGCGCCATTAGTATACCAGATACTAATGGCGCATCTGTGGTGCGCCATTAGTAAATAATACTAATGGCGTGCTACTAATGGTGCACCAGTAGTGCGCCATTAATGGGCAAAACCGGTGCGCCATTAGTAGCCCTTTTCCTAGTAGTGATCGGTTCGTGGCACGAACCGGTACTAAATGTTCGCCACGAACCGGTACTAATGAGCGCCGCCCGGCTAGCCGTTGGAACCGGCACTAATGGTCACATTAGTGCCGATTCAACCGGGACTAATAAGCTTCACATTAGGTCCTTTTTCTACTAGTGTAGGGTGGGCGGGGTGTGAGAAGAGAGCCTGGAACAAGCTAAATCGAACCCTGAATTTTCAATCCCAAAAATGAGCACATCGAACTCTTTAATCCCAGTCTATTTTAAACCTTAAAGGAATTTCGCTGGTATTCGCTGATGTGGCAAAGGTTGACCGGCATGCTGGACATCGGGACTAATTGGCCGGGCCCATTAGCAGTCGATCGTGCCCTCGCTCTGTTCTGGTTTTTTTTTCTCATCTCATTTCCTTTACTCTTTTTTGTTTTCTTTGTTTTTACATTTTTGTAATAAAAATAAATATTTTTTAAACTACAAGAAACCATTTGTCTTCTATTTGGAGCGACAAAATATACTAGTGATTACAGATCCCTAAGCTGTCTTCTATTAGGAGCAGGCAAAAACTAATCGTGATTATATATTCCAGAGCCTGAGAGGACACAAAATCGGGACCGCACACTCAGCGGCGCCCTGAAGGCTGCTAGTGATTAGATATCACGCATTCTACATAAAAACGTATGAAAGTGTTCATATATGAAATCAATTATGAAACATTTGCTGAAAAAATTGTGAAGAATTATGAAATACAGAATGTATTTCTTGAAATGCAAATAATAATTTACGAAATTCCAAAACTACTTTTGAAACAATGTGACACGGTAATATTTTTCCAAATACATGATTTACATTTTAAAAAACTATACGAACATTTCCTTCACACAGTTAATTTTTTTAATTTCTGTTTAGATTTAAGTATTTGTTCCCTTTTTAAAAAATCAAATAGTGTTCACTTTTCCAAAATTGATTGTGTTTTCCAAAAAATGTTCATTTTCATAAAAATAAAGTATTCAGAATTTTCAGAAGTGTACGCACTTTAGAAAATCGGATACTCAATTTTTTTTTTGGCCTGCACTATTTCAATATTTGTTTGGCCTTACAAAAAATTCAAATTTCGATGCTGCATTGTGTGCTTAGATAGTTCGGGCCAGTTTTTATAGTACTAGCAGCCAATAGTTGTAGAAGCAATTGTTGGCGAGACGACAACGATGCTACGATGGAGATCAAGGTGTCGCGCCGGTGACGAAGGTGATCATGAAGGTGCTTTGGAGATGGAGATCAAAAGCACAAGATGATGATGGCCATATCATGTCACATATTTTGATTGCATGTGATGTTTATCTTATTATGCTTCTTATTTTGCTTAGAACGACGGTAGCATTATAAGATGATCCCTTACAAAATTTCAATGTATAAGTGTTCTCCCTGAGTATGCACCGTTGCGAAAGTTCGTCGTGCCGAGACACCACGTGATGATCGGGTGTGATAAGCTCTACGTTCAAATACAACGGGTGTAAGCTAGTTTTGCACACGCAGAATACTCGGGTTAAACTTGACGAGCCTAGCATATGCAGATATGGCCTCGGAACACTGGAGACCGAAAGGTCGAGCGTGAATCATATAGTAGATATGATCAACATAAGATGTTCACCATTGAAACTACTCTATCTCACGTGATGATCGGACATGGTTTAGTTGATTTGGATCACGTGATCATTTAGATGACTAGAGGGATGTCTATCTAAATGGAAGTTCTTATGTAATATGATTAAATTGAACTTTAAATTATCATGAACTTAGTCCTGGTAGTATTAGCATATCTATGTTGTAGATCAATAGCTCGCGATGTTGCTCCACGTTTATTTTTTATATGTTCCTAGAGAAAACTAAGTTGAAAGATGTTAGTAGCAATGATGCGGAATTGTTCCGTGATCTGAGGGTTATCCTCATTGCTGCACAGAAGAATTATGCCCTTGATGCACCGCTAGGTGACAGACCTATTGCAGGAGCAGATGTAGACGTTATGAACGTTTTGACAAAAGCTCAGTACGATGACTACTTGATAGTTTAAAGTGCACCATGCTTTAAGGCTTAGAACCGGGACTTCAAAATTGGTTTGAACGCCACGGAGCATATAAGATGTTCCAAGAGTTGAAATTAGTATTTCATACTCATGCCCATGTCGAGAGGTATAAGACCTCTGACAGTACTTTGCCTACAAGATGGAGGACAATAGCTCAACCAGTGAGCATGTGCTCAGATTGTCTGGGTACTACAATTACTTGAATCAAGTGGGAGTTAATCTTCCAGATAAGATAGTAATTGACAAAGTTCTCTAGTCACTATCACCAAGTTAGTAGAACTTCGTGATGAACTATAATATGCAAGGGATGACGAAGGTAATTCCCGAGCTCTTCGCGATGCTGAAATCGGCGAAGGTAGAAATCAAGAAAGAGCATCAAGTGTTGATGGTTAATAAGACCACTTGTTTCAAGTAAAGGGCAAAGGGATAGAAGGGGAACTTCAAGAAGAATGACGAGCAAGTTGTCACTCCCATGAAGAAACTCAAAGCTAAACTCAAGCCTGAAACTAAGTGCTTCTACTGCAAAGGAAATAGTCACTGGAAGTGGAACTGCCCTAGATACTTGGCAGATAAGAAGGATGGCAAAGTGAATAAAGGTATATTTTGATATAAAGATTATTGATTTGTACTTTACTAGTGTTCATAGCAACCCCTCGGTATTTGATACCGGTTCAGTTGCTAAAATTAGTAACTCGAAACGAGAATTGCAGAATGAACAGAGACTAGTTAAAGGTGAAGTGACGATGTGTGTTGGAAGTGGTTTCAAGATTGATATGATCATCATCGCACACTCTCTATACTTTCGGGATTAGTGTAAAACCTAAATAAATGTTATTTGGCATTTGCGTTGAGCATGAATATGATTTGATCATATTTGTTGCAATACGGTTATTCATTTAAAGTCATAAAATAATTGTTATTCTGTTTACATGAATAAAACCTTCGATGGTCATACACCCAATGAAAATAGTTTGTTGGATCTCGATCGTAGTGATACACATATTCATAATATTGAAGCCAAAAGATGCAAGGTTAATAAGGATAGTGCAACTTATTTGTGGCACTGCTGTTTAGGTCATAATGGTGTAAAGCGCATGAAGAAACTCCATAGTGATGGACTTTTGGAATCACTTGATTATGAATCACTTGGTGCTTGCGAACCATGCCTCATGGGCAAGATGACTAAAACTCCGTTCTCCGGAACAATGGGGCGAGCAATTGACTTGTTGGAAATCATACATACTGATGTATGCAGACCAATGAGTGTTGAGGCTTGCGGTGGGTATTATTATTTCCTAACCTTCACAGATGATTTGAGCAGATATGGGTATATCTACTTGATGAAACACAAGTCTGAAACATTTGAATAGTTCAAAGAAATTTCAGAGTGAAGTAGAGAATCATCGTAACAAGAAAATAAAAGTTTCCACGATCTGATCGCGGAGGCTAATATTTAAAGTTACGAGTTTGGCCTTCATTTAAAACAATGTGAAATAGTTTCACAACTCACGCCACCCGGAACACCACAGCGTAATGGTGTGTCCGGACGTCGTAATCTACTTTATTAGATATGGTGCGATCTATGATGTCCCTTACCGATTTACCACTATCGTTTTGGGTTATGCATCAGAGACAGCTGCATTCACGCTAAATAGGGCAACATCTGACAGAAAAAAAGTTTGCTAGGTGCGCCACTAGTAACAGAAAAAAAAATATTTTTTTTTTCAAAAATATGATACGTAATATGACCGGGAAGTTTGAAATATATTTTCAAAATTTTATCATACTCATGAACATTAACAAACTCCTAGACATCAAGAAGGGTTAATAGGATTGATATGATAGATATATCAACAAGTGCGTGTGAAGTGAGCTGGTGCTGGGGTTGGATAGAACTACGAAGTTAAGCGTGCTCGGGCTGGAGTATTGTGAGGATGGGTGACCTTATGGGAAGTTTGACCACAGAGTGCGATTTGACTTGAGATTAAGCAAATTGACCCCATATTAAGCCATAATGACCTCAGAATAAGAAAAAAAAATTGAAAAAAAAATTTGAAAAAAAAATTACTAATGGCGCACTTCTTTGTAGTGCGCCATTAGTATGTCAAAGCACCTGGATATAGATGGCCCCCTGCGAGGCATACTAATGGCGCACGGTGCACTATATTAATGGCGCACCAGTGGTGCGCTATTAGTATACCAAAGAGGTGCGCCATTAGTAAATAATACTAATGGCGTGCTACTAATGGCGCACCAGTAGTGCGCCATTAATGGGCAAAACCGGTGCGCCATTAGTAGCCCTTTTTCTAGTAGTGATCGGTTCGTGGCACGAACCGGTACTAAATGTTCGCCACGAACCGGTACTAATGAGCGCCGCCCGGCTAGCCGTTGGAACCGGCACTAATGGTCACATTAGTGCTGATTCAACCGGGACTAATAAGCTTCACATTAGGTCCTTTTTCTACTAGTGTAGGGTGGGCGGGGTGTGAGAAGAGAGCCGGGAACAAGCTAAATCGAACCCTGAATTTTCAATCCCAAAAATGAGCACATCGAACTCTCTATCCCAGTCTATTTTAAACCTTAAAGGAATTTCGCTGGTATTCGCTGATGTGGCAAAGGTTGACTGGCATGCTGGACATCGGGACTAATTGGCCGGGCCCATTAGCAGTCGATCGTGCCCTCGCTCTGTTCTGTTTTTTTTCTCATCTCATTTCCTTTACTCTTTTTTGTTTTCTTTGTTTTTATATTTTTGTAATGAAAATAAATATTTTTTAAACTACAAGAACCCATTTGTCTTCTATTTGGAGCGACAAAATATACTAGTGATTACAGATCCCTGAGCTGTCTTCTATTAGGAGCAGGCAAAAACTAATAGTGATTATATATTCCAGAGCCTGAGAGGACACAAAATCGGGACCGCACACTCAGCGGCGCCCTGAAGGCTGCTAGTGATTAGATATCACGCATTCTACATAAAAACGTATGGAAGTGTTCATATATGAAATCAATTATGAAATATTTGCTGAAAAAATTGTGAAGAATTATGAAATACAGAATGTATTTCTTGAAATGCAAATAATAATTTACGAAATTCCAAAACTACTTTTGAAACAATGTGACACGGTAATATTTTTCCAAATACATGATTTACATTTTAAAAAACTATACGAACATTTCCTTCACACAGTTAATTTTTTTAATTTCTGTTTAGATTTAAGTATTTGTTCCCTTTTTAAAAAAATCAAATAGTGTTCACTTTTCCAAAATTGATTGTGTTTTCCAAAAAATGTTCATTTTCATAAAAATAAAGTATTCAGAATTTTCAGAAGTGTACGCACTTTAGAAAATCGGATACTCAATTTTTTTTGGGCCTGCACTGTTTCAATATTTGTTTGGCCTTACAAAAAATTCAAATTTCGATGCTGCATTGTGTGGTTAGATAGTTCGGGCCAGTTTTTATAGTACTAGCAGCCAATAGTTGTAGAAGCAATTGTTGGCGAGACGACAACGATGCTACGATGGAGATCAAGGTGTCGCGCCGGTGACGAAGGTGATCATGAAGGTGCTTTGGAGATGGAGATCAAAAGCACAAGATGATGATGGCCATATCATGTCACTGAAGGAAATATGCCCTAGAGGCAATAATAAAGTTGTTATTTATATTTCCTTATATCATGATAAATGTCTATTATTCATGCTAGAATTGTATTAACCGGAAACTTAGTACATGTGTGAATACATAGACAAAACAGAGTGTCCCTAGTATGCCTCTACTAGACTAGCTCATTGATCAAAGATGGTTATGTTTCCTAGCCATAGACATGAGTTGTCATTTGATCAACGGGATCACATCATTAGGAGAATGATGTGATGGACTATACCCATCCGTTAGCATAGCACTATGATCGTTTAGTTTTACTGCTATTGCTTTCTTCATGACTTATACATGTTCCTATGACTATGAGATTATGCAACTCCCGAATACCGTAGGAACACCTTGTGTGCTATCAAACGTCACAACGTAACTGGGTGATCATAAAGATGCTCTATAGGTGTCTCCGAAAGTATTCGTGGTGTTGGCATAGATCAAGATTAGGATTTGTCACTCCGAGTGTCGGAGAGGTATCTCTGGGCCCTCTCGGTAACACACATCACAATAAGCCTTGCAAGCAAAAGACTAATAAGTTAGTCACGAGATGATGTGTTACGGAACGAGTAAAGAGACTTGCCGGTAACGAGATTGAACTAGGTATAGAGATACCGACGATCGAATCTCGAGCAAGTAACATACCGATGACAAAAGGAACAACGTATGTTGTTATGCGGTTTGACCAATAAAAGATCTTCGTAGAATATGTAGGAGCCAATATGAACATCCAGGTTCCGCTATTGGTTATTGACCGAAGATGAGTCTCGGTCATGTCTACATAGTTCTCGAACCCGTAGGGTCCGCACGCTTAACGTTTGATGACGATCGGTATTATGAGTTTATGAGTTTTGATGTACCGAAGGTAGTTCGGAGTCCCGGATGAGATCACGGACATGACGAGGAGTCTCGGAATGTCCGAGACATAAAGATTGATATATTGGACGACTATATTCGGACACCGGAAGTGTTCCGGAAAAGTTTCGGATTTAACTGGATTGCCGGAGGGGGTTATCGGAACCCCCTACGAGGGGGGATGGTCCATAGTGGGCCTTAAGGAAAGGAGAGAGGCAGCCCATAGAGGCTGGCCGGCGCCCCACCTAGGGATCCTAGTTGGACTAGGATTGGGGGTGGCGCCACCTCTCCCTCTTTTCCTTTCCCTCTCTTCCTTCTTGATGGACTCCTACTAGGAATAGGATTGCAATCCTATTCCTAGTAGGATTGCCCTAGCCGCATCATAGGAGGCCGGCCGGCCCTCCTCCCTTGCTCCTTTATATACAGGGGCAGGGGGGCACCCAAAGACATACAAGTTGAATTGTTCTAGCCGTGTGCGGTGCCCCCCTCCACAGAAACACACCTCAGTCATACCATCGCAGTACTTAGGAGAAGCCCTGCGCCGGTAGATGCATCATATCCGTCACCACGCCGTCGTGCTGACGAAACTCTCCCGTGAAGCTCAACTGGATCAAGAGCTCGTGGGACGTCATCAAGCTGAACGTGTGCTGAACACGGAGGTGCCGTACATTCGGTGCTTGATCGGTTGAATCGCGAAGAAGTTCGACTACATCAACCGCGTCACTTGACGCTTCCGCTTCCGGTCTACGAGAGTACGTAGACACACTCTTCCCTCTCGTTGCTATGCATCTGGTAGATAGATCTTGCGTGATCGTAGGAAAATTTTAAAATACTACGTTCCCCAACAGTGGCATCATGAGCCAGGTCTATGCGTAGATGATATGCACGAGTAGAACACAATGAGTTGTGGGCGACACTAGTCATACTGCTTACCAGCATGTCATACTTTGCTTCGGCGGTATTGTGAGATAAAGCGGCCCGGACCGACATTACGCGTACGCTTACGCGAGACTGGTTTCACCGTTACGAGCACTCGTTGCTTAAAGGTGACTGGCGGGTGTCTGTCTCTCTCACTTTAGCTGAATCAAGTGTGGCTACGCCCGGTCCTTGTGAAGGTTAAAACAGCACATACTTGACGAAACATCGTTGTGGTTTTGTATGCGTAGGTAAGAACGGTTCTTGCTAAGCCCGTAGCAGCCACGTAAAACTTGCAACAACAAAGTAGAGGACGTCTAACTTGTTTTTGCAGGGCATGTTGTGATGTGATATGGTCAAGACATGATAAGTTATACGGTTTTGTATGAGATGATCATGTTTTGTAATGTTATCGGCAACTGGCAGGAGCCATATGGTTGTCGCTTTATTGTATGAAATGCAATCGCCATGTAATTGCTTTACTTTATCACTAAGCGGTAGCGATAGTCGTAGAAGCAATAGTTGGCGAGACGACAACGATGCTACGATGGAGATCAAGGTGTCGCGCCGGTGACGAAGGTGATCATGAAGGTGCTTTGGAGATGGAGATCAAAAGCACGAGATGATGATGGCCATATCATGTCACATATTTTGATTGCATGTGATGTTTATCTTATTATGCTTCTTATTTTTCTTAGAACGACGGTAGCATTATAAGATGATCCCTTACTAAATTTCAAGGTATAAGTGTTCTCCCTGAGTATGCACCGTTGCGAAAGTTCGTCGTGCCGAGACACCACGTGATGATCGGGTGTGATAAGCTCTACGTTCAAATACAACGGGTGTAAGCCAGTTTTGCACACGCAGAATACTCGGGTTAAACTTGACGAGCCTAGCATATGCAAATATGGCCTCGGAACACTGGAGACCGAAAGGGCGAGCGTGAATCATATAGTAGATATGATCAACTTAAGATGTTCACCATTGAAACTACTCCATCTCACGTGATGATCGGACATGGTTTAGTTGATTTGGGTCACGTGATCATTTAGATGACCGTAGGGATGTCTATCTAAGTCGGAGTTCTTTAGTAATATGATTAACTGAACTTTAATTTATCATGAACTTAGTCCTGGTAGTATTAGCATATCTATGTTGTAGATCAATAGCTCGCGATGTTGCTCCCCGTTTATTTTTATTTTTATGTTCCTAGAGAAAACTAAGTTGAAAGATATTAGTAGCAATAATGCGGAATTGTTCCGTGATCTGAGGATTATCCTCATTGCTGCACAGAAGAATTATGTCCTTGATGCACCGCTAGGTGACAGACCTATTGCTGGAGCAGATGTAGACGTTATGAACGTTTTGACAAAAGCTCGGTATGATGACTACTTGATAGTTTAGTGCACCATGCTTAACGGCTTAGAATCGGGACTTTAAAGACGTTTTGAACGTCATGGACCATATGAGATGTTCCAGGAGTTGAAGTTAATATTTCAAGCAAATACCCGAGTTGAGAGATATGAAGTCTCCAACAAGTTCTATAGCTAAAAGATGGAGGAGAATAGCTCAAGCAGTGAGCATGTGCTCAGATTGTCTGGGTACTACAATTGCTTGAATCAAGTGGGAGTTAATCTTCCACATAAGATAGTAATTGACAAAGTTCTCTAGACACTATCACCAAGTTAGTAGAACTTCGTGATGAACTATAATATGCAAGGGATGACAAAAGTAATTCCCGAGCTCTTCACGATGCTGAAATCGGCGAAGGTAGAAATCAAGAAAGAGCATCAAGTGTTGATGGTTAACAAGACCACTTGTTTCAAGTAAAGGGCAAAGGGATAGAAGGGGAACTTCAAGAAGAATGACAAGCAAGTTGTCACTCCCGTGAAGAAACCCAAAGCTAAACTCAAGCCTGAAACTAAGTGCTTCTACTGCAAAGGAAATGGTCACTAGAAGTGGAACTGCCCTAGATATTTGGCGGATAAGAAGGATGGCAAAGTGAACAAAGGTATATTTGATATACAGATTATTGATGTGTATTTTACTAGTCTTCATAGCAACATCTCGGTATTTGATATTGGTTCAGTTGCTAAAGAGTAGTAACTCAAAATGGGAGTTGCATAATGAACAGAAACTAGTTAAAGGATGAAGTGACGATGTGTATTGGAATTAGTTCCAAGATTGATATGATCATCATCGCACACTCCCTATACTTTCGGGATTAGTGTTGAACCTAAATAAGTGTTATTTGGTGTTTGTGTTGAGCATGAATATGATTTGATCATGTTTATTGCAATACGGTTATTCATGTAAGTTAGAGAATAATTGTTGTTCTGTTTACATGAATAAAACCTTCTATGGTCATACACCCAATGAAAATGGTTTGTTGGATCTCGATCGTGTGATACACATATTCATAATATTGAAGCCAAAAGATGCAAGGTTAATAATGATAGTGCAACTTATTTGTGGCACTGCCGTTTAGGTCATATTGGTGTAAAGCGCATGAAGAAACTCCATAGTGATGAACTTTTGGAATCACTTGATTATGAATCACTTGGTGCTTGCGAACCATGCCTCATGGGCAAGATGACTAAAACTCCGTTCTCCGGAACTGTGGAGCGAGCAACAGAGTTGTTGGAAATCATACATACTGATGTATGCGGACCAATGAGTGTTGAAGCTCGCGGCAGGTATCGTTATTTTCTGACCTTCACTGATGATTTGAGCAGATATGGGTATATCTACTTAATGAAGCACAAGTCTGAAACATTTGAAAAGTTCAAAGAATTTCAGAGTGAAGTGGAGAATCATCGTAACAAGAAAATAAGAGTTTCTACGATATGATCGTAGAGGTAAAATGTTTGAGTTAGCGAGTTTGGCCTTCAGTAAAAACCAATGTGAAATAGTTTCACTACTCACGCCACCTGGAACACCATAGTGTAATGGTGTGTCCGAACGTCGTAACCGTACTTTATTGGATATGGTGCGATCTATGATGTCTCTTACCAATTTACCACTATCGCTTTTGGGGTTATGCATTAGAGAGAGCTACATTCACGTTAAATAGGGCACCATCTAAAATCCGTGGAGATGACACTGTATGAACTGTGGTTTGACGAGAAACCTAAGCTGTCATTTCCTTAAGTTTGGGACTGTGATGCTTATGTGAAAAAGTTTCAACATGATAAGCTCGAACCCAAATCGGAGAAGTAGATCTTCATAGGATACCCAAAAGAAACTGTTGGGTACACCTTCTATCACAGATCCGAAGGCAAGGTCTTTGTTGCTAAGTGTGGATCCTTTCTAGAGAAGAAGATTCTCTCGAAAGAAGTGAGTGGGAGGAAAGTAGAACTTGATGAGGTAATTGTACCTTCTCCCGAAATTGGAAAGTGGAACATCACAGAAACTAGTTCCAGTGATTCCTACACCAATTAGCGAGGAAGCTAATGATGATGATCATGAAACTTCAGATCAAGTTTCTGCTGAACTTCGTAGATCAACCAGAGTTCATTCCGCATCAGAGTGGTACGGCAACCCGGTTCTGGAAGTCATGTTACTGGACCATGATGAACCTACGAACTATGAGGAAGCAATGATGAGCCCAGATTCCGCAAAATGGCTTGAGGCCATGAAATCTGAGTTGGGATCCATGTATGAGAACAAAGTGTGGACTTTGGTTGACTTGCCCGATGATTGGCAAGCCATCAAAAATAAATGAATCTTCAAGAGGAAGACTGACGTTGACGGTAATGTTACTGTTTACAAAGCTCGACTTGTTGCGAAAGGTTTTCGACAAGTTCAAGGAGTTGACTACGATGACACCTTCTCACCCGTAGCGATGCTTAAGTCTGTCCGAATCATGTTAGCAATTGTCGCATTTTATGAAATCTGGCAAATGGATAACAAAACTGCATTCTTTAATGGATTTATTAAAGAAGAATTGTATATGATGCAACCAGAAGGTTTTGTCAATCCTAAAGGTGCTAACAAAATGTGCAAGCTCCAGCGATCCATCTATGGACTGGTGCAAGCATCTCGGAGTTGGAATATACGCTTTGATAAGTTGATCAAAGCATATAGTTTTATACAGACTTGCGGTGAAGCCTGTATTTACAAGAAAGTGAGTGGGAGCACTACAGCCTTTCTGATAAGTATATGTGAATGACATATTGTCGATCAGAAATGATGTAGAATTTTCTGGAAAGCATAAAGGAGTGTTTGAAGGAGTTTTTTCAAAGAAAAACCTCGGTGAAGCTGCTTACATATTGAGCCTCAAGATCTATAGAGATAGATCGAGACGCTTGATAAGTTTTTTCAATGAGTACATACCTTGACAAGTTTTTGAAGTAGTTAAAAATGGATCAGTCAGAGAAGGAGTTCTTGCCTGAGTTGTAAGGTATGATGTTGAGTAAGACTCAAAGCCAGACCTCGGCAGAAGATAGAGAAATAATGAAGGTCATTCCCTATGCCTCAGCCATAGGTTCTATAAAGTATGACATGTTGTGTACCAAACCTGTTGTGTACCTTACCATGAGTTTGGCAAGGAGGTACAAAAGTGATCCAGGAGTAGATCACTGGACAGCGGTCAAAATTATCCTTAGTAACTGGTTGACTAAGGAAATGTTTCTCGATTATGGAGGTGATAAAGAGTTCGTCGTAAAGGGTTACGCCGATGCAAGCTTTGACACTAAATCCAGATGACTCTAAGTATCAATCTGGATGCGTATTGAAAGTGGGAGCAATTATCTAGAGTAGCTCTATGCAGAGCATTGTAGACATAGAAATTTGCGAAATACATACGGATCTGAATGTGACAGACCCGTTGACTAAACTTCTCTCACAAGAAAAACATGGTCACACCTTATTACTCTTGGGTATTAATCACATAGCGATGTGAACTAGATTATTGACTCTAGTAAACCCTTTGGGTGTTGGTCACATGGCGATGTGAACTATGGGTGTTATTCACATAACGATGTAAACTATCGGTATTAAATCACATGGCGATGTGAGCTAAATTATTGACTCTAGTGCAAGTGGGAGACTGAAGGAAATATGCCCTAGAGGCAATAATAAAGTTGTTATTTATATTTCCTTATATCATGATAAATGTCTATTATTCATGCTAGAATTGTATTAACCGGAAACTTAGTACATGTGTGAATACATAGACAAAACAGAGTGTCCCTAGTATGCCTCTACTAGACTAGCTCATTGATCAAAGATGGTTATGTTTCCTAGCCATAGACATGAGTTGTCATTTGATCAACGGGATCACATCATTAGGAGAATGATGTGATGGACTAGACCCATCCGTTAGCATAGCACTATGATCGTTTAGTTTTACTGCTATTGCTTTCTTCATGACTTATACATGTTCCTATGACTATGAGATTATGCAACTCCCGAATACCGTAGGAACACCTTGTGTGCTATCAAACGTCACAACGTAACTGGGTGATCATAAAGATGCTCTACAGGTGTCTCCGAAAGTATTCGTGGTGTTGGCATAGATCAAGATTAGGATTTGTCACTCCGAGTGTCGGAGAGGTATCTCTGGGCCCTCTCGGTAACACACATCACAATAAGCCTTGCAAGCAAAAGACTAATAAGTTAGTCACGAGATGATGTGTTACGGAACGAGTAAAGAGACTTGCCGGTAACGAGATTGAACTAGGTATAGAGATACTGACGATCGAATCTCGGGCAAGTAACATACCGATGACAAAAGGAACAACGTATGTTGTTATGTGGTTTGACCGATAAAAGATCTTCGTAGAATATGTAGGAGCCAATATGAACATCCAGGTTCCTCTATTGGTTATTGACCGGAGATGAGTCTCGGTCATGTCTACATAGTTCTCGAACCCGTAGGGTCCGCACGCTTAACGTTTGATGACGATCGGTATTATGAGTTTATGAGTTTTGATGTACCAAAGGTAGTTCGGAGTCCCGGATGAGATCACGGACATGACGAGGAGTCTCGGAATGTCCGAGACATAAAGATTGATATATTGGACGACTATATTCGGACACCGGAAGTGTTCCGGAAAAGTTTCGGATTTAACTGGATTGCCGGAGGGGGTTATCGGAACCCCCTACGAGGGGGGATGGTCCATAGTGGGCCTTAAGGAAAGGAGAGAGGCAGCCCATAGAGGCTGGCCGGCGCCCCACCTAGGGATCCTAGTTGGACTAGGATTGGGGGTGGCGCCACCTCTCCCTCTTTTCCTTTCCCTCTCTTCCTTCTTGATGGACTCCTACTAGGAATAGGATTGCAATCCTATTCCTAGTAGGATTGCCCTAGCCGCACCATAGGAGGCCGGCCGGCCCTCCTCCCTTGCTCCTTTATATACAGGGGCAGGGGGCACCCAAAGACACACAAGTTGAATTGTTCTAGCCGTGTGCGGTGCCCCCCCTCCACAGAAACACACCTCGGTCATACCATCGCAGTACTTAGGAGAAGCCCTGTGCCGGTAGATACAGCATATCCGTCACCACGCCGTCGTGCTGATGAAACTCTCCCGTGAAGCTCATCTAGATCAAGAGCTCGTGGGACGTCATCAAGCTGAACGTGTGCTGAACACGGAGGTGCCGTACGTTCGGTGCTTGATCGGTTGAATCGCGAAGAAGTTCGACTACATCAACCGCGTCACTTGACGCTTCCGCTTCCGGTCTACGAGAGTACGTAGACACACTCTTCCCTCTCGTTGCTATGCATCTGGTAGATAGATCTTGCGTGATCGTAGGAAAATTTTAAAATACTACGTTCCCCAACAGTCACATATTTTGATTGCATGTGATGTTTATCTTATTATGCTTCTTATTTTGCTTAGAACGACAGTAGCATTATAAGATGATCCCTTACAAAATTTCAATGTATAAGTGTTCTCCCTGAGTATGCACCGTTGCAAAAGTTCGTCGCGCCAAGACAGCACGTGATGATCGGGTGTGATAAGCTCTACGTTCAAATACAACGGGTGTAAGCTAGTTTTGCACACGCAGAATACTCGGGTTAAACTTGACGAGCCTAGCATATGCAGATATGGCCTCGGAACACTGGAGACCGAAAGGTCAAGCGTGAATCATATAGTAGATATGATCAACATAAGATGTTCACCATTGAAACTACTCTATCTCATGTGATGATCGGACATGGTTTAGTTGATTTGGATCACGTGATCATTTAGATGACTAGAGGGATGTCTATCTAAATGGGAGTTCTTATGTAATATGATTAAATTAAACTTTAAATTATCATGAACTTAGTCCTGATAGTATTAGCATATCTATGTTGTAGATCAATAGCTCGCGATGTTGCTCCACGTTTATTTTTTATATGTTCCTAGAGAAAACTAAGTTGAAAGATGTTAGTAGCAATGATGCGGAATTGTTCCGTGATCTGAGGGTTATCCTCATTGATGCACAGAAGAATTATGTCCTTGATGCACCGCTAGGTGACAGACCTATTGCAGGAGCAGATGTAGACGTTATGAACGTTTTGACAAAAGCTCAGTACGATGACTACTTGATAGTTTAAAGTGCACCATGCTTTAAGGCTTACAACCGGGACTTCAAAAATGTTTTGAACGCCACGGAGCATATAAGATGTTCCAAGAGTTGAAATTAGTATTTCATACTCATGCCCGTGTCGAGAGGTATAAGACCTCTGACAGTACTTTGCCTACAAGATGGAGGAGAATAGCTCAACCAGTGAGCATGTGCTCAGATTGTCTGGGTACTACAATTACTTGAATCAAGTGGGAGTTAATCTTCCAGATAAGATAGTAATTGACAAAGTTCTCTAGTCACTATCACCAAGTTAGTAGAACTTCGTGATGAACTATAATATGCAAGGGATGACGAAGGTAATTCCCGAGCTCTTCGCGATGCTGAAATCGGCGAAGGTAGAAATCAAGAAAGAGCATCAAGTGTTGATGGTTAATAAGACCACTTGTTTCAAGTAAAGGGCAAAGGGATAGAAGGGGAACTTCAAGAAGTATGACAAGCAAGTTGTCACTCCCATGAATAAACTCAAAGCTAAACTCAAGCCTGAAACTAAGTGCTTCTACTGCAAAGGAAATAGTCACTGGAAGTGGAACTGCCCTATATACTTGGCGGATAAGAAGGATGGCAAAGTGAATAAAGGTATATTTTGATATAAAGATTATTGATTTGTACTTTACTAGTGTTCATAGCAACCCCTCGGTATTTGATACCGGTTCAGTTGCTAAAATTAGTAACTCGAAACGAGAATTGCAGAATGAACAGAGACTAGTTAAAGGTGAAGTGACGATGTGTGTTGGAAGTGGTTTCAAGATTGATATGATCATCATCGCACACTCCCTATACTTTCGGGATTAGTGTAAAACCTAAATAAATGTTATTTGGCATTTGCGTTGAGCATGAATATGATTTGATCATATTTGTTGCAATACGGTTATTCATTTAAAGTCATAGAATAATTGTTATTCTGTTTACATGAATAAAACCTTCGATGGTCATACACCCAATGAAAATAGTTTGTTGGATCTCGATCGTAGTGATACACATATTCATAATATTGAAGCCAAAAGATGCAAGGTCAATAAGGATAGTGCAACTTATTTGTGGCACTGCCGTTTAGGTCATAATGGTGTAAAGCGCATGAAGAAACTCTATAGTGATGGACTTTTGGAATCACTTGATTATGAATCACTTGGTGCTTGCGAACCATGCCTCATGGGCAAGATGACTAAAACTCCGTTCTCCGGAACAATGGGGCGAGCAATTGACTTGTTGGAAATCATACATACTGATGTATGCAGACCAATGAGTGTTGAGGCTCGCGGTGGGTATTATTATTTCCTGACCTTCACAGATGATTTGAGCAGATATGGGTATATCTACTTGATGAAACACAAGTCTGAAACATTTGAATAGTTCAAAGAAATTTCAGAGTGAAGTAGAGAATCATCGTAACAAGAAAATAAAAGTTTCCACGATCTGATCGCGGAGGCGAATATTTAAAGTTACGAGTTTGGCCTTCATTTAAAACAATGTGAAATAGTTTCACAACTCACGCCACCCGGAACAGCACAGCGTAATGGTGTGTCCGGATGTCGTAATCTACTTTATTAGATATGGTGCGATCTATGATGTCTCTTACCGATTTACCACTATCGTTTTGGGTTATGCATTAGAGACAGCTGCATTCACGCTAAATAGGGCAACATCTGACAGAAAAAAAGTTACGGGGCTTTTAAGATCTACAGGCAAAAAAATTCAAAAAATTTCAAACTTACTAGTGGCGCACCGTTTGCTAGGTGCGCCACTAGTAACAGAAAAAAAAATATAAAATTTTCGAAAAAAATTTTCCAAAAATATGATACGTAATATTACCGGGAAGTTTGAAATATATTTTCAAAATTTTATCATACTCATGAACATTAACAAACTCCTAGACATCAAGAAGGGTTAATAGGATTGATATGATAGATATATCAACAAGTGCGTGTGAAGTGAGCTGGTGCTGGGGTTGGATAGAACTACGAAGTTAAGCGTGCTCGGGCTGGAGTAGTGTGAGGATGGGTGACCTTATGGGAAGTTTGATCACAGAGTGCGATTTGACTTGAGATTAAGCAAATTGACCCCATATTAAGCCATAATCACCTCAGAATAAGAAAAAAAATCATTAAAAATCTTTACTAATGGCGCACTTCTATGTAGTGCGCCATTAGTATGTCAAAGCACCTGGGTATAGATGGCCCCCTGCGAGCCATACTAATGGCGCACGGTGCACTATATTAATGGCGCACCAGAGGTGCGCCATTAGTAAATAATACTAATGGCGTGCTACTAATGGCGCACCAGTAGTGCGTCATTAATGGGCAAAACCGGTGCGCCATTAGTAGCCCTTTTCCTAGTAGTGATCGGTTCGTGGCACGAACCGGTACTAAATATTCGCCACGAACCGGTACTAATGAGCGCCGCCCGGCTAGCCGTTGGAACCGGCACTAATGGTCACATTAGTGCCGATTCAACCGGGACTAATAAGCTTCACATTAGGTCCTTTTTCTACTAGTGTAGGGTGCGCGGGGTGTGAGAAGAGAGCCGGGAACAAGCTAAATCGAACCCTGAATTTTCAATCCCAAAAATGAGCACATCGAACTCTCTAATCCCAGTCTATTTTAAACCTTAAAGGAATTTCGCTGGTATTCGCAGATGTGGCAAAGGTTGACTGGCATGCTGGACATCAGGACTAATTGGCCGGGCCCATTAGCAGTCGATCGTGCCCTCGCTCTGTTCTGTTTTTTTTTTCTCATCTCATTTCCTTTACTCTTTTTTGTTTTCTTTGTTTTTATATTTTTGTAATGAAAATAAATATTTTTTAAACTACAAGAACCCATTTGTCTTCTATTTGGAGCGACAAAATATACTAGTGATTACAGATCCCTGAGCTGTCTTCTATTAGGAGCAGGCAAAAACTAATAGTGATTATATATTCCAGAGCCTGAGAGGACACAAAATCGGGACCGCACACTCAGCGGCGCCCTGAAGGCTGCTAGTGATTAGATATCACGCATTCTACATAAAAACGTATGAAAGTGTTCATATATGAAATCAATTATGAAACATTTGCTGAAAAAATAGTGAAGAATTATGAAATACAGAATGTATTTCTTGAAATGCAAATAATAATTTACGAAATTCCAAAACTACTTTTGAAACAATGTGACACGGTAATATTTTTCCAAATACATGATTTACATTTTAAAAAACTATACGAACATTTCCATCACACTGTTAATTTTTTTAATTTCTGTTTAGATTTAAGTATTTGTTCCCTTTTTAAAAAATCAAATAGTGTTCACTTTTCCAAAATTGATTGTGTTTTCCAAAAAATGTTCATTTCCATAAAAATAAAGTATTCAGAATTTTCAGAAGTGTACGCACTTTAGAAAATCGGATACTCAATTTTTTTTGGGCCTACACTGTTTCAATATTTGTTTGGCCTTACAAAAAATTCAAATTTCGATGCTGCATTGTGTGGTTAGATAGTTCGGTCCAGTTTTTATAGTACTAGCAGCCAATTGTTGTAGAAGCAATTGTTGGCGAGACGACAACGATGCTACGATGGAGATCAAGGTGTCGCGCCGGTGACGAAGGTGATCATGAAGGTGCTTTGGAGATGGAGATCAAAAGCACAAGATGATGATGGCCATATCATGTCACATATTTTGATTGCATGTGATGTTTATCTTATTATGCTTCTTATTTTGCTTAGAACGACGGTAGCATTATAAGATGATCCCTTGCAAAATTTCAATGTATAAGTGTTCTCCCTGAGTATGCACCGTTGCGAAAGTTCGTCGTGCCGAGACACCACGTGATGATCGGGTGTGATAAGCTCTACGTTCAAATACAATGGGTGTAAGCTAGTTTTGCACACGCAGAATACTCGGGTTAAACTTGACGAGCCTAGCATATGCAGATATGGCCTCGGAACACTGGAGACCGAAAGGTCGAGCGTGAATCATATAGTAGATATGATCAACATAAGATGTTCACCATTGAAACTACTCTATCTCACGTGATGATCGGACATGGTTTAGTTGATTTGGATCACGTGATCATTTAGATGACTAGAGGGATGTCTATCTAAATGGGAGTTCTTATGTAATATGATTAAATTAAACTTTAAATTATCATGAACTTAGTCCTGGTAGTATTAGCATATCTATGTTGTAGATCAATAGCTCGCGATGTTGCTCCACGTTTATTTTTTATATGTTCCTAGAGAAAACTAAGTTGAAAGATGTTAGTAGCAATGATGCGGAATTGTTCCGTGATCTGAGGGTTATCCTCATTGCTGCACAGAAGAATATGTCCTTGATGCACCGCTAGGTGACAGACCTATTGCAGGAGCAGATGTAGACGTTATGAACGTTTTGACAAAAGCTCAGTACGATGACTACTTGATAGTTTAAAGTGCACCATGCTTTAAGGCTTAGAACCGGGACTTCAAAAATGTTTTGAACGCCACGGAGCATATAAGATGTTCCAAGAGTTGAAATTAGTATTTCATACTCATGCCCGTGTCGAGAGGTGTAAGACCTCTGACAGTACTTTGCCTACAAGATGGAGGAGAATAGCTCAACCAGTGAGCATGTGCTCAGATTGTCTGGGTACTACAATTACTTAAATCAAGTGGGAGTTAATCTTCCAGATAAGATAGTAATTGACAAAGTTCTCTAGTTACTATCACCAAGTTAGTAGAACTTCGTGATGAACTATAATATGCAAGGGATGACGAAGGTAATTCCCGAGCTCTTCGCGATGCTGAAATCGGCGAAGGTAGAAATCAAGAAAGAGCATCAAGTGTTGATGGTTAATAAGACCACTTGTTTCAAGTAAAGGGCAAAGGGATAGAAGGGGAACTTCAAGAAGAATGACAAGCAAGTTGTCACTCCCATGAAGAAACTCAAAGCTAAACTCAAGCCTGAAACTAAGTGCTTCTACTGCAAAGGAAATAGTCACTGGAAGTGGAACTGCCCTAGATACTTGGCGGATAAGAAGGATGGCAAAGTGAATAAAGGTATATTTTGATATAAAGATTATTGATTTGTACTTTACTAGTGTTCATAGCAACCCCTCGGTATTTGATACCGGTTCAGTTGCTAAAATTAGTAACTCGAAACGAGAATTGCAGAATGAACAGAGACTAGTTAAAGGTGAAGTGACGATGTGTGTTGGAAGTGGTTTCAAGATTGATATGATCATCATCGCACACTCCCTATACTTTCGGGATTGGTGTAAAACCTAAATAAATGTTATTTGGCATTTGCGTTGAGCATGAATATGATTTGATCATGTTTGTTGCAATACGGTTATTCATTTAAAGTCATAGAATAATTGTTATTCTGTTTACATGAATAAAACCTTCGATGGTCATACACCCAATGAAAATAGTTTGTTGGATCTCGATCATAGTGATACACATATTCATAATATTGAAGCCAAAAGATGCAAGGTTAATAAGGATAGTGCAACTTATTTGTGGCACTGCCGTTTAGGTCATAATGGTGTAAAGCGCATGAAGAAACTCCATAGTGATGGACTTTTGGAATCACTTGATTATGAATCACTTGATGCTTGCGAACCATGCCTCATGGGCAAGATGACTAAAACTCCGTTCTCCGGAACAATGGGGCGAGCAATTGACTTGTTGGAAATCATACATACTGATGTATGCAGACCAATGAGTGTTGAGGCTCTCGGTGGGTATCATTATTTTCTGACCTTCACAGATGATTTGAGCAGATATGGGTATATCTACTTGATGAAACACAAGTTTGAAACATTTGAATAGTTCAAAGAAATTTCAGACTGAAGTAGAGAATCATCGTAACAAGAAAATAAAAGTTTCCACGATCTGATCGCGGAGGCGAATATTTAAAGTTACGAGTTTGGCGTTCATTTAAAACAATGTGAAATAGTTTCACAACTCACGCCACCCGGAACACCACAGCGTAATGGTGTGTCCGGACGTCGTAATCTACTTTATTAGATATGGTGCGATCTATGATGTCTCTTACCGATTTAGCACTATCGTTTTGGGTTATGCATCAGACACAGCTGCATTCACGCTAAATAGGGCAACATCTAACAGAAAAAAAGTTACGGGGCTTTTAAGATCTACAGGCAAAAAAATACAAAAAATTTCAAACTTAATAGTGGCGCACCATTTGCTAGGTGCGCCACTAGTAACAGAAAAAAAATATAAAATTTTCGAAAAAAAAAATATTTTTTTTTCAAAAATATGATACGTAATATGACCGGGAAGTTTGAAATATATTTTCAAAATTTCATCATACTCATGAACATTAACAAACTCCTAGACATCAAGAAGGGTTATAGGATATATATGATAGATATGTCAACAAGTGCGTGTGAAGTGAGCTGGTGCTGGGGTTGGATAGAACTACGAAGTTAAGCGTGCTCGGGCTGGAGTTGTGTGAGGATGGGTGACCTTATGAGAAGTTTGACCACGGAGTGTGATTTGACTTGATATTAAGCAAATTGACCCCATATTAAGCCATAATGACCTCAGAATAAGAAGAAAAAAAATTGAAAAAAAAATCTGAAAAAAATTTACTAATGGTGCACTTCTATGTAGTGCGCCATTAGTATGTCAAAGCACCTGGGTATAGATGGCCCCCTGCGAGGCATACTAATGGCACACGGTGCACTATACTCATGGCGCACCAGAGGTGCGCCATTAGTAAATAATACTAATGGCGTGCTACTAATGGCGCACCAGTAGTGCGCCGTTAGTAGCCCTTTTCCTAGTAGTGATCGGTTCGTGGCACGAACCGATACTCAATGTTCGCCACGAACCGGTACTAATGTGCGCCGCCCGGCTAGCCGTTGAAACCGGCACTAATGATCACATTAGTGCCGATTCAATTACAAACCGGGACTAATAAGCTTCACATTAGGTCCTTTTTCTACTACTGTAGGGTGGGCGGGGTCTGAGAAGAGAGCCGGGAAAAAGCTAAATCGAACTCTTTAATCCCAGTCTATTTTAAACCTTAATGGAATTTCGCTGGTATTCGCTGATGTGGCAAAGGTTGACTGGCATGCTGGACATCAGGACTAATTGGCCGGGCCCATTAGCAGTTGATCGTGCCCTCGCTCTGTTCTGTTTTTTTTCTCATCTCATTTCCTTTACTCTTTTTTGTTTTCTTTGTTTTTATATTTTTGTAATGAAAATAAATATTTTTTAAACTACAAGAACCCATTTGTCTTCTATTTGGAGCGACAAAATATACTAGTGATTACAGATCCCTGAGCTGTCTTCTATTAGGAGCAGGCAAAAACTAATAGTGATTATATATTCCAGAGCCTGAGAGGACACAAAATCGGGACCGCACACTCAGCGGCGCCCTGAAGGCTGCTAGTGATTAGATATCACGCATTCTACATAAAAACGTATGAAAGTGTTCATATATGAAATCAATTATGAAACATTTGCTGAAAAAATTGTGAAGAATTATGAAATACAGAATGTATTTCTTGAAATGCAAATAATAATTTACGAAATTCCAAAACTACTTTTGAAACAATGTGACACGGTAATATTTTTCCAAATACATGATTTACATTTTAAAAAACTATACGAACATTTCCATCACACTGTTAATTTTTTTAATTTCTGTTTAGATTTAAGTATTTGTTCCCTTTTTAAAAAATCAAATAGTGTTCACTTTTCCAAAATTGATTGTGTTTTCCAAAAAATGTTCATTTCCATAAAAATAAAGTATTCAGAATTTTCAGAAGTGTACGCACTTTAGAAAATCGGATACTCAATTTTTTTTGGGCCTGCACTGTTTCAATATTTGTTTGGCCTTACAAAAAATTCAAATTTCGATGCTGCATTGTGTGGTTAGATAGTTCGGTCCAGTTTTTATAGTACTAGCAGCCAATTGTTGTAGAAGCAATTGTTGGCGAGACGACAACGATGCTACGATGAAGATCAAGGTGTCGCGCCGGTGACGAAGGTGATCATGAAGGTGCTTTGGAGATGGAGATCAAAAGCACAAGATGATGATGGCCATATCATGTCACATATTTTGATTGCATGTGATGTTTATCTTATTATGCTTCTTATTTTGCTTAGAACGACGGTAGCATTATAAGATGATCCCTTGCAAAATTTCAATGTATAAGTGTTCTCCCTGAGTATGCACCGTTGCGAAAGTTCGTCGTGCCGAGACACCACGTGATGATCGGGTGTGATAAGCTCTACGTTCAAATACAATGGGTGTAAGCTAGTTTTGCACACGCAGAATACTCGGGTTAAACTTGACGAGCCTAGCATATGCAGATATGGCCTCGGAACACTGGAGACCGAAAGGTCGAGCGTGAATCATATAGTAGATATGATCAACATAAGATGTTCACCATTGAAACTACTCTATCTCACGTGATGATCGGACATGGTTTAGTTGATTTGGATCACGTGATCATTTAGATGACTAGAGGGATGTCTATCTAAATGGGAGTTCTTATGTAATATGATTAAATTAAACTTTAAATTATCATGAACTTAGTCCTGGTAGTATTAGCATATCTATGTTGTAGATCAATAGCTCGCGATGTTGCTCCACGTTTATTTTTTATATGTTCCTAGAGAAAACTAAGTTGAAAGATGTTAGTAGCAATGATGCGGAATTGTTCCGTGATCTGAGGGTTATCCTCATTGCTGCACAGAAGAATATGTCCTTGATGCACCGCTAGGTGACAGACCTATTGCAGGAGCAGATGTAGACGTTATGAACGTTTTGACAAAAGCTCAGTACGATGACTACTTGATAGTTTAAAGTGCACCATGCTTTAAGGCTTAGAACCGGGACTTCAAAAATGTTTTGAACGCCACGGAGCATATAGGATGTTCCAAGAGTTGAAATTAGTATTTCATACTCATGCCCGTGTCGAGAGGTATAAGACCTCTGACAGTACTTTGCCTACAAGATGGAGGAGAATAGCTCAACCAGTGAGCATGTGCTCAGATTGTCTGGGTACTACAATTACTTAAATCAAGTGGGAGTTAATCTTCCAGATAAGATAGTAATTGACAAAGTTCTCTAGTTACTATCACCAAGTTAGTAGAACTTCGTGATGAACTATAATATGCAAGGGATGACGAAGGTAATTCCCGAGCTCTTCGCGATGCTGAAATCGGCGAAGGTAGAAATCAAGAAAGAGCATCAAGTGTTGATGGTTAATAAGACCACTTGTTTCAAGTAAAGGGCAAAGGGATAGAAGGGGAACTTCAAGAAGAATGACAAGCAAGTTGTCACTCCCATGAAGAAACTCAAAGCTAAACTCAAGCCTGAAACTAAGTGCTTCTACTGCAAAGGAAATAGTCACTGGAAGTGGAACTGCCCTAGATACTTGGCGGATAAGAAGGATGGCAAAGTGAATAAAGGTATATTTTGATATAAAGATTATTGATTTGTACTTTACTAGTGTTCATAGCAACCCCTCGGTATTTGATACCGGTTCAGTTGCTAAAATTAGTAACTCGAAACGAGAATTGCAGAATGAACAGAGACTAGTTAAAGGTGAAGTGACGATGTGTGTTGGAAGTGGTTTCAAGATTGATATGATCATCATCGCACACTCCCTATACTTTCGGGATTGGTGTAAAACCTAAATAAATGTTATTTGGCATTTGCGTTGAGCATGAATATGATTTGATCATGTTTGTTGCAATACGGTTATTCATTTAAAGTCATAGAATAATTGTTATTCTGTTTACATGAATAAAACCTTCGATGGTCATACACCCAATGAAAATAGTTTGTTGAATCTCGATCATAGTGATACACATATTCATAATATTGAAGCCAAAAGATGCAAGGTTAATAAGGATAGTGCAACTTATTTGTGGCACTGCCGTTTAGGTCATAATGGTGTAAAGCGCATGAAGAAACTCCATAGTGATGGACTTTTGGAATCACTTGATTATGAATCACTTGATGCTTGCGAACCATGCCTCATGGGCAAGATGACTAAAACTCCGTTCTCCGGAACAATGGGGCGAGCAATTGACTTGTTGGAAATCATACATACTGATGTATGCAGACCAATGAGTGTTGAGGCTCTCGGTGGGTATCATTATTTTCTGACCTTCACAGATGATTTGAGCAGATATGGGTATATCTACTTGATGAAACACAAGTCTGAAACATTTGAATAGTTCAAAGAAATTTCAGACTGAAGTAGAGAATCATCGTAACAAGAAAATAAAAGTTTCCACGATCTGATCGCGGAGGCGAATATTTAAAGTTACGAGTTTGGCGTTCATTTAAAACAATGTGAAATAGTTTCACAACTCACGCCACCCGGAACACCATAGCGTAATGGTGTGTCCGGACGTCGTAATCTACTTTATTAGATATGGTGCGATCTATGATGTCTCTTACCGATTTAGCACTATCGTTTTGGGTTATGCATCAGACACAGCTGCATTCACGCTAAATAGGGCAACATCTAACAGAAAAAAAGTTACGGGGCTTTTAAGATCTACAGGCAAAAAAATACAAAAAATTTCAAACTTACTAGTGGCGCACCATTTGCTAGGTGCGCCACTAGTAACAGAAAAAAAATATAAAATTTTCGAAAAAAAAAATGTTTTTTTTTCAAAAATATGATACGTAATATGACCGGGAAGTTTGAAATATATTTTCAAAATTTCATCATACTCATGAACATTAACAAACTCCTAGACATCAAGAAGGGTTAATAGGATATATATGATAGATATATCAACAAGTGCGTGTGAAGTGAGCTGGTGCTGGGATTGGATAGAACTACGAAGTTAAGCGTGCTCGGGCTGGAGTTGTGTGAGGATGGGTGACCTTATGAGAAGTTTGACCACGGAGTGTGATTTGACTTGATATTAAGCAAATTGACCCCATATTAAGCCATAATGACCTCAGAATAAGAAGAAAAAAAATTGAAAAAAAATCTGAAAAAAATTTACTAATGGTGCACTTCTATGTAGTGCGCCATTAGTATGTCAAAGCACCTGGGTATAGATGGCCCCCTGCGAGGCATACTAATGGCACACGGTGCACTATACTCATGGCGCACCAGAGGTGCGCCATTAGTAAATAATACTAATGGCGTGCTACTAATGGCGCACCAGTAGTGCGCCATTAGTAGCCCTTTTCCTAGTAGTGATCGGTTCGTGGCACGAACCGATACTCAATGTTCGCCACGAACCGGTACTAATGAGCGCCGCCCGGCTAGCCGTTGAAACCGGCACTAATGATCACATTAGTGCCGATTCAATTACAAACCGGGACTAATAAGCTTCACATTAGGTCCTTTTTCTACTAGTGTAGGGTGGGCGGGGTCTGAGAAGAGAGCCGGGAAAAAGCTAAATCGAACTCTTTAATCCCAGTCTATTTTAAACCTTAATGGAATTTCGCTGGTATTCGCTGATGTGGCAAAGGTTGACTGGCATGCTGGACATCAGGACTAATTGGCCGGGCCCATTAGCAGTTGATCGTGCCCTCGCTCTGTTCTGTTTTTTTTCTCATCTCATTTCCTTTACTCTTTTTTGTTTTCTTTGTTTTTATATTTTTGTAATGAAAATAAATATTTTTTAAACTACAAGAACCCATTTGTCTTCTATTTGGAGCGACAAAATATACTAGTGATTACAGATCCCTGAGCTGTCTTCTATTAGGAGCAGGCAAAAACTAATAGTGATTATATATTCCAGAGCCTGAGAGGACACAAAATCGGGACCGCACACTCAGCGGCGCCCTGAAGGCTGCTAGTGATTAGATATCACGCATTCTACATAAAAACGTATGAAAGTGTTCATATATGAAATCAATTATGAAACATTTGCTGAAAAAATTGTGAAGAATTATGAAATACAGAATGTATTTCTTGAAATGCAAATAATAATTTACGAAATTCCAAAACTACTTTTGAAACAATGTGACACGGTAATATTTTTCCAAATACATGATTTACATTTTAAAAAACTATACGAACATTTCCTTCACACTGTTAATTTTTTTAATTTTTGTTTATATTTAAATATTTGTTCCCTTTTTAAAAAAATCAAATAGTGTTCACTTTTCCAAAATTGATTGTGTTTTCCAAAAAATGTTCATTTTCATAAAAATAAAGTATTCAGAATTTTCAGAAGTGTACGCACTTTAGAAAATCGGATACTCAATTTTTTTTGGGCCTGCACTATTTCAATATTTGTTTGGCCTTACAAAAAATTCAAATTTCGATGCTGCATTGTGTGGTTAGATAGTTCGGGCCAGTTTTTATAGTACTAGCAGCCAATGCTTTTAGTGACCGAGGGAGGAATTTAGCATCTCCAGATCACAAGTTCAAATCCACCAGAGTTTTTGTTTTTCATTATTTTTATTTTTATTACTTCGCCTGTTACATAAAAGAAAAAAAATCACGTCCATTGGGCCGGCCCAGTTGCAGAGCTCCTTTTTATTACTTCGCCTGTTATGAAAAAAAATGCGGCGTGCCCATTAACTACCGCAGTCAACAATCCCAGCATTCGAACTGCCACGCCGACAATTCCTGTTTGAGTACGCTCTCAAGGTTTAAAATAGACCGGGATCAGAGAGTTTAGTCTGCTGATTTCCGAGATTGAAAGTCCAGGGTTTGATTTAGCTTCCATCTATAGATTCAAGGTTTGTTTTGACTTTTTTTTTCTTATGATAACCACATACATAACAACAAATACCATGTGCGCTATAAAATCTACTCCCTCAAGGCCTCGAGTCTTAATCACCGGTGTTAACATGAGGCTTCCACATCTTCAACATACAGGGTTGTCTCTAGCCAACGGATTGACGAGAAAAAGGCTAGAATGAAGCAATTTTACGAAGGAATGCGCGTTGGCGTCCCACAAGCGGTAGATGAACATGCAGAAGGGAGGACAGAGCTAGCAAATAGCGCTCAATGACTACCAAAAACTCAATTTGGATTGTTTTGAGATAGCAATTAAACCAACATGAAGATGAAAATATGGAATATATAAAATGATATGTAACCAACCTACGTGCAATTATAGGGCACAATCTACTAGTTTTTATTAAATACTTAACTGCCAGACCTAATTTCACATATGTTAAATAATCCTGTCACTAGGCATTGGGCCTGCCACATCTCGATGGAGTCGATATCGTCGCTTCCTTCTTTGGGGCGTCGTCTTGAAGAGCAGTGGTTCCCGTTTGCGCGCTCCATGGGCTGGACGCTCGCTGCATTGCGGTCGGCAGGTGCCCGTCAGGCAATGGTGATGTGGCGCGACTTCTTGTGTGGCAACGATGGCGGCTTCGGGCGGAGTTAGGCGGCTGCTGAGCTTTGGTAGTCGGTCTCATCCGGCGTGTTCGAGGGGTCTCGTACCGGCTCGGCGCAGGCTCAGCGCTTTTCCCCTGCAATGCTCATCGACAGAGTCGGAGCTGCCTGGTCGTCGGTGCGTGTGGTGGACTGTTTGGCATCGGCCGGCACAGGCCTCCGCGCTTGTCTGCGGTGGGGGCTACATCGGTGGTCGTTGATGGTGGAGTCGGAGTCGCCCTCGCGGAGGTGTGATAACGATGACATCGGATTGCAATCTCGACGGCGCTTTTCTCCTCGACGGCGTGTGTGCGTTCTTGTGTGGGTTGCCAGGTCGCCCTGTGGGCCTTGTTTTTGCGGGCATGTTGTGACGGTTTTCGCCCGGTTTTCCGTTAATTAACTGGGCAACTCTCTTCGACCTTTTTTAATGAATCGGGCCCTAAGGGACCGCGTTTCAAAAAAAAAAAAAAACATCTCGATGGAGTTAGGTCAAGGGACCATGGTTGTTGCTGTCATGCCTGATGCGGCGTCGTGGGTCTTGTTTGCCGAACAATTCTGCTTTCCAGCTTCAGATCCGGCCATGTCAGTCCCTAGGTCGATGGCTTGGACAGAACTCTCTTCGGCGAGATGGCTATCGACGGTGATGTGTTGCACGATTTGGTGCGGTGGCCTCTCCGGACTGCAATGGCCACGGAAAGATCTTCGCGAGGCTTTCTCTCTTCAGATCCGATGGTTCTCTTTGATGGTGAGATGCAATATGTGGGTGGGTCCGGCGGAAGCATGGCTGTGGGTGGCCAGATCGGCACCATGCCGCCGCACCCGTGGACGCCATGGACGGGAGTTGTCACCAACGGCGGCGTCAATTCCTCGGATGGAGCACATGAACCGCTCGTCTCTTCCTCGTCATTGAGTGGAGATCCGCCCGCAGTCGTCCAAGCGGCCGTGTCTAGTACTGCTGCGGCACCTCCATTGGGCATTGGGGACAGCCCAGCCGGTGCGTGTACGGAAAACACAGAGGTCCAACCTGAGAACTTTCTCTTACCATAGTCGTTGCTCCTGGGCTACCTCTGTGTTGTTGAAGCAGTGGCCCTGGCCGTGACCTGCATTGCCGGCGTGTTGGTCTCTTGCTTGGCTCGGCCGCCAGGTCAAGGTGACACCGTGAATCTGGCCAGCATGCCGCTGGGCGGTCTTCGGCCAGGCGGTGGTCACCTCAAGAGGTTTGGACCTGTATGATCTATGTCTGGCGAGGACGACACGGAGTTAGTGGCCGCAAGTCTGCTGTCGTCTCATATAGATCAGCCTACGCTGCCATTTGTGAGGATGGTGCATGGCCTTCGGAGTGTCCCGAACTAGGGATTTCGTGGTGCTGCTGTCCTTCGTCTCCGTCAAAGACTTCTTCGAGTGTTGGCGAGTGGCTCTTGTCGAGTCTCGTCAGCCTACTCGTCCGGGCATGGTCATCACTCGCCGTAATGACCGTGCACACATGCAACTATTGGGATCGAGGCAAGTGGAGAAGACAACATAAAATGATTTCCATTGGGTGGTACTTCTCGAGTACCCAATCTAGAGCTCCTGGGTGAAAACTCTGGTCTGACCTAGTTGGTTATACCTGGCAATGGCGGCGTTCTTTACGTCGTTACTCTGATGACGGCATTGCTCGGAGTTTGCTCAGATTTGCTCTTCAGGGTGAAAACCCGTGAGCCGACCCTTGGTGGTTGGATTTGGCGACGGCGGCCCTTGTGCGTCGTTCCCTTGTTGGAGGCGTCGCTTTTGGAGAACCCTTCACGAAGTCTTTATGATGTCAAGAGATGACTGGGGCCGATGGTCACCGTTGTACATCGTCAGTCAATCGTTGTTTTCATTGCTTCGGGTTTTTTTTTCTTCCTCCGCCTAGGCATAGCTTTGGTCTTTGCATGACTTTGCCTTTGCCGGCGTGATCTTTGTGTGTGTGTGTGTGTGTGTTGTGCTGGCTGTGTGCATCTTAGTTATGCGGAGGCCGGGTGTACTCATCATGATTGTATCCCTCGATGCTACTATATGAGTCGATAAAAAACACCGACTGAAAATAAGAGCCTTTGATGGCAGTACAACTGTACAAGTGATACTACCAAATTGAGAGGCCAATGCTCTGTCAATATGCACACCAGAATTTCATACTTTGGCCTGGTTTCAGCCGGATACAAAGAAATTCTATGTAAATTAAGCAGTTAGTGCACAACAAATATGTACCGTAGTGGATGGATGCGAAAATGCGTTAACAGATACCTGAAAGACACTCAACAAAATGAACGGCGATGGCCATCAGGCAGCAGGCCTTTCAGGCTGAACTTCATTTGGAATCGACCATGGCCATCAGTCATTATCGAGAATTAATGACTTATTGTATAATGGGTAGGAATTATTCTAGATATGCAAATAGATTGCCATGCTTTGCATCTAACACCAGTTCTATTATTTGTGTGCCTCATGTTTAAAGCAGAGCAGCGCTCGTCTTGTCCCTATTGGGTACTGAACTTTTTTTTTCCACATCCGAGGGTTGAACTCTTATTGACCACTATGTCGTGTCTTGCAATAATGACGGCAATATAGTTCCATGCTCAGTTTGTTTTCATGGTACGCTGTTTTAGGGCTGGAAAAGGGCGTTGTACAATTGCAGTTCTCAAATTTAAAAGTTTTGGGACAATTATGGTAATTTACTTCCATTTTCATTTTTGGGACAACTTATGAGACTCTTTTTCTAGAATGTTAAGTTTGTTCTTATGGTATGCTACCTGAGCGCTGGAAAAGGACATTGTTAGAATTAAAGTTTTCAAACTTACTTTTTTTTTGCTCTTATCTACTTCACCTTTCCCTTTTTGACGAACAACAACACTTTGTTAATCTTCGTGCATAGTAAAATGAATTTACTAGGTTGTCTGATGCTGCCAAAGAAAATAACTAGGTGAACATGTGTGTTTTTAGTACCTTCTGACAGTATATCGATAATCCTATAATGTATGGCTATGCCTTTATCTTTTAGTGACACCATTGGTTGGTAGATACATATGGGTAATCGTATGATGTAGCGCACCATCTTCTCTCTCACGTATGTATTCACAAAATTTCTGCAGTGTGTATTTGATGAATGCTGATTTGCTTGTTGGATTCATGCAGCCCTTCTGTTTGATAAAATGTCGACTGTGGCGTCAAGTTCCAAGAGGTCGCGGGGACAAGCAGCACGCATTGTTGACAGACTCAGCAGCCTCCCAGACCCGTTGCTCCATCTCGTGATGTCCTTCCTGCCGATGCCAGAAGTCGTGCGCACAAGCTTGCTCTGGCCAAGGTGGCGCTATCTGTGGGCCTCTGTGCCATTTATCCACCTAGACTACAAGGACTTTGTGAATGGTGGTGATGATCTAAAGAAGAGAAAATTTGATCAGAACGGGCTGCAGAAGTTTGGGGACCAGTTGCTACTGTTGCGGGATGGCACTCTGCCCCTGGATGAAGCTCGGATCTTCATCAGGAGTACGTGGATTCGTCATGCCATCAGGCATAAAGCTCGTCTGCTTCATGTTTATGGTCTCTCCATCGGAGAAGTAATATTTTTCGATAATAGATTGATGATTCTTTCTCAGCACCTGAAAAGAATCAGGCTCCAAATGGTCACTTTGGATAGCATATCCTTTAGGATGCTAAATTTTGACTTCCCTGCGCTTGAACATTTAGAGCTGGAAGATTGCAATGTCTGGCCCATGCAGAAGGTTTTGGTTACCGGTCGAAATTTCAAGATTTCCCATGGTTACCGCATATTTCCGTGCCCCTCGATAAATCCTCATACCGAGCAAAAAATACCATTTTTTGAATTTTTTGAATTTAAACGCTCCATTTGAAGTAAAGTGCGTAGGATCTAATTAATGCCATGAGAGTTGATTCTAACGTGTTCGTAGCAAGCTAGTTCCTGTTTTGATAGGTCTCTGATTCGAATGTTCGTTCATTCATTTATTTGATTTCAAAATTCAACTATAAAATTCGTTCGAAATATTCTCGGTATTTCTCGGTATTTTTCGGTAACCGTGGTAACCACGTTTATCCGCCCCCCTCGATAAAATTGCCTCATTCGGTAACCAAAACCTTGCTCAAGACTATACACATATCCTCCTGGGATTTCGAGGAAAGTCACGAGATTTGTGCTCCGAATCTAAACCATCTGTCTATCCTCGACTCAACATTTGGAGGTATCCTAGTAACTAGGGATCTGAATTTTCTAGTTGCAGTTTCAGTACGTCTAGACAATCAAGACGAAATACTGGATCATCGTATCTTTGATGGCCTATCACAAGTCACAACCTTGGAGTTGCATGCACCATTACGTGAGGTATGATGGATTGTGCTCTTCTTCATGTTTGTGCTCATCTACCTTGATATTGTCGATTGCCTTGCTAGGTTATTGCAATATTAGCAGGGGCGGAGCCAGGATTTGGGCATAGGGGGGCTAAGCCAAGTAGATATAAAAAATATTGTTCAAAAAATAATTATGAAGAACAAGGTTGATAACTTGCACATCAGCCTCATTAATAATCATTGAGAAGCCAAAGCAATCAGCTTATAGAAAATAAATGAATCTTAATGCAGTGTGTCGACATTTTTTTCCTTCATAGTAGATGAATTTTAAGTTAAGAATTAGCTATAATGTATATGGTTGCCATGCAAAATTTTTGCATCACAAATAGAAACTCGTACAAGATAATTTGCATCACAATAGTTTCTAGGACAGATACAAGATGCGAATTCTTGATGGCATCTCAAACAGGCCTTGATCACAAACCACAAAAAGAAACAAGTAAAATCTGATGTATAATTTCAATACTGATACGAGTCAAGAATTGAGAGAGATTAGTATAATTTGGATCATGACAATTCTACGACACATACAAGATAGGAATTCTTGATAGCATCTCAACTCACAAAAAAAAATTAAGATCTGATGTATAATTTCTGTACTGATACGAGGTGAGAATTGAGAGAAATTAGTATCGAGTGTGATGTGTTAAAACATTGTTGAGTGAAACAGTGAATTAGGTTGTGCCGCCACTTGCCGTTGTCGTGAGATTAGAGGCAGATAGGCGGCAGGGCACACGACGGCGGCAGCAACCTCTAAACCCACCCACGTACTCCCTCCGTAAACTAATATAAGAGTGTTTAGAATACTAAAGTAGTGATCTAAACGCTCTTATATTAGGTTACAGAGGGAGTACGCGCTAGTCAAGGACAAAGAACGCAGCTCAAGGAGTCTGGGTCGGAGGCTATGTTGTCAATCTGGCCACTAATGTCCTTTTACCATGGGCTTCTCTTTAAGTAGCGTTAAGAACTTGAGATGGGGGGGGGGGGGGGG
>LR738714.1:791315280-791344870 GCA_902687465.1 Secale cereale | reverse complement strand
GGGGGTGGCAGGCCCTGTCTCGTCCCCCCGGCTCCGCCACTGAGTATTAACCAACTACATTTCCCTCTTGTATGTTGTATTACTATTTTAAGTACTGTCAATTTTATCTTTGGTGAACATGAAGCCCACACTCGAGAGGAGTTTGCAAACATGCCCGGTGTTCAGCAACCTCACAAGCTTGCTGCTGGGCGAATGGTGCATGGCTTCCGACTTTGCTCCGCTGCTTCTGATTCTCCGGGGCGCTCGCCTAAACTAAAGTATCTAACCCTTAAGCTCAGAATGGTAATACTCCCTCTGTCTCGGTTTAGAGGGCGTGCGCGTACTTCTAGGTCATTCATTTGACTAAGGCTGGTCACAATGGACAGAAACATAAGGTAGTAACGTACACACTTATCTAGACTATGTTACTACCTCCACAGTGGGTAGGAACATGTAGGTAGTGTCATGCAACGATGCATTTATTAGCTTATAGACTCATTGTTTCTTGAAGTGTGTGATGTTTCGGTAACTTAGCTAGTTACCACAAGCACCTCACTCTTCATTAAATATGTGCCACATAAGCAACGTTGTATTGAAATATGTGATATTACTCTTAAGTTCCACCTCATTGTGACCAGCCTAACTAAACATGAGCTATATGCCATCAAAATTATCTCATTGGAATCTTAAGCGGATATAGTTTCTAAACATATATTTTTCATCACGTACAATACATATATAGCTAGTTAAATTCTCAACCTAGAACGACGTGCATGCCCTGTAAACGGAGACGGAGGGAGTAGTGCTGTTTCAGATAAATGTGCCAATTTAGTGTGGGTTCCGTTCCTTTCCCTGGATCCTTGAGCTAATTAATGTGCTACACTGCTGCCTTTTGACACGCTGAACGCCAGGAGCAGCATGGAGAATGCAAGCCTGCTGGCCGTAATCTGTCACCAAGGGAGGAATCGTCTTCGGGCGGTTATCCTAGCATCGAGAGGACCGTGATCTACTGCGGCAGAGATGATCCGCGGGTGAGCGCACTGGTGAAGGTCCTGCTGCCAATCGTCATCCCACGCGGGGAGATCAGCATCAAAGGTCACTAGTAGTATCAGATGCATGCTCACGCACGGCCCCTGTTGCCCTCCTTTTGCTAGTGCGATGGATGTGTATGTATGTATGCATGTCAAGAGGTTTGTTAAGCTGTCTCTTTTGTTAGTGCTATGGATGGAGCATCGTGTGAAGAACTGTTTATTAGAGAGATTTGTATGGGTTTGAGAATATGGACAGTACATGACCTGTTATCTGTAGTAGGAAAGGAAATCGTGTAATCCCGTGGATGTGTTTTCGTTTGACACATTCTATTGACAGCACCAGCAGATGCCGTCTAGTATAATGTGGTGTGCAGCTTCTGGGGAAAGAAGAAAAAGAGATCAGACCAGCAGTTCAAGTACTGAACTGAATGGAATCTTGCTGGGTTGTTTGTGTTACCCAAACGATACCTACTGATAGTAAATTTCTAATTTCGAGTAAATATCATTGTACGTCTAATCTTATTGTAGTGATGATCATGGACAAAAATATTGTACTCTTGATTTCTGTACCCCGTAAAGAAATCTGATACAGTGCTCGCTTCCCTATCTCTGGAGTAGAGATGATATAATGCTGCTTGTAACTACCAAAATATATCAAAGAAAAATGTTGCAAGGAATAGCTTGATACTGTTTGGCCTTGTTAAAACATGGATGTCTAGAGATACAACTTCAGTGTTGGTACAAATTGGCCCATCACCCCATCTTAAAAGAATCCTGAAGACGACACGCACGTAATCCTCAAGACGAGCTAAGTCAGCTAACTAGACATCAAATTTTGATTCAGGTCTTCCAACCAACGACGGTTTGCTTGGGCGTCAGCCGTCAGGCGATATGCCCAAAAGATAGAAGGTTGGTACCAAGATACAGTAAGCACCCACTCACAAGTTCAGTCTAACTATACAACGAAAAACCATGAGTAGCTAACACTGACCATTCAACAATAGAGTTCAGAAATGTTATGTGCAGGTGAACATCTCGCCAAGCCCACAGTAAACGTGCATGCTAGATATACTGTTCTCAGTTTGCATCGAGCTGCACATGGTATGTTTGTCTTGTCGCCTACTTCCATTCAAACCAAAGTTGATGGGGGATACTCGTCTTGAGACCTATATTGCGTGCCAGCTTCTGCCCCAGTGTGCTGCATTGAGTCGTGATCGCGACTGAATTTGTGAGGAACCAAATGCTACATGTTGGTGAAATTGCATATAAGCAACACAAATACCATGTTGAGTTTTCTAAACTTATTGTTTTCTACTCCCTCCGTAAAGAAATATAAGAGCGTTTATATCACTGAAGTAGTGATCTAAACACTCATAGATTTCTTTACAGAGGGATTACCAAAATATTCCAGGCCTTTATCATGCTCACAAGAAAAGAGCTACTCATTGAATCTTTTATTCATCTATGAGGCTACCATCCATCTAAAAAATGACACATAACCTTGTTATATGTGTTACATTCTTCTTTTCTCCTACTTCATTGATAATTATATGACATCTCTTATAGATAGTTTAATGCACTACTAGATATCACATAGTGTAGACTAGCTATATAGAAGTATATGGAGGAAGAATCCACATGCCACCGTGTGAATGGCCCTTCATGAAGTACCCTACCGACCTGATCCTCTTCAGGCCATCGTTGGTGATGTCGTTCTTTGAGTCGTCTTCCTTGTAGCAGGTCTCACCATTAAAGTTGTTCAAGATTGTCAACGATACCTTGTCACTAGGGATGATGGCGTCTTGACCTAACGGACAACGATGCGAGTAGTAGATGCGGTTTCTCTCCACGCCGCCACACATGTCCGTTGGCACATGCACCGCCTTAGAGAATGTCTCCCCCAAAAACAATGAGTGGTCACCCAAGTTTGTGACCTCCACCCACTCGTGCTTGTAAAGTGCCTTATGTCCACCCGTGCAGTTATTGACAAGGTTGAACACCTTGAAGAAAGGCCGGATATTTGGTAACCACTTAGTCTTCAACACCATCCCAAGCTTGCCGTGCAGATCAAAGATGTAGCTAGTATGTCTTCCGACACGGTCAATCCATTGCATGACTAGCGGGCGTTCCGCGGTGACCATCGGGGCACCATCCTCGTTCACGCCAATCTCAAACTTGACGATTGTCATATTGTAATGTATGCCGTAGAGCTCGTCGTTGCAAAATGCGATGTCCACAAGCTTCCGGTGATAAGGACATCCTTGTACCGTCCACCCGTTGTTGGGACAAGCAACCCTGCAGAGTGCGAGGCCGCACTTGTATGTTATGGCGGCAAGGATACACCGGCGCGAGGTGGGCGGCGCCGAGAAGATGACTCTCAAGATAATAACCAGGCGGTTGGGGCCATGGTGCTGGCTCGGGCAGAGGATGGACGCCTTCTTCTCCGCGAGCGGCACCTCAGTGCCCGTGAAAAGGTTCTCGATCTTGACCAGACCTGGCACGGGCATGGCGACCCAGCCGCCGTCGTGGCCACCGATGATCCTCCTCCCCGCGTCCTCGCGGAGGACCCATAAGCGCACCAGGGAACTGTCCTCGAGGCAGTGAAGAGCCTTCCTCCTGTTGCCGCCGCCGCGAGGCGAGAGGAGCAGCCACGGGAGCGCCGGCACCGGTGGCGCCGCGAGGGCGGCAGCGCGCCACGACCGACAGACGGCAGCGAAGCGTGCGCGGCCGCGCGGGGAGGCGAGCATGCTGTAGACGAGGGCGAGGAGATCGTCAGGGAACGTGGCGGACCATGACGGGCTCGCCGTATGCGCGCGCTTGTTTTCCCATTCTTCGTAGGCGGCGGCGGCCATCGGCGCGGACATGGATCACGCTCGTCTACGTACAACTAGGGTTCTTTTGCTGGGTTCTATCGCTTACGTACGTGCGGGGAGTACATACCAAGTTTTTTCTATCTTTTGAAACCCATACCAAGTTTTATTTTACTTTGTTGAGGAAAGAGATATGGGTTTATTTTTTTGAAGCAGCCACATATTTTATTAGACAATCCGTATAGAGATTATACATATGGTCACCATTAGAAACAAACATGCTTATCAAGCAACTGTGCACAAATAATTCTGCAAGAAGTATAGAGATCTGGGAGAAACTTGGAGAAACCGGTACCTCGCCGAAACATAGTCTACAAATATTCTCCACCATCACCACGGCAACATTGGAAAAAGAGGAGAATAGCCGCCATACCAAGATCTAGGAGAGCACCATCGCTAAAAAGATGCTTTTTGAGCCTATGAACCGGGCCGCCGCAAGCGACGAGACCGAGACTTTCTGGCACATCAGCCGGGGATCTTCCATGTGGTCACGAGATATCGACAAAGTCAACTTCATCCGATGTTTACATCGAAGAAGAGGAACGCACCACCTGCCGTCATCCACGCACCTAACTGCAAGGCAACAAATACAACTATAGCAGCCGACATGGCCGCCACCCGCGAAGTGCCGGCGCCCGGTGGCCAACCACCCTAGGGAAGCAATGGACCCACCCCATCTCGTCGCTGGAGTGGTGGACGGAGGAGGTAGAGACCCGCGAGTAGCGCTTTGGCCCGTGAAGTTGGGGCAGATGAGATCGCCCATGACCTCATCAAGTTCTACTGTCCCCCACTCATTTCTTTCGAGAGAAACTCCTCTAGAAAGGATCCATTCTTAGCAACGAATATCTTGCCTTCGGATCTGTCATAGAAGGTGTACCCAACAGTTTCTTTTGGGTATCCTATGAAGACACATTTCTTCGACTTGGGTTCGAGCTTATCAGGTTGAAACTTTTTCACATAAGCATCGCAGCCCCAAACTTTAAGAAACGACAACTTTGGTTTCTTGTCAAACCATAGTTCATAAGGTGTCATCTCAACGGATTTAGATGGTGCCCTATTTAACGTGAATGCAGCTGTCTCTAAAGCATAACCCCAAAACGATAGTGGTAAATCGGTAAGAGACATCATAGATCGTACCATATCCAATAAAGTATGGTTACGACGTTCGGGCACACCATTACGCTGTGGTGTTCCGGGTGGCGTGAGTTGTGAAACTATTCCACATTGTTTCAAATGAAGACCAAACTTGTAACTCAAATATTCACATCCACGATCAGATCGCAGAAATTTTATTTTCTTGTTACGATGATTCTCTACTTCACTCTGAAATTCTTTCAACTTTTCAAATGTTTCAGACTTGTGTTTCATTAAGTAGATATACCCATATCTGCTCAAATCATCAGTGAAGGTCAGAAAATAACGATACCCGCCGCGAGCTTCAATACTCATTGGTCCGCATACATCAGTATGTATGATTTCCAACAAATCTGTTGCTCGCTCCATAGTTCCGGAGAATGGAGTTTTAGTCATCTTACTCGTGAGGCATGGTTCGCAAGCACCAAGTGATTCATAATCAAGTGATTCCAAAAGTCCATCACTATGGAGTTTCTTCATGCGCTTTACACCAATATGACCTAAACGGCAGTGCCACAAATAAGTTGCACTATCATTATTAACCTTGCATCTTTTGGCTTCAATATTATGAATATGTGTATCACTACAATCGAGATCCAATAAGAATAGACCACTCTTCAAGGGTGCATGACCATAAAAGATATTATTCATAAAAATAGAACAACCATTATTCTCTAATTTAAATGAACAACCGTCTCGCAACAAACAAGATCCAGATATAATGTTAATGCTCAACGCTGGCACCAAATAACAATTATTTAGGTCTAAAACTAATCCCGGAGGTAGATGTAGAGGTAGTGTGCCGACGGCGATCACATCGACTTTGGAACCATTTCCCACGCGCATCGTCACCTCGTCCTTAGCCAATCTTTGTTTAATCCGTAGTCCCTGTTTCGAGTTACAAATATTAGCAACCGAACCGCTATCAAATATTGGGAAACGTAGTATTTTAAAAAAAAAATCCTACGATCACGCAAGATCTATCTACTAGAAGCATAGCAACGAGGGGGAGAGTGTGTCTACGTACCCTCGTAGACCGGGAGCGGAAGCGTCAAGTGACGCGGTTGATGTAGTCAAACTTCTTCGCGATCCAACCGATCAAGCACCGAACGTACAGCACCTCCGCGTTCAGCACACGTTCAGCTTGATGACGTCCCACGAGCTCTTGATCCAGTTGAGCTTCACGGGAGAGTTTCGCCAGCACGACGGCGTGGTGACAGATATGATGTATCTACCGGCGCAGGGCTTCGCCTAAGCACTGCAACGGTATGACCGAGGTGTGTTTCTGTGGAGAGGGGCACCGCACACGGCTAAAACAATTCAACTTGTGTGTCCTAGGGTGCCCCCCCTGCCCCCGTATATAAAGGAGCAAGGAAGAGGCCGGCCCTAGAGGGGGCGCGCCAAGTGTGGGGAGTCCTACTAGGACTCCCAAGTCCTAGTAGGATTCCCCTTTCCTTTCCGGAGTAGGAGAGAAGGAAAGAGGTGGAGAGGGAGAAGGAAAAGGAGGCTGCACCCCTTGTCCAATTCAGACCAGAGGGGGGGGGCGCCTCCTTCCTTTTGGCCTTTCTCCTCTATTCCCGTATGGCCCAATAAGGCCCATATACTCCGAAAAATACCCGAATCATTCGGAACCTTTCCGATGTCCGAATATAGTCGTCCAATATATCGATCTTTACGTCTCGACCATTTCGAGACTCCTCGTCATGTCTCCGGTCTCATCCCGGACTCCGAACTCCTTCGGTACATCAAAACTCATAAATTCATAATACAGATCGTCATCAAACGTTAAGTGTGCGGACCCTACGGGTTCGAGAACTATGTAGACATGACCGAGACTCATCTCCGGTCAATAACCAATAGCGGAACCTGGATGCTCATATTGGCTCCTACATATTCTACGAAGATCTTTATCGGTCAAACCGCATAACAACATACGTTGTTCCTTTTGTCATTGGTATGTTACTTGCCCGAGATTCGATCGTCGGTATCTCTATACCTAGTTCAATCTCATTACCGGCAAGTCTCTTTACTCGTTCCGTAATACATCATCTCGTGACTAACTCATTAGTCTTTTGCTTGCAAGGCTTATTATGATGTGCATTACCGAGAGGGCCCAGAGATACCTCTCCGACACTCGGAGTGACAAATCCTAATCTTGATCTATGCCAACACCACAAACACTTTCGGAGACACCTGTAGAGCATCTTTATGATCACCCAGTTACGTTGTGACGTTTGATAGCACACAAGGTGTTCCTACGGTATTCGGGAGTTGCATAATCTCATAGTCATAGGAACATGTATAAGTCATGAAGAAAGCAATAGCAGTAAAACTAAACGATCATAGTGCTAAGCTAACGGATGGGTCTTGTCCATCACATCATTCTCCTAATGATGTGATCACGTTGATCAAATGACAACTCATGTCTATGGTTAGGAAACATAACCATCTTTGATCAATGATCTAGTCTAGTAGAGGCATACTAGGGACACTCTGTTTTGTCTATGTATTCACACATGTACTAAGTTTCCGGTTAATACAATTCTAGCATGAATAATAAACATTTATCATGATAAAAGGAAATATAAATAACAACTTTATTATTGCCTCTATGGCATATTTCCTTCAGTCTCCCACTTGCACTAGAGTCAATAATCTAGCTCACATCGCCATGTGATTTAATACCGATGGTTCACATCGTTATGTGAATAACACCCATAGTTCACATCGCCATGTGACCAACACCCAAAGGGTTTACTAGAGTCAATAATCTAGTTCACATCGCTATGTGATTAATACCCAAGAGTAATAAGGTGTGATCATGTTTTGCTTGTGAGAGAAGTTTAGTCAACGGGTCTGTCACATTCAGATCCGTATGTATTTCGCAAATTTCTATGTCTACAATGCTCTGCATAGAGCTACTCTAGCTAATTGCTCCCACTTTCAATACGCATCCAGATTGATACTTAGAGTCATCTGGATTTAGTGTCAAAGCTTGCATCGGCGTAACCCTTTACGAGGAACTCTTTATCACCTCCATAATCGAGAAATATTTCCTTAGTCATCCTGTTACTAAGGATAATTTTGACCGCTGTACAGTGATCTACTCCTGGATCACTATTGTACCCCCTTGACAAACTCATGGCAAGGTAAACAACATGTTTGGTACACAGCATGGCATACTTTATAGAACCTATGGGTGAGGCATAGGGAATGACTTTCATTCTCTCTATATTTTTCTGCCGTGGTCTGGTTTTGAGTCTTACTCAACTTCACACCTTACAAGTCAGGCAAGAACTCCTTCTTTGACTGATCCATTTTGAACTACTTCAAAATCTTATCAAGGTATGTACTCATCGAAAGTCTTATCAAGCATCTTGATCTATCTCTATAGATCTTGATGCCCAATATGTAAGCAGCTTCACCAAGGTCTTTCTTTGAAAAACTCCTTTCAAACACTGCTTTATGCTTTCCAGAAAATTCTACATCATTTCCGATCGACAATATGTCATTCACATATACTTATCAGAAAGGTTGTAGTGCTCCCACTCACTTCTTGTAAATACAGGCTTCACCGCAAGTCTGTATAAATCTATATGCTTTGATCAACTTATCAAAGCGTATATTCCAACTCCGAGATGCTTGCATCAGTCCATAGATGGATCGCTTGAGCTTGCACATTTTGTTAGCACCTTTAGGATTGACAAAACCTTCTAGTTGCATCATATACAAGTCTTCTTTAATAAATCCATTAAAGAATGCAGTTTTGTTATCCATTTGCCAGATTTCATAAAATGCGGCAATTGCTAACATGATTCGGACAGACTTAAGCATCGCTACGGGTGAGAAAGTCTCATCGTAGTCAACTCCTTGAACTTGTTGAAAAACTTTCGCCACAAGTCGAGCTTTGTAAACAGTAACATTACTGTCAGCGTCAGTCTTCCTCTTGAAGATCCATTTATTTTCGATGGCTTGCTGATCATTGGGCAAGTCAACCAAAGTCCACACTTTGTTCTCATACATGGATCCCATCTCAGATTTCATGGCCTCAAGCCATTTTGCGGAATCTGGGCTCATCATCGCTTCCTCATAGTTCGTAGGTTCATCATGGTCCAGTAACATGACTTCCAGAACTGGGTTGCCGTACCACTCTAATGCGGAACGAACTCTGGTCGATCTACGAAGTTCAGCAGAAACTTGATCTGAAGTTTCATGATCATCATCATTAGCTTCCTCACTAATTGGTGTAGGAATCACTGGAACTAGTTTCTGTGATGTTCCACTTTCCAATTCGGGAGAAGGTACAATTACCTCATCAAGTTCTACTTTCCTCCCACTCACTTCTTTCGAGAGAAACTCCTTCTCTGGAAAGGATCCATTGTTAGCAACAAAGACCTTGCCTTCGGATCTGTGATAGAAGGTGTACCCAACAGTTTCTTTTGGGTATCCTATGAAGATTTACTTCTCCGATTTGTGTTCGAGCTTATCATGTTGAAACTTTTTCATATAAGCATCGCAGTCCCAAACTTAAAGAAATGACAGCTTAGGTTTCTCGTCAAACCACAGTTCATATGGTGTCATCTCCACGGATTTAGATGGTGCCCTATTTAACGTGAATGTAGCTGTCCCTAATGCATAACCCCAAAAGCGATAGTGGTAGATCGGTAAGAGACATCATCGTTCGCACCATATCTAATAAAGTACGGTTATGACGTTCGGACACACCATTACACTGTGGTGTTCCAGGTGGCATGAGTAGTGAAACTATTTCACATTGTTTTTTACTGAAGGCCAAACTCGCTAACTCAAATATTTTACCTCTATGATCATATCGTAGAAACTCTTATTTTTCTTGTTACGATGATTCTCCACTTCACTCTGAAATTCTTTGAACTTTTCAAATGTTTCAGACTTGTGCTTCATTAAGTAGATATACCCATATCTGCTCAAATCATCAGTGAAGGTCGGAAAATAACGATACCCGCAGCGAGCTTCAACACTCATTGGTCCACATACATCTGTATGTATGATCTTCAACAAATCTGTTGCTCGCTCCATTGTTCCGGAGAACGAAGTTTTAGTCATCTTGCCCATGAGGCATGGTTCGCAAGCACCAACTGATTCATAATCAAGTGATTCCAAAAGTCCATCACTATGGAGTTTCTTCATGCGCTTTACACCATTATGACCTAAACGGCAGTGCCACAAATAAGTTGCACTATCATTATTAACCTTGCATCTTTTGGCTTCAATATTATGAATATGTGTATCACCACGATCGAGATCCAACAAACTATTTTCATTGGGTGTATGACCATTGAAGGTTTTATTCATGTAAACAGAATAACAATTATTATATGACTTTAAATGAATAACCGTATTGCAACAAATATGATCAAATCATATTCATGCTCAACGCAAATGCCAAATAACATTTATTTAGGTTTTACACTAATCCCGAAAGTATAGGGAGTGTGCGATGATGGTCATGTCAATCTTGGAACCACTTACAACACACATCGTCACTTCACCTTTAACTAGTCTCTGTTCATTATGTAATTCTCGTTTCGAGTTACTAATTTTAGCAACTGAACCAGTATCAAATACCCAGGGGTTGCTATGAACACTAGTAAAGTACACATCAATAATCTGTATATCAAAATATACCTTTGTTCACTTTGCCATCCTTCTTATCCGCCAAGTATCTAGGGCAGTTCCACTTCCAGTGACCATTTCCTTTGCAGTAAAAGCACTTAGTTTCAGGCTTGAGTTTTAGCTTTGGGTTTCTTCACGGGAGTGACAACTTGCTTGTCATTCTTCTTGAAGTTCCCCTTCTATCCCTTTGCCCTTTACTTGAAACAAGTGGTCTTGTTAACCATCAACACTTGATGCTTTTTCATGATTTCTACCTTCGCCGACTTCAGCATCGCGAAGAGCTCGGGAATTCCTTTTGTCATCCCTTGCATATTATAGTTCATCACGAAGTTCTACTAACTTGGTGATAGTGACTAGAGAACTTTGTCAATTACTATCTTATCTGGAAGATTAACTCCCACTTGATTCAAGTAATTGTAGTACCTAGACAATCTGAGCACATGCTCACTGGTTGAGCTATTCTCCTCCATCTTGTAGGCAAAGTACTGTCAGAAGTCTTATACCTCTCGACACGGGCATGAGTATGAAATACTAATTTCAACTCTTGGAACATCTTATATGCTCCGTGGCGTTCAAAACGTTTTTGAAGTCCCGGTTCTAAGCCGTAAAGCATGGTGCACTTAAACTATCAAGTAGTCATCATACCGAGCTTTTGTCAAAACGTTCATAACGTCTACATCTGCTCCTGCAATAGGTCTGTCACCTAGCGGTGCATCAAGGACATAATTCTCTGTGCAGCAATGAGGATAATCCTCAGATCACGGAACAATTCCGCATCATTGCTACTAACATCTTTCAACTTAGTTTTCTCTAGGAACATATAAAAAATAAACGGGGAGCAACATCGTGAGCTATTGATCTACAACATAGATATGCTAATACTATGAGGACTAAGTTCATGATAAATTAAAGTTCAATTTAATCATATTACTTAAGAACTCCCACTTAGATAGACATCCCTCTAGTCATCTAAATGATCACGTGATCCAAATCAACTAAAACATGTCCGATCATCATGTGAGATGGAGTAGTTTCAATGGTGAACATCTTATATTGATCATATCTACTATATGATTCACGCTCGACCTTTCGGTCTCCAGTGTTCCGAGGCCATATCTGCATATGCTAGGCACGTCAAGTTTAACCCAAGTATTCAGCGTGTGCAAAACTGGCTTACACCCGTTGTATTTGAACGTAGAGCTTATCACACCTGATCATCACGTGGTGTCTCGGCACGACAAACTTTCGCAACGGTGCATACTCAGGGAGAACACTTATACCTTGAAATTTAGTAAGGGATCATCTTATAATGCTATCGTCGAACTAAGCAAAATAAGAAGCATAATAAGATAAACATCATATGCAATCAAAATATGTGACATGATATGGCCATCATCATCTTGTGCTTTTGATCTCCATCTCCAAAGCACCGTCGTGATCACCTTTGTCATCGGCGCGACACCTTGATCTCCATCGTAGCATCGTTGTCGTCTCGCCAACTATTGCTTCTACGACTATCGCTACCGCTTAGTGATAAAGTAAAGCAATTACATGGCGATTCATTTCATACAATAAAGCGACAACCATATGGCTCCTGCCAGTTGCCGATAACTTTACAAAACATGATCATCTCATACAAAACAGTATATCTCATCATGTCTTGACCATATCACATCACAACATGCCCTGCAAAAACAAGTTAGACATCCTCTACTTTGTTGTTGCAAGTTTTACGTGGCTGCTATGGGCTTAGCAAGAACCTTCTTACCTACGCATACAAAACCACAACGATGTTTCGTCAAGTATGTGCTGTTTTAACCTTCACAAGGACCGGGCGTAGCCACACTTGATTCAGCTAAAGTGAGAGAGACAGACACCCGCCAGTCACCTTTAAGCAACGAGTGCTCGTAACGGTGAAACCAGTCTCGCGTAAGCGTACGCGTAATGTCGGTCCGGGCCGCTTCATCTCACAATACCGCCAAAGCAATTCAAATTATGTGTCCTAGGGTGCCCCCTGCCCCCGTATATAAAGGAGCAAGGGAGAGGCCGGCCCTAGAGGGGGCGCGCCAAGTGTGGGGAGTCCTACTAGGACTCCCAAGTCCTAGTAGGATTCCCCTTTCCTTTCCGGAGTAGGAGAGAAGGAAAGAGGTGGAGAGGGAGAAGGAAAAGGGGGCTGCACCCCTTGTCCAATTCAGACCAGAGAGGGGGCGCGCGCCTCCTTCCTTTTGGCCTTTCTCTTCTATTCCCGTATGGCCCAATAAGGCCCATATACTCTGAAAAATACCCGAATCATTCGGAACCTTTCCGATGTCCGAATATAGTCGTCCAATATATCGATCTTTAGGTCTCGACCATTTCGAGACTCCTCGTCATGTCCCCGGTCTCATCCGGGACTCCAAACTCCTTCGGTACATCAAAACTCATAAACTCATAATACAGATCGTCATCAAACGTTAAGCGTGCAGACCCTACGGGTTTGAGAACTATGTAGACATGACCGAGACTCATCTCCGGTCAATAACCAATAGCGGAACCTGGATGCTCATATTGGCTCCTACATATTCTACGAAGATCTTTATCGGTCAAACCGCATAACAACATACGGTGTTCCTTTTGTCATTGGTTTGTTACTTTCCCGAGATTCGATCGTCGGTATCTCTATACCTAGTTCAATATCGTTACCGGCAAGTCTCTTTACTCGTTCCGTAATACATCATCTCGTGACTAACTCATTAGTCTTTTGCTTGCAAGGCTTATTATGATGTGCATTACCAAGCGGGCCCAGAGATACCTCTCCGACACTCGGAGTGACAAATCCTAGTCTTGATCTATGCCAACACCACGAACACTTTCGGAGACACCTGTAGAGCATCTTTATGATCACCCAGTTACGTTGTGACGTTTGATAGCACACAAGGTGTTCCTACGGTATTCGGGAGTTGCATAATCTCATAGTCATAGGAACATGTATAAGTCATGAAGAAAGCAATAGCAGTAAAACTAAACGATCATAGTGCTAAGCTAACGGATGGGTATTGTCCATCACATCATTCTCCTAATGATGTGATCCCGTTGATCAAATGACAACTCATGTCTATGGTTAGGAAACATAACCATCTTTGATCAATGATCTAGTCTAGTAGAGGCATACTAGGGACACTCTGTTTTGTCTATGTATTCACACATGTACTAAGTTTCCGGTTAATACAATTCTAGCATGAATAATAAACATTTATCATGATATAAGGAAATATAAATAACAACTTTATTATTGCCTCTAGGGCATATTTCCTTCATCAAATACCCAGGTACTACTACGAGCATTAGTAAGGTACACATCAATAACATGTATATCGCATATACCTTTGTTCACCTTGCCATCCTTCTTATCCGCCAAATAGTTGGGGCAGTTCCGCTTCCGGTGTCCAGTCCCTTTGCAGTAGAAGCACTCAGTTTCAGGCTTGGCTCCAGACTTGGGTTTCTTCGCGGGAGTAGCAACTGTCTTGCTATTCTTCTTGAAGTTCCCCTTCATTCCCTTGCCCTTTTTCTTGAAACTAGTGGTCTTGTTAACCATCAACACTTGATGTTCCTTTTCGATTTCTACCTCCGCAACTTTGAGCATAGCGAAGAGCTCGGGAATTGTTTTCTACATCCATTGCATATTATAGTTCATCACGAAGCCTTTATAGCTTGGTGGCAGTGATTGAATAACTCTATCAATAACACTATCCTCGTCAACTTTGCAACCAAGTTGAGTCATATGATTGTAGTACCCATACATTCTGAGCAAGTGTTCACTGATAGGACTATTCTCCTCCATCTTGCAGCTGTAGAACTTATTGGAAATCTCATATTTCTCAATCCGGGCATTTGCTTGAAATATTAACTTCAACTCCTGGAATATCTCATATGGTCCATGACGTTCAAAACGTCGTTGAAGTCCCGGTTCTAAGTCGTAAAGCATGGCACACTGAACTATCGTGTAGTCATCAGACCGCGTCTGCCAGACGTTCAAAGCGTCTACATTGGCGGGAGGGGGCTTGTCACCTAGCGGTGCTTCAAGGACATAATTCTTCTGTGCAGCAATGAGGATAATCCTCAAGTTATGGACCCAGTCCATGTAATTGCTACCATCATCTTTCAACTTAGCTTTCTCTAGGAATGCATTAAAATTCAAAGGAACGGTAGCACAGGCCATTGATCTAAAACAACATAGATATGCAAAAACTATCAGGACTAAGTTCATGATAAATTAAAGTTCAATTTAATTATATTACTTAAGAACTCCCACTTAGATAGACATCCCTCCGGTCATCTAAATGATCACGTGATCCAAATCAACTAAACCATGTCCGATCATCACGTGAGATGGAGTAGTTTCAATGGTGAACATCTTATGTTGATCATATCTACTATATGATTCACCCTCGACCTTTTGGTCTCCAGTGTTCCGAGGCCATATCTGCATATGCTAGGCTCGTCAAGTTTAACCTGAGTATTCTGCGTGTGCAAAACTGGCTTACACCCGTTGTATTTGAACGTAGAGCTTATCACACCCGGTCATCACGTGATGTCTCGGCACGACGAACTTTCGCAACGGTGCATACTCAGGGAGAACACTTATACCTTGAAATTTTGTAAGGGACATCTTATAATGCTACCGTCGTACTAAGCAAAATAAGAAGCATAATAAGATAAACATCACATGCAATCAAAATATGTGACATAATTCTGCAAGAAGTATAGAGATCTGGGAGAAACTTGGAGAAACCGGTACCTCGCCGAAACATAGTCTACAAACGTTCTCCACCATCACCATGGCAACATTGGAAAAAGAGGAGAATAGCCGCCATACCAAGATCTGGGAGAGCACCATCGCTAAAAAGATGCTTTTTGAGCCTATGAACCGGGCCGCCGCAAGCGACGAGACCGAGACTTTCTGGCACATCGGCCGGGGATCTTCCATGTGGTCACCAGATATCGACAAAGTCAACTTCATCCGATGTTTACATCGAAGAAGAGGAACGCACCACCTGCCGTCATCCACGCACCTAACTGCAAGGCAACAAATACAACTATAGCAGCCGACATGGCCGCCACCCGCGAGAGTGCCGGCGCCCGGCGGCCAACCACCCTAGGGAAGCAATGGACCCACCCCATCCCGTCGCTGGAGTGGTGGACGGAGGAGGCAGAGACCCGCGAGTAGCGCTTTGGTCCGTGAAGTTGGGGCAGATGAGATCGCCCATATCCTTTTTTTTCTCGAAGAGAGGCGGGCAATTAGGGAAGGTTGGTGATTTCGAGATATGGGTATGGAATAATACCGCCCCCCCCCCCTCCCCCTCCCCTTTCATCTCAATACATAACTACATATTTGGATTTTTCCGAGTCCCTAAAATAAATTTCTTTTTGAAACGTAACCGGGGCAAAAGCCCACAGAATTTTCATTTATCCAGTACACTTACAAATTACAAGAGTTACAAGCGTTTGTGTTACCCGCCGGGATAGCAGGAACCACGGCCACAGACGCCGCTCCAAGGCAACGTCAGGAAACACTATGGCCATGATTGCAGGATCGATTTACAGATGGTATGGGAAACTCACCACCTCCACAGCAGGACGTCGACTGCGATATCGCGTGCAACAATAGAACGGAGGAATGTTGATCACCAAAGACCTTGGCATTGTGGCTCTTCCAAACCCTTTTAGGGGATGGAAATACAGACCATTGTGCACAAACGAGACTAAGCTGGAAGGCCAAGGATACTGTCGAGGCACCTCTCTTCCACCAGAGTGGTAGAAGGCATAGTCAATACGGCCAGAGCCTGCATGATTAGGCCGTGAACGTACCCAAGGAGCAGGTGCTCAAGGGTTTCTTCTTCTCACAGAAGACTCATGCCGCGCTAGGCATGACGTGGCTGTAATGGAGGTGGGTGGCGCAGGCAGGCGAGGCGGCGACCATGACAGAGCCAAAAAAAAGCTTATATTTCCTCGATGTGTAGTTGCACCAGACGATGGGGCCAAAGGCGTCCAGAAGATGCAAAGCCATGGTGAGCTGGCACACCACACAGCCCATTAACGACGCACCGGAGAGGCGTATGCCACGGCGACCAGCCAACCCTGGGCAAAGCGCCACCTGCCCCAGCTCGTCACATAGATAGTCAAGCCCAACACGCACGACCGTAGAAAGTTCGGGCTGGAGGTAGTCGTCGATGTGTGGGCGAACTGCTGCATCACGGGCGTTAGGTTGGGCGCAATCACGAAAATAAGCACATCCAACTCTCTAATTCCAGTTTATCTTAAATCTTAGTGCATGTACAATGGTTCTATCTTATCAATGTCACCTAGGACAAATGATGAGGTGGAGGAGAGAGAAATCATAAAAGAAGGCTCAAAAGATGATCTTTTAGCATAATATGTCTCATCACGTTTTTAGGAATAGCTAGTTATTGAAAATAAGGCTAAAAGATGATCCATTGTAGACATGTTTTTTTATCATCTCTAAATTACATTTAAGATTTAAGATAAAACTACCTTATCGATCATTGTGCATGCCCCTTAAAGGAATTTCGCTGGTATTCGCTGATGTGGCAAAGGTTGACTGGCTTGCTGGACATTAGGACTAATCGGCCCGGGCCATTAGCAGTCGATCGTGCCCTTGCTCTGTTCTGTTTTTTTTCTCATCTCATTTCCTTTATTCCTTTTTGTTTCTTTGTTTTTATATTTTTGTAATGAAATTAAATATTTTTTAAACTACAAGGACCCATTTGTCTTCTATTCGGAGCGACAAAATATACTACTGATTACATATCCCTGAGCTGTCTTCTATTAGGAGCAGGCAAAAACTAATAGTGATCATATATATAGAGCTTGATAGGACACGAAATCGGACCGCACAATCGCGGCGCCCTGAAGGGTGCTAGTGATTAGATATCACGCATTCTATATAAAAACATATGAAAGCGTTCATATATGAAATCAATTTTGAAACATTTGCTGAAAAAAATGTGAAGTTTTGAAATACATAACGTATTTCTTGAAACGCAAATAATAATTTATGAAATTCCAAAACTACTTTTGAAACAATGTGACACGGTAATATTTTGCCAAATACACTATTTACATTTTTAAAAACTATACGAACATTTTCTTCACACTGTTAAAACATTTTTTATTTTTTTTAGATTTAAATATTTGTTCCCTTTAAAAAAACTGTTTATATTTCAAATAGGGTTCACTTTTCCAAAATTGATTGTGTTTTCCAAAAAATGTTCATTTTCATAAAAATAAAGTATTCAGAATTTTCAGAAGTGTATGCACTTTAAAAACTCGGATACTAAAAAAATTGTTTGGGCCTGCACTGTTTCAATATTTGTTCGGCCTTACAAAAAATTCAAATTTCGATGCTGCAGTGTTTGGTTAGATAGTTCGGGCCAGTTTTTGTAGTACTAGCAGCCAATGCTTTTAGTGACCAGAGGGAGGAGTTTACCATCTCCAGATCACAATTTCGAATCCACCAGAGTTTTTATTTTTCATTATTTTTATTTTTATTACTTCGCCTGTTATGTAAAAGAAAAAAAAATCACGACTGTTGGGCCGGCCCAATCGCAGAGTTCCTCTTTTATAGTATTTTTACTTCCCCAGATATGAAAAAAAAAATGCGGCGTGCCCATTCACTACCGCAGTCAACAATCCCGGCATTCGAACTGCCGCGTCGACAATTCTTGTTTGAGAACGCTCTCATGGTTTAAAATAGAATGAGATCAGAGAGTTTAGTCTGCTGATTTCCGGGATTGAAAGTTCAAGGTTTGATTTAGCTTCCGTCTACGGATTCAAGGTTTGTTTTTGACTTTTTTTCTTATGATAACCACATACATAAAGACAAATACCATGTGCGCTATAAAATCTACTCCCTCGAGGCCTCGAGTCCTAATCACCGGTGTTAACAGGAGGCTTCCACATTTTCAATATACAGGGCTGTCTCTAGCCGACGGATTGATGAGAAAAAGGCTAGAACGAAGCAGTTGTAGGAAGGAATGCGTGTTGGCATCCCACAAGCGGTAGATGAACATGCAGAAGGGAGGACAGAGCTAGCAAATAGTGCTCAATGACTACCAAAAACTCAATTTGGATCCTTTTGGAATAGCAATTAAACCAACATGGAGATGAAAATATGGAATATGTAAAATGATATGTAACCAACCTACGTGCAATTACATAGCACAATTTACTAGTTTTTATTAAATACTTAAGTGCCAGATCTAATTTATAGAACATATGTAAAATAATCCTGTCACTAACCAACCTAGGGACCATGGTTGTTGTTGTCATGCGTGATGCGGCGTCGTGGGTCTTGGCTGCCGAACAATTCTTCTTTCCGGCTTCAGATCCGGCCATGTCGGTCCCTAGGTCGATAGCTTGGACAGAACTCTCTTCGGTGAGATGGCAATCGACGGTGATGTGCTGCACGATTTGGTGCGGTGGCCTCTCCGGATTGCAATGGCCACGGAAAGATCTTCGCGCGGATTTCTCTCTTCAGATCCGGTGGTTGTCTTTGACGGTGAGATGCAATATGTGGACGACGGCTTCACGCAGAGGGTAAGGTTGTGCAGTGGCGGAGGTCGGTTTTGTAGCCCATCACACGCAGTTGCTTGGATAGCGGAAAAGTGGCGGCGGCAACATATGATTGACTTCGATGGTGGTGCTTTCAAGTACCTGGTGTTGAGCTCCGGGGTGAAAACCTAGGGTTGACACGAGTCGGTCATATATGGCAATGGCGATGCTTTGCGTCGTGACCTTGTTGAAGGCATTGCACGGATAAGCTCAGACTGGTTCTTCAGGGTGAAAACCTAGAATCTAACCTTTGATGGTTGGATCCGGTGACGGCGGCATAGAGTGTCACTCCCTTTGTGAAGGCGTTGCTATTGAGGAACCTCATTGTCCTTATGTCATGAGATAGTTGGTGTGGATATGGTTGTTGTTGTATATTGTCGATTGCAAATTTTGTTTGATTTGATGTTTGTTTCCTCTCGTTTAGGCATAGCTTTGGTCGTATATGACTTTGCTATGTGCCAGCGGGCTTTTGTATGTAGGTTGGTGTTGGCTGTGTGCATCCTAGCTATGCAGAGGCCGGGTGTATGCTCGCTGTGTTTGTATCCACTTGATGCTTCATTTTGAGTCAATAAAATCCACCCTTTGTCAAAAAAAAATGTAAAATAATCCTTTAGCACCACATCTGCATCGGCAGCAAGTGTGTATGCAGTGCAAGGAAGGCTCCAACCAGTGGCAGAGCTAGCATTTTGACACCAGGGTGGTCAGCCTCCCATTTTGTTTTTTGACAACTATGACATGTAAACACTTCAACTAATTGCAGACACCACAAAAATAGATAAATGCGGTCTTAAAAACACACTAAATTATCATTCAAGTCTCAGTTTTGCATAAAAGATGCCTACATCGCACAGTACATACCTTGAGAAGTTTAACCATGAAAGTATCAATTATATGATCTTCATTCACCACAAAAAACATCCTGCTCAATATAACACATCTTATTTCTCAGTGTGCTCTTCACTAAAACATGGTGGTGAAAAAGGTTTGCAATATCTCCGGTTCTCTTCATTCTCCAGTAACTCTGCAATAAGAGTTTACTTTCTAACAATCATAAATTTATAATGACACAATTGAACATAAATAATATGCTTAGTTATGTGTGTTGTTCATCAGTTCATGTTCATCATTCCATGTATTGTACTGTTCAGTGCACAATACAACAAGCAAACCCTAAATCAAAAATTAGAGAATTGGGTAATGGATGGACGGTTCCTCAAATCAGGCTAAGCCAAGTGGCGGAATGCGAGCTGGGCGGCTGCGCTGGCTTGCAGGGGCTCCAGGCGGCAGGGGCAGTGTAGGGTCGCGGCCTGGGACGGTTCTATAGTTCGCGCTAAGCGCCGGGCAGGACGAAGGCACATCGAGGAGGTAGCGGCAGAGGAGCCTCCTGGGACGGCTGGCGACTAGCGAGGCAGGCGGACTCAGAGAACCGGGGATGGGGACAGGGCGACCGGCGGCTAGGTGTTGGGAAGAGGGTCTCCCACAGTCATGTGTGTGTGGTGTCTGGCTGCGAGCCAGAGGCGCGGGCTATTTTGCGTCAAAGTGTTGTTCGGCCATTTTTCCTTCTCTGGCCCATCTCTATACGCATAGGTATATAGGCCGGGTCAAAATTTCAGGGTGGGCCGCGGCCCACCTTGGCCACCTTGTAGCTCCGTCCCCGGCTCCAAGTGAAATTGCAATAGTTGTTGGTGTTACATCTGAAAGGCATGGAAATCCTTCACCATAACACAAAGATTACAGCTTAAGAGAGTACATCACAACACTATAACATGGTCTCTCGGTTTTTGTGGTGCATATATAAAGTTGTTGATAAACCAAAAAAAAAAAAGTTCAACTTAGCAGTACCATGAATTACTAGGGATGCACACGACGTATTGGAGGACCATGGTGACGGTGATGATGCGTCGATCCCACCATCACCGCTGAGCCATACTGTAGGCGATGGCGTCATTGTCAGTGCTCGGTAGGTATGGGATGCATGTCATGATCCGAATCAATGCCACCAGGTAAATCCACTTGAAGATGTTTGAGATGATGAATGAAGTGAAAATCCCTATCATCTTCTTCAGTATGTGCTCTTACGTTGGTCAAAATGAGAGTATCATAGGTAGTATCATGCATGCCAACTAATTATTTTTATTGAGGTGGCACACAATTAAATGAGAAAAGAAAGAATTGAGTATCACAATATGAACACATAATATTAAATGATATATCAATATGTGTCATGCATGACAATAAATAAGGTCACTATGATACTAATCTATGACATTATGCACTGTGGAGGTATTATATGCATGACAGTATCATACGTATGGTACTAGTATATGATACTTTGCATTATGGACAACCTTAGTTTCTTCTGTCAGCACAGCTCACACCTACAACTAGGAGAAAGGGCACACAAGGACATGGTTAGGGTGGGGGTCGAGAGAAAGGATGTAAATGAGTGAGACGCTCCACGGCAAGTCGTAGAGGATCGGGTAGCTTTGAAACGGAACCGACATCGAGACACGAGTCTAGTGGCTGTTAGGTTTAATCTTGATTATGTATCTACATATTTGTTTGAGTCCTGCATATAGTATAGATGGTCTAAGGTAGTTGTCCATCGACAAGATGTACGTGCGATGCGTACGTAGACGGCGAGTCGTCGGCAAGTTTCATTGTGCATGGTGTGATACTATTGCCGTGTGAGGCGGCGAACACGTGAGATGCCAAGTGCCGTGTGAAGCGGCTGCACAAGGATTAGAGCCAGCGGCCAGCAATAGTCCAGCCGAGTGGATCAGCAACTCTGTTGTGGCCTTGAGAAGAGGTCCTAGTGTTAGATGTGGTCAAGTGTGTAGTGGACGTGGGCGTGCATGTAGACATGTAGTTAGCGGTTAGTTGGTTAGTGGCTAGACGTAGTGGCCTGTTGTGAGTCTGGTCCTTTGTGTATAAATATTGCATTGGGTTAATGGGAAAGAAGGCCGTGAGGGCTGAGCACCAAAGATGTAGCACTAGTGTTCACCAAGGAGCAGACCCTCTTGGCAAAGCCGCGGCTGTCTTCTCTTGATGTATGTGTGTGTGCGCGTATGTATGGAGTTCCTTTCCCTGCGTGTGTGTTCTTGTGTGAGACAAAACAGGCGAGGAAGAGAACGTGAGAGAGCTGTGTGTGGCAGCGCAAGGAAGAAGAGCAGCGCCGCGAGGAGGCGGCGCCAACAGTGGCGGCGTGAGGCATTAAGGGCTCGATTTGCATGCAGCCATGGAAAACATCAAGAAATTACTGATGGAAAAAATTAGGAGGGGAGACGGAAGCTCGCGGCTGACTAGATTTGAATCGCAGAATGATGACAGCAGCCGCCATTGACATGCTATTTGAACGGAGAGATGAGGTGAAAAAATGGGTTAGGACATGCTTATGCATGGCAAGCGGTGGGTAATATTTTTAAACTAACAATTCTAAGAATGCAAAATGATGTATCTAATGGATGCGGTTTTTTAATGGTAAAGTGGGTAATTTTTCTTTACTTAAAATTAACGGCTACAAACTGAAGTCTAACAAATGAATGATCAAATCTTTCTTATTATCTACTCCCTCCATCCTATAATGTAAGACGTTTTTTGACACTATGGGACGGAGGGAGTACATTAGACCCGTATTTACGTTTAGTATATATAATAGATGCTCCCTATGTCCCATAATATAAGAACGTTTTTACTACACTAGTGTCAAAAACGTTCTTATATTATGAGACGGAGGGAGTAGAAGATAGAAGAAGATAGTAGATATAATAGATAGATAGAAAAGATGAGGATGCCAATTTTTTGCAGGTCATTTTCAAGGTTATGAGATGGATCTGTACATGGTCCTTATATACTGCAAGTCGTGGAAGTGCGGGAGCATATGACATATGGGGGGCACGGACGCACGGCTCACTCGCCACGGGCACAGCACGCCAAGTGCGCGCACACACACTGGTCTCAACGACCGTCGTGTCTTATTTTCTAACAGGGTTCACGTTTATTACTGCAAAGGACCGAGTCCTGCAGAGGACCAAGATTCCCAATGGAATAGAGATGCTTTCGTCGGAATCAATACAGGTAGTAGAAACGATGTGTGACCCGTGTGTCCATCTGTGCCAAACGAGTCAATATGTGGACCAATGACTAGTTGGAGGATATCTGGGCTGCCCAACTCAGAGCCTCACAACAAGATGATAATCCGTGTTTTTTTCTCTAAAAAAATAGACACCTCACCAAAAAGAATGAATCAAGACAATCCTTGCCACAACTTGGTATAACAACACGACACAGCAAAGACTATGGATGTGCACCAGTCAGGACTTGTGCGTTGACAGTAGACTTGCAATTCCTTTTAAAGTTGTTGGCATCTCCATGGAACAACATCATCGAGCGGGGTGCTACTTCTCTTCATCTTGCGACTACGCACGCACCCTCTCTGCTATTGCTATTGTGTGAGGTGCGTATCTACTATTTCACCTCGGCTTAATTATATGTTATGCCTTCATTTTTTTTAAAGAATATACTAGTAAGCAAGTGAACGTACAATCTAAAGCAATTTTGTTAACTATTAGGATTATAACTTTTCTTAATATGTGCATCACTCTCATGTCTCATTACTGTTTTTTGAAGAAAGTAATAGAAGCTTTCACTGAAAATTACAACCTTTTTTCCCAAGCACCGTAAGAGGATCCAATCAAACTTACTACCACTACCATGTGAAATAGAGTAGTTCCTATAAAGCATACAGTCAAATTTCTAAAACTTGATTTTAGTATATATATATATACAAAATATTTAAACCCGTAAGTTAAAGTAGTGTAATAGGATTTTCCATGCACAATAATTGCGTATTGTAGAAATTTGTTTTGTTTGATTTCTAAAAATACAATTAATTTGTAAATGTTCAGTGTATTGTATACAGATTTGAGGATTGTTCTTCGTCAATATACGTGTGTTAATCTTCTGCATAAAGTCTTGTATTGATACGTGGTTATAGTGTTGGCAAACCACCTTTATTATATATTTGCTAATATATGTACTAAATTAGCGACAACTAATATGAAACGGGGAGGGTAATATACATGCTACTATCCAGCATATTTTTCGATAATGGGGGTTTTTTTTTTTGAAAAAAGGCAAAGGATTTGCCATTTTCATTGATTAAGGAAGAAGGTTTTAGACAAATTGCCGCAAAGCGGGGGACAAAGAACTACTCTCGCGGTACAATACTTAAGTGGGTGGCACCTGCCATAGCCCAAAGATGGGTCTCCTCTTTGATCTTCGCGACGACCATCGTCGTTGTCGTGGCAGTGTTGCGAAAGACCCTTGCATTACGCTCTTTCCAAATCTCCCAGGACATAAGCATGAACAAGGAGGCAATAACCTTTCTCTAGTTTCCGCGCTCAATCACATTTTTAATCCACCAATCTCGAACTGAAGCCTCAAATCTCCAGCTCATCACCACATCACCATGTAGGCCAATCCACGCAGCAAACTCAACCTAAACACGCTGGGAGAACCTACACTGGAAGAGAAGATGCGCCGCAGTTTCCTGGACTTGCTTGGAAAGCGGGCAAAGGTTGTCGTTCGGCCAGCCACGGCGGAGCAATCGATCGGCCGTCCATACTCTGTTTTGAATTATCAACTAAGCAAAAAACTTGCATTTCGGAGGGGGCCAAACCTTCCAAACAGCAGCAGACATGATGCTAGTCGTGTGTCCTGCAAATTGCACCATATAGGCAGTCGATGTCGAGTATTCTCCTTGAGAGGTGAACTTCCAGAGGATACAACACAATGAGCATACACTCGGACTCTGCATAGCTAAGATACACACAACACACACACACAATCACTGCGGAAAAAAAATGAAGCCATCGAAACAACCTTATTATATTTGTGTTTCGCTTTGACAATCTGCTATATACTATCCATCATATAGCAGATCACCTTATTATATTTATGTTTATGTTTATTTTCTTTCTTCTTTTGCAGTAAACCCAGCACAAGCAGATAGATGGCTGCCAGTACACCGACAACTGATGCAACTGGAGGACAGTCAACGATGAACGAACGGATCCTGAAAGCAGCCACCTCTGGGGATTTCTGGGACATTGAGGTGTTGGCTACAGAGCGTTCAAGCATTCTTCTTGGAGTAACTCCGCAAGGGAACAACTGCCTCCACATATCCACCATTCATGGGCACGAAGAGTTCTGCTTGTATGCGTTGGCACTAGAGCGTTCTCTCCTTGAGAATGTCAACTGCGAGAACGAGACGCCGCTTGTCATTGCCGTTTCACATGGCCACGCCTCTTTGGCTTCTAAATTACTCCAACAATGCTGCGGAAGACCACGATTGAGTCGAGCAATCTTGCAACAAGATAGGTATGGATTTAACGCACTGCACCATGCTATTCGCAATGGCCACAAGCAACTTGCGCTGGATCTGATAGCAGAAGAGCCTGCCCTGTCGGGAGCTGTGACCAAGTACAATGAGTCACCCATGTTCATGGCCGTGATGAGGAATTTTGTAGATGTTTCCGAAAAGCTACTAGACGTCGGGGATTCTTCTCACGTAGGACAGTATGGACGCCATGCTCTTCATGCTGCAGCTAGAAATGGAAATAAAGGTGAGACCTGAGGAATATAAGTTATGGTTACAAAAGTACATATGTACAGCAAACTAGAGCTAGCGTAGTTCATGTTTACTAATAGTCTAATACTCGACGGTCATTTTTCATATCAAAGACACGTCGTAACATCACTTGGTTGTTAACCATCGTTCATGCATGTCTTGACTTGATTTCAGATATTGCTCTCCAAATTATGGAGAAACGTCCTGGCCTGGCCACAGAAGCAGACTGGGATGGCATTACTCCATTAAGAATGGCTATATCTTATAACAAGGTTGATGTGCTACAAGTATTACTGGAACAGAGTTCTTCTTTAGCCTATGAAACCGACAAGGATGGCTATCCTCTCCTCTGTTCTGCTGCAACTCGGGGTCAAGTTGATGTTGCTCGTGCACTTCTTAAATTTTGTCCAGATGCTTTCTATTGCCGTCTGGTAATTGAAGAGAATTCATTAAGTGGTGATACCTTGACATGCCTTCACATAGCTGTAAAAAATGGCCATCTGGAGTTTGTCAAATTTATCTTGCAGACACGACAACTTCGGAAACTTATTAACATGCAAGACAAGGTTGGAAGAACCGCTCTACATTACGCAGTCGAGCAATGCGATCCTAGACTTGTTACTGCTTTATTATCCCATGAGAGTATAGATCCAACAATTCTGGACAACCGTGGGAATTCAGCGGCTTCGCAGTTGTCGAGCATCACAACTGATGACAAGACTTTGGATTGGGTTCGTAATTATGATATAGTATAGTGAACCATGTAGCTAGTATTTATGGATGTACTACAAAACCTTTTTAATCCTTATGTTCATTTGCAGAAGGAAGTGCACGTTCTCATGTCAAAAGCTGATCCCAATGATGATGACATATCCTTGTATAATCTTCACAAGGGAGCTAAGAAACGGGAAACTATTGAATCAAGGAGGCAGAGAGAGGCAATGACGCAAAAATACAGAAGCAACACATCATTAGTGGCAATCCTCCTTGCAACAATCACCTTTACTGCTGCTTTCACTCTACCCGGAGGATATAGCAGTGATTCTGGAAATGCGGGACTTCCCACCATGTCTGGAAAGGTTACATTTATAGTGTTCTTGATCTTTGACACCTTAGCAATGTGCTCTTCATTTGTTGTGGCCTTTATATGCCTCATGGGAAAGTGGGAGGATGATAAGTTCACAACATGTTACATCTCCGTAACTAAGAAGCTTACCTGGTTTGCATACTTGGCGACAATCACGGCTTTTTCAACTGGATTGTACCCGGTGCTGGCCCCACATCTCCAATGGTTGGCCATTCTGATTTGCTCTCTGGTAGCTTTTTTCTTCATCCTTACTATTTTCATAGCAAAATGGCCTTCCATGAAGCTCAGTTTTCGGTTGGGTCAAATTTGGCATGACTTGGAGCTCAAATTTGTGCAATCGTTTGACCACCAATTCCAATTCCAGTGACATGGTCTGACCTCCACAATTCATTGTATGGTTATGATTTTAAAATATTTTACAAGTCGTGTGTAATGAACAATGTTGGATATCATATAGTATTGTTAATTTATTAGGAAAACTGCAATGCACTATTCACTTGTATTTTGTTTAAATCTAATGCAGTGCTTTCATCACCGCAGAGATGGTTCTTTGTTCATGCCACATCCAATGACAATTGGCATGTGTTTATTTGCATTTGAAAGACAAGATTTCCCATGGAATTAAAAAACATATTCTCTAGAGCACCATAAATAAATATTATTGTAATAACTCAATATTGTTTAACTAACATAACTAAAACAATGTGTTTGAATGGTTCTCTTCCTCGTGGGCAATTCGTGAGGTGACTCGCGCTCATCACCTACCCCAGCAAGTCCGTCCCATCCCCCTTCCCCTCCGGCCTCTTTCGTCCCTCCGAGGTGTAAAATCAAACATTTCTAGTCCCTCGCTGATGAGGACAACTCTGAGACGGAGGCCGATGAGCCCTCAAGGGATCTCGCGGTCTGTCTTGTGGATCTAGCTCTGCTCTGTGTTGGATTGGATTCGGGTTCCAGTAGACTACATGCCGCACTATGTTCAAACGAAAGGACGGGGTCAAAAAATGAGATCAGTGTCTTCCCAGGTTGTTTCCTGCATATTAACACTCTAGCAACAGGCGTCTCATGGGCCCAAGCTGACTGAGCAGGCTATGTCAGCACGGATAATGGCTGGAAATAGTGGATTGACTCGTTCACACATAAAGTGGACCAAAGAGACCGATTCATCACATGTTGAGAGAAATGTGACCAATGTGCTCATCTCGAGTTCAGTGACCAAAGATGTGTTAATCTATTTTAATAATATAGTAGATAGATGATAGTCCCTTCGCAAGCATCTAGCATGTGCCTTAATCTTGACCGATATGTGTGTACCTAATGGCCACCTGAATCAAGAGTGATCACATTCAAAATGTATCTTGATCGATCGATCTCAGAACTAGGGCTGCAAACGAGTCGAGTTGGACTAGGCCCAACTCAACTCATATTAAAATTTGAGCAAGCTCAAAATGGGGGAAGCACAAGGTCGAGCTGTAGAAAGTGGCTCGTGCTAAACTTGTTACGATCTCGAGTCGATCTCGAGCTAGTTTCGAACTAAATAAGATAAGGTTTAAAATAATTTAAGGAAAAAAGTTTAAACAAGATAAGCCACAACATAAAAAATCACTATAAAATTATACTTATTCTTTCTCAATTCTAGACTGGTAATTAATAACTAGAGATCATGGATGAGCTAGCAAGAGAAGAAATGAAGGTCAGTTTGCTCTCAAACTTTGGCCAAGATTACATGATATTGAATGTATGGCTGGCCCCATATCGTATTGAGGCTAAATTTTCTCCATGCTTAATGTCCATGTTTGCTAGTAGGTAAAATGAAGAGAAAAATCATACACAACATATATGGCAATAAATGATCATAAATTTGTAATAGGCATGAAGATTATTTAATATGCTTACATGATATCGAGCTATCGAGCTAAAATCGAGTGAACGAATGTTGGCTCAAAATCAGCTCATTTCTCGATCGAGCTAGATAAAGTGCTCATACTCAGGTCATTTCTATTTGAGTCGATCTCGAGTTGAGCCAAAATACGAGTCGATCTCGAGCTCGATGACCCAACGATAGAAGGTTAGCAATTTTTTCGGCCAAAATACGTCCAACGATGAGCCGGCGACGGCGCCTACGTCATCCATGCCGGCTTCACCATGAAGAAGGCGTAGGCGCACTTCGATTCCGTCATGGCGGAGGTACAACAGGAGGAGCAGTCGTTGCTCCGGATGGTTACCAAGATCAGCCATATTGACAATAGTGAAACAAACTTGCAGACTTGTACCCTGCAAAAGAAAAAGCATGCAGACTTGTTGCTTGTTACCTTTTGTTAGAAGGTTAGCAATTTTTTCGGTGCTTGTTAGCTTACTACAAGGCCCATGGGCCTGGCATGTGCATTGGGCTAGCTTACAGTGGACATCCCGATTCGATAATCCCCTAGCCAACCTAGCCACCGCTCCACTTCGCGCCGCCGTGTCCCTCTCCGGCGATTGATAGAGCGGCACGACCGCCATTCCTCCTCCCTGTTGCGCTGCTAGGTTAGTGAGCAACGGTGTCGTACTACTACATCGTGTTAATGCTAAAAAATCGCACGCTGCTCCCCCCCCC
>LR738714.1:791294584-791315219 GCA_902687465.1 Secale cereale | reverse complement strand
CCCCCCCCCCCCGGTGGGGTTGTCCCCGTCTCTGCCTGCTCTGCTCTTCTTCCCTCTACCCCGACAACGGCAATTCGTTCATCTGGTTAGGGCTGAGGGCTGTGCGACGGCGATTCTGTCTACCTGGAAGACAATAAGCTAAACTCCGCGGCAATCCGGTCATAAGATGGCTCAAGTTCATCTGGAAATCATGGGTTTCCCTTTTTTCATTTGGGGGTCGTCGGCCGATGCTAGCTAACTTGTGCAGGTAGGGGGACAAATTAATATCTTGAAGTAATAATAAAGCGGCTATCGTTTCTCCCCATCCGTCATTAAAATTACCTCCGAAGTTGACACAAATTACCCACTATGCCACCCATAAGTGGAAAACGGTTCGATTTCCTATATGGGTCTTTTCTTTGGTTTATATAAAGTGCAGCCCTAATGAAACACAATCATACAGCTAGCACACTGGCCAAATCATTACTCCACCACCCAAGTGACCAGAGTTTGAACCCAGCCCACCCCTTTTTCTTTTTCACTTCTTATTTTTTGTGTAAAATAAAATGATTTTTAAAATATTCATATCTTTCAAATCCTAACTCCAAATCTGACATGTTATATATGAAAATCGCTTAAAAAATGTGTAGATTTCAAATATGCTATTAGCATGCATGTTACTAATTTCTAGAAGAAAGTTTATGCTGCAATCTTAATTAATACCTTATCTGACATGTGACAATCACATAGAAAAATGTGTAGAATTTAAATATGATATTATCTTGCATGTTACTAATTTCTATAATAAAGTTTATGGTGGAACCTTAATTAATACCTTCTCTATATTGGGTATTTTGAAAATTCCTATTACATATGTTTCCTATCCCATTTAAATTGAGTAGATATGATAGTTTCATGCTCTCACAAAATATATTATGGACACTATAACTGATGTTGACTCCTACTAGCTACCATATGCTAAAGGTTACAATAGGTACATAGTCATCCAGTTTTCCATCATGCATAATAACAAACTTATATACGATGATGTACACTAAACTGTTGATACGAGTTTTATGTAAACAAGTGGCTTAATGTTGATCTCCATATTTTTTTTGAAAATCTTCCCATAAATATTTTTTAAAACACCGTCAGTACACTTTAGAAATCCATAAATATTTTTGAAAACACCGTCAGTACACTTTAGAAATGATCCAATCGTTACGTTTTTATGCAATATCACTTATCATGTTGCTTGTTGCGTACAGATTTCAAGGGAATTGCTGATATCGTCCAGTGTGCATAAGGGGGTGATTTGTTTCCCATTGCAATGCACGGGCATTCTTGCAAAATATTATCCACCAATGCCACCTTTTTTTAGAAGAGCCAATGCACCTATAAGTGACAAAAAAACGTTTTGCAGGGAATCCCCCGACTGGGCCGGCCCATGAAATATGGCCCTCCTATACTGCACTCTGCGGGCGGGAGAAGACGCAGCGCAGCCATTTGGGCCAGCCCATGTGCGGGCGGCCAGATATTTTATTTTGTTTTATTTTATATTAATTTATATTCATTTTCTTTATACTTTAAATAATTTGGGATATAAAAAAATTCTGCCAATTTAAAAAATGATAATTTTGTAACAAAATGCTCAGTAATACATAAAATGTTTGTAATGACAAAAAATGCTCGGGGCTTTTCTATAAATGTTGGCAGATTAAAAAACAATGTTCGAATTTTTGAAAAATATATTGGTAAAATCATAAAAATATGTGTATTAAAAATTGTTAATGAAACTGAAAAAAATGCTTACCAATTTTAAAAATGTTCATGAATCATAAAAAAATCCTTCAATTTTCAGAAGAAATCATGAATTACAAAAGAGTTTATTGATTCATAAAGTGTTTGAAGATTCAAAAAATGTTGATGCATTTCACAAAATGTTAGTGAATTGTTTTTAAACGTCCACCAATTTCGAAAGAATGTTCGTCTATTCTAGAATCGTTCGCCGATTCAACAGTAAATGCTTAAAAAACATTCACAATTTATAAAATGTTTGCAAATAGTAAAAAAAATGTTCATGGTTTTTAATAATTTTTCCAAATTTGCAGAAATGTTCACAAATGATTGAAGGTATGTAGTTAAACAAGAATGCTGTTGATTCTTTGTGACTATATACCCACATGAATTTTGAAGAATTTACCGAGGCGTAGATCGGAATATTATATTATTATTTTTCTATCATTTCTTGAAATTCAGAAGAAAAAAAATTGAATTACCAAGTTTTTTTACCACCGTGATATTTTTTTCGAAAATGTGATGATTGCTTCAAGTTGCGAATAAATTTTAAAAATGGATCATTTTCTTGCATTTGTGCACAAAATTTTAAAATCATGCAATGAGAGGTGAACAAAATGTGGTCATACCCATTGGAAATCATGCAATAAGAGGTGAAAAAATTCAGTTTTTCTATTATTTTGCTTTTTTTTTTAATTTACTGTTCAACATGAGTATTTTTTTTTCACGGGTGCACCGAGTGTCGAAAGACCAGGAAATTTGGCACGCACCTTAGAGCATCTCCAGCCGTGCCCCAGGAAGGCCTCCCCAGGCGATTTTTTCGCGCCGGCGCCGAAAAAACGACCCAGTCGCGTCCCAGGAGCCCGATTTTCGCCGGCTTGGGCCGAAAACAGCGCCGGCGGACCCAGGCCGAACCCGGTGCGCTGGGGGCGCCCGGGGGCGCCGGAGCGAGCTGTTTTGGCGCGAAAAAGCCGCGGACCAGCCGCGTCAGCGACACGGCGCCCCGTCTTCCCCCAACGGCCTCGGTTCCCGCGGGGAATCAATGGCAAGGCTGCCGCCGGTCAGCCTTGCCATAGATTCCTCACGGGCGGCGCGTCACAGGACGGCGCGCCGACGCCTCCCCTCCCTCGCACGCGTACACACGGGCGCAGCGCGGCTATATAGCCGGTGGCCTCACTCGCCTGTGCCCACACCAGCCTCGCCCCTCGTCGCCGCCCAGCCCCTCCCTCGCCGTCTACCTCTCCCGAGCGCCGCCGCCCAGCCCCTCCCTCTCCCTCTCTACCTCTCCCGAGCCCGTCGCCATGGCAGAGCGTTTCCCCCGGAGACGAGGCGGCGGCCAACGGCTTCGGCCGCCGTTCTCCGCGAACAGGAGTCTTGGCTCCTGTTCCAGGCGAACATCCTGACGCCGCCGGACATGCGCGCCGGGCCGACGGGGTGGAGACTCAGCGACGGGTGAGTGGCCCTTCCCCCGTTGCCCGACGCCGTGGCAAAGCCCAAATACTTCGCCGAGGAGGTCGAGGTCGTGCGCGCCTCCCTCACCGACGCCCAACTCTCCCTCCCCCAGTACGCCGCCGACAACCATGCGGCTTGGGCGGCGTCCTTCGAGCGCCACCAGCAGCAGCGCTTGGCGTCCACCAACGGCGCGCCGCTGGTCGGCGGCCTGAAGAACAGCGAGGGGCGCCACCTGTGGTGGGGCGTCCTCGGCCGCACACTCGAGGGCGTGCTGACGTACCTCGAGGGCGGCAACGACCCGCCGTTGGCGTACCCGGCGAGGGTGGCCGCCCCGGCGCAGCACCGACGCGCCGGGCCATGGGCGCCAAGGAGGTTCGTGTCCTCCAACTCTTCTTCCTCCTCGCGATCTTCATCACACTCCTCCGGTACTCCGGCCCTGCTCGGCGTTAAGGCCGAGCCCGCGGCGGAGACGCCGCTCGGCCGGCGCACTCGCAGCGCCGGCATCGTCATCAACGAGGGCGGCTGGCGCGCCTCCTCGTCGGCTCCTCCTCCGCGCTTCGTGAAGCCAAAGACGGAGCCGGGGCTCGCGCTGGTGAAGAAGGAGCCGACCGCGCCGGTGAAGACGACGGAGCTCGACGACGACGACGCGGCCCTGGAATGGGCGTGCAGGGACTCCATAGTGATGGAGAAGGAGCGGCTGGAGAAGGCGAAGGAGCGCTAGTGTGCCGCCCTGCGCCGCTTCGCGGAGCGCCGACGCGGCCGCGACGAAGGCGGAGTCGTCGTCATCTACGACAGCGGACGACGACGACGACGACGACGCGCCGCCACCAGTCCGCCATGGCGACGCCGGGCAAGGGTCCAGCAGGGGCGCCCGCGTGAAGGTGGAGACGGCCGACGACGACGATGGCGGCGACGGCGGCGACTTCAGCCAGTTTTTTTAGATTAGTTTATATATATATGTGCTATGTAATGAAAATCCGCGAACTTCGCCGAACTGTGCCGAAATTTATCGTGTTTGGCCAAAATTTATCGTGTTTTTAGCCGAACTTCGCCGAACTGTGATATACTTCTTTTATTTTAAAACGCGCCTGGGGCGGCCCTTGAGCCGGCGGCTGGGGACCAACTCGTCCCCAGACCCAATTTTTGCGCCGGCTCACCCCCAGGCGGCGATTTTAGGCGCCCCCTGGGGGGCCAACGGCTAGAGATGCTCTTACACATGTAATCATATTGCATGACAAAAAAATCAGATTTTTTTTGAACTTTTTTTTATTTTATTTTATCAAAGTAACTGTTCAAAATCAGATTTTTTTTGAACTATTTTTTTCAAAGTAACTGTTCAAAATCTGGTCAAACCAGGTCAAAGTCTGGGTGGTCAAACCTGGTCAAAATCTGGTTTACGACTAAACTTAGCTGGTTTTGAGACTTGAATGACTAGATGTATACCAAAATCTTAAGGGACCAAGTCTCTACTTTTTTGAAACTTGAGGGACGAAAAACATACTTTTCTCATTAACTTTGGATAGGGCCATGGAAGTTTTTTTGTGTTCAGATGTCTCAAGATACTTCTGAAGTTCTTTTTGTTTTGTTTGAATGCCGTGGCCCAGCGCATAAATAATCTTCTCGTTTATGACTTTAAAAAACTTGTAATCATCGGCAAAACCTTCCACTGGTCTGCAGTAGAAGCAAATTTCGTTTATTTGCAGCTATGGTTTGCTATACACCAACTGTCTGGAACTGGAATGCTTGGGCAGCATGCATGGGAACTCGGACAGTGCATGTGTTGGTTGGTTCATCTCTGAATTATTGCTTGAGCCTGCAGTCTTCAACCCTCTTCAGAATATTATGGGTGGACAGGCTGATGAAAGCAGGGGAAGACAACGCCCGATTCGATATTTCTACAACGCCTGAATAACTGTATGTGCATGTGTTGCTTCTGTTCGGACCTCAAGATGACCAGACCTATGAGGCCATCTTCACATTTTCTCCGGATAAATGGCAGCGCGTATCTTCTGGATTTGCGTGTGACATCCTTCCGCAAGGACCATGTTGATTTCTCTACATCGTTCTAATCTTATCAGATGTCCCAGAAAGGATTTACAACCAACATTCTACTACTGGTGTGGAGAGGTCATGCTACAATATGGATGAGAAGGTTATACTATTCGGCGTTCTCCAGAAGCAGCAGCAACATCCGGAGAACGCCGAAGAGGAAGATGGTGGAATTCGGGACCGGAAGGGATGACTGGCTGCGGCAGCAGTATGGTGGACGCTGGAACCCCAAGGTGAGTCCTTTTTAGTCCAGGTGCTGCTACCGATTGTCATCATCCAGGGTTTTTTTTAAAGGAGGATGGCCCTGGCTTCTGCATCGGAACGATGCATGTGGCCATTTTATTAAATTAAACCAAACAAATTCCGTAATTTAGTACAGCTCGTAAACGGAGCACAAAAGATAAAAAAAAAAGAGGATAAAAATGGCCACAACCGGCGATGTAAGAAGGTTAGATGACTAAACACCTATCATATTAATGGACCGTCATCCACAAAACGAATCTAGGTTTGTGCCTCTCGCCGACGCCGCCATAGATCAGCCTCGTCTCTAGTGGCCCTAGGACCATGGGGGCATGGTGGAACTTGGCAAGGGCCGACGGGAGGGCTTTGTTGTTAGTCGTTCCTTCGAGTTTTGTTAGGGTTTGTGTCCTGTTCAGAAAGATGAGACGGCAGCAGCTCTCTGAAAATGGAATAAAGGTCTCCCTGCCTAGCCCCGTTCCGGTGGTGCGTCTAGCATCATTGGTGGGCGTGTGAAGGTGTGTCTCCGGCGGATCTATCCTCGGTGGATTTGCTCGGATCTGATTGTTTTTCGTCTATATTGTGTGTCTTCGGGTTGGATTCTTTTGATCTACGTTATTCTTCATCGGCGACGGTTGCTGTTCTGGAGCGCTGGTCCTATGGGGCCTTAGCACAACGACTTTCCGACTGTTTACTACAAAAAGTTGTGCCCAATTCCGGCGAGGGAGGGGCGATGACGGCGGCGTGCCTTCGGCTCGCTTCAGTGCTTGTAGTCGTCGCTAGATGGTCTACGGATCTGGATGTAATTTTATTATTTCTTATGTTCGTTGTACTGCAATGATTGAAGATGAATAGATTGAAAGTTTTAACACACAAAAAATGGACCGTCGTCCAAACCGGTTGTAAATAACCCGTGCGACCATCTCACATCGATTGCACTCAATAACCAAAAGCTCCCTGGAGTCCTTATGAGTTAATAACGATCACGTACAGATCCAAATTGTAGCTCTGTGGATAACCTGCAAAAAGTTTATAAGATTTTGTCTGTTAAAGATCATATCATTTCTGCAGTTTTACATAGGCCAAAATAATGTGCATATTCCTATCGAATACGTCCTCAATAACCAGGGCCGTTGAGAGGCCTGTGCGAGCTGTGCGCTCGGACAGGGCCCCAAAACTCGAGGGCCCCCGATTAGGGTCATATACGTGTATATGTATAGTTTGAAAAAAAAAATAGTTTTAGGCCATACGTGCCTTTGTGTGTCGCTTGGAGGCTAAGAACACTCGTTTCGGCCTTCGTGGGCCTATTCCCCTCAAGACCCGCTGTCCATCCTTGCGTGGATCGATCCGAGTGATCGTAGACGAAAGGACAGCACCAACCACGTACACGTACATCGTTCCGTGACTTCTGCCGTTCCCTATTCCCTGTCCCTAATCTAATCTCATCGTTTTCCATCTTGTTCCCGTGTGGTTGCGTGATCGATATTTTCGGGATGACTGAATCGGCAGCACGTCGGCGATCGCTTTGCAACCAGGCGACGGACGCTTGCGAGCCCCGAACGCCACCGCACGCCGCTCCGGCCAGCACTGCCCGCGGTGCTGCCAAACAGAAGGCCAACCGCAACCGGTGCCCTACGCTCCTCCCCTTTCCTCTGAAATTTTGATGCAAACTGCAAAGTTGTATTAAGATTTTACTAATATGTTTTTGGAATGATTTTTTTGTCTAAATTGTTGAAGTTCAGAAGTTGTCACAAATTCAAGATTTTCAGTAGTTGCTCATCCTGTGGTCCAAGTCCAAAATCAAGGTTCTATCTGATTCTAACTACATGTACAAGTTACAAGCCTATATTTTATGCTAGTTCATCAGTTCAAATGCACCGATATTATTTTTTGTTTGGTTAGTAAACATTACAAATCATGCATTCTAGTTCTAGAAGAAAGTATGATTCCGGTGCCTTAAAGCGTAAGAAGAAACATACATTAGAAGAAAATGCTAAATCTTAAAGGAGTTAATTCTCATCCAGGATTTAATTAAGAAAACTTTCTAAGAAACAACATAAATTTAAATTCTATAGCTATATATGATTATGATTGAGTTATTGTATGTTTTTTTTCAATTGTTGGGGCCCGTTTTGCTTTTCGCAACGGGGCCCCGAATTCCTGGAGACGGCCCTGCCAATAACTGGTTTCACTCCAGCAAGCCATGTCACAAATAACATGTCAATGCTCGCTGGAGGGGTAATGTTAAAGGTTATATGTACTGTACGTCATATATGTACCGTACGCCATAGCAACTTAACAATAGGGCAATCAATGAATAGGCATTGTATCGTTTCATCATTGTCACAAAACAATAACGTGGACTACATGTCCATCTTGGCTTTAGTAAGTTATCTTTGGTAAAAATCACTTCCTTGTAAATAAACCGCATGAAGATTTTGATTCTTAGTGGAACTTTAATTTTCCAAATATGAATTGATCTCAGGATTGGGTCAGAATTGATTAGATCGAGATACATGGATTTCACCGTGAACCCGCTGTTCCTAGTTAATTTCCATTGAAACACTGATCCAAAAGTTGAACATCCATCAACCTTCACACCAGATGCAACCAGGAGTTCCAACACTCTTCCACTAGAAATCGCCTGGACTGGATGTTTAATGGGCCGATTGTAATACCGTAGCAATGTAATCCTCCTTAGGTTGTAAGTCATCATACAGGTGGCGCAGTTATTAGAGACTGTTAAGAGCCATCGTCCACGTGTGCGTATCTTGTGCCAATACTCGCTAGGTTGAGCTTGATTACACTTGAATAATTTACCCATATGCCTCTCTGACATACTGTGTGTTGGTCTCGAGTAAGTTAAACTAGAACACCGCAATGCCACACGTTACAAAATTAGACCACACCAGAAAATCCATGAAAACGAGGAGCAGTTTATATCGGCAGCTTTAAGCATGCATGGCAAACCATCAAGATGCCCCCGCCTTGCCCTCCTAGCCTTTCCCATGTCCACCAGTAGCGAGTGGCCAGAAACGAGCACCGTGTTATTAGCAACCACTTCCCCGCCATTGTCCGAGCTAGGGTCGTGGCGAGCTATTCTTGCACAACACAACAAGCTCCCCAATGATGGCCCAGCCTAGCCTCCTCCTCCTCCTCGCCGCGGCGGTGGTCCTCTCGCTGTCACTCTGTGACGCACACAACAAGCTCGCCAAGAAGAGCAATGACGTTGTCAACGGCCCCCTCCTCACCTCCAAGATCGGCGCCAAGCGCACCCTCATCGTCGGCCCCAACGACGAGTTCAAGACCATCCAGTCCGCCATCGACGCCGTGCCCCAAGGCAACTCCGAGTGGGTTGTCGTCCACCTCCGTGCCGGCGTCTACACGTACGTCCACCTCCGCGCAACTAGATGAAGGCGTATATGTGTTTGTTGGGTGTGGGTGGGTTTTCACTTTTCACAAATGCGCATGTTCGATCGTATGGATGCAGGGAGAAAGTGGTGATTCCGGAGACGAAGCCGTTCATCTTCGTGAGGGGGAACGGCAAGGGCCGGACGTCCATCTCCTACGAGTCCGCCTCCCCACACAACACCGAGTCGGCCACGTTCGCCGTGCACGCAGACAATGTCATCGTCTTTGGCATTAGCTTCAGGGTGCCCTCCTAGTTACTTTCCTCCTCTCGAATTGCCACCCTGTGTATAACTTCGTCCAAAGAGCTTATTTTCATACGTGCGCGCAGAACGCGGCGCGCGCGGGGCTGCCGAACAACCCGGAGATCCGCACGGTGGCAACAATGGTCAGTGGCGACAAGGTGGCCTTCTACCATTGTGCCTTCTACAGTCCCCACCACACCCTCTTCGATAGCGTTGGCCGGCACTACTACGAGAGCTGCTACATCCAGGGCAACATCGACTTCATCTTCGGCGGCGGCCAGTCCATATTCCAGTGCGCGGAGATCTTCGTGAAGCCCGACCGGCGGACGCCGATCCTGGGCTCCATCGCCGCGCAAGACCGCAAGGAGGAGAGCGGCAGCGGCGGCTTCGTCTTCCTCAAGGGGAAGGTGTACGGTGTCGGGGAGGTGTACCTGGGCCGTGCCAACGAGGCCTACTCGCGCGTCGTCTTCGCCGACACCTACCTCTCCAAGACTGTCAACCCTGCCGGCTGGACCAACTACAACTTCTCTGGCAGCACCGAGTACGTCACGAACGCACAAACAAATTCTAACAACGATCAAGCATCCGGCCCATGAATTAATTGCAAATCTTGAAATAATATTTGTCTTTCAAGCAGCTCAATTTGAACTGCTAGAAAGACAAATATTATGGTACAGAGGGAGTATAATATGTCTGTGCTTGCTCTGATTTTGCAGACATGTGATGCTCGCGGAGTTCAACTGCACGGGTCCGGGGGCCGACGCGTCGCAGCGTGTGCCATGGTCGCGGCGGTTAGACCAGGCGGAGGCGGCCAAGTTCCTCACCGTCGACTTCATCAACGGCAAGGATTGGCTCCCAGCGTTCTACTACTGATCATCGGACCCAAACAACATTAAGTGCTTACTTGTTGCTTGCTTCAACTCCCTCTTGTAATGTTCATCTGTTAGCAATGTTCAAATTCTGACTGAGGCTATATGATGGATATCTGTAGATATAATTTTGTGATTCGTAACACGTAGGTGTGCATGTTAATCTACATGTTAGTTAGCGAAGTGTAATGAGGCACCTTATCGAAAGTGTGTGTGACACTGTCACCTGCATCATTGCTTAGTTGGGAATTTGTTATATTAATCTTTGAGAAATTTTAACATGCTCCCTCTTACCCCTCTTTTTACATTGAAGGTAAGAAGTTAAAATTTAATCAAGCCCACTACTTAATGCAATCAATGACTCAGATTTATTTTATACTCTTACCTCTCATGTGAAAAGGATAGGTAACAGGAGCATGTTAAAAAATGTCTTAATCTGATGAATTTCATGGAGCCACACCCGCGCATACTCAGACGGTCCAAGGATGACTGCCAACATGAAATATTGGGTGCAATCATGCTACGCCAGTACATCGTTCTCCTTGCCCTTGTTTTGTTTGTGTGAACTCTCATTCCTAACTAATTAATTAAAGAGATGAGACGAATCATTTTGTCACCGTTCAAAAATGAATTATCCACACCATCATAGTGTATTGACATAGCAAAAAAATAGTTTATTGACATATGGTTTGGCTAATCGACTTGTGAGTTGGATCTTGTTGTTGGGCAGAGTCCTCCACACTAGGACTGGATGACCGAGCGAGCTTTTTGGCTCGGCCCGAAGCTCGCTCTAGCTCGGCCCGTTACGGCTCGGCCCGATACCATAAACGAGCGAGCTGAGTTGTGAAAAGAGGCTCGATTCCCGACCGAGCCGAGCCGAGTTTGGCCCGGTCCAACTCGGTGACTCGCTTGAGGCCCAGCCCAGTTCGCATCGGCCATCCCGGCATTAGGGCACGGGCGACGCAGACAGACTGCAGTCCCTCCGTTCCTCTGTTCGGCGCCGCCTCTTCCCTCACCTCGCCGCGCCGCAAAAACTAGACCGATGGCGACGGGCGACGCGGCCGTTCCTCACCAGATCAAACGCCGGCGGACGCGCCTCCCTTGGTTTCTAGCCGAAGGTGACACGCCTCCGCAGGTACTCTTTTCTTTCTTCCCATCCCTAGCTCGGCACTCAGGCACTCGCCTGCACCGGCGCACGTACTGCAGACTACATACATGCTCCCCTGCATGGCTGCACTAGCGTATGCACGCGATGGAGGGATGGATGAATTCTTCTGCTTGATTGTGTAAAGTCTAGCCGTCGCCGTCCTTGCCACACCTGATGCCGTCGTCGTGCTCGCCGCGCCCGGCAATGGACGGCGCTCTCGGCACAGACAGCGGACGCGCCATTTCATCGCTGCGTCGGCCACCGCCGTTCGTCGCTAGCCCAGCGTCTGCCACCCTGACGCACGCAAACACACACTGACTCTGCTGTAGGCGTGTGCCACACGAGCTGCTCGGGCTGGACCGAGCCATGGGCCAAACGAGCCGAGCCTCCAGAAACAGGCTCGTTCAACCAACGAGCCGAGCCGAGCTCGGCTCGCTTTAGGCGAGCCAAAGGAAGGCTCGGTCTGAACTCGGTCGGCTCGGCTCGTGTCCAGCCCTACTCCACACGCCCATCAAAAACTTGTGGACAGAAGCGTCACCATCTTGGTATATGATTTCACTATGCCTAAGGTTCTCGCACTTGAAACTCATGAGGTCCTGAGAAGATGTGTCAATGTGTTTCACCATCTTCTTAAATCTAAAATCTGAGACCTGTTGAACAACATATGAGAATTAATATTACAGGCTAAATTGTGCTATTGTTATAGTTGGTGAAAGATGAGCTTCTCCAGGTTACGTGAATTCCGCAAGTAAGGTTCCAGCTCCATGAAGTCATCGATAATATACCACTTGTCGAGGGACAAGGTCCTCAGGTTTCTCGAATACAAGAAACATCCAATAGTCCTTACGACACATCAAATCTAAGCCAGCGGGTTTTTTCCTTCGGTAAATTGACTCCCATGTCACATTGCTCTGGTGACCCGGGAGGCTCAAACCTCGCCGCCTCCGGAATCTTCTTCGTCTCCCCTACCGCTACTATCATCAACTTCTTCGCTGGTGGCTGTTGGGGATCGTAGCAGAAAATCAAAAAAATTCCTACGCATCACCAAGATCTATCTATGGAGTAATCTAGCAACGAGGGAGAGGGGAGTGCATCTACATACCCTTGTAGATCGCGATGCGGAAGCGTTGCAAGAACGCGGATGAAGGAGTCGTACTCGCTGCGATTCAGATCGCGGTTGATTCCGATCTAAGCGCCGAACAACGGCGCCTCCGCGTTCAACACACGTGCAGCCCGGTGACGTCTCCCATGCCTTGATCCAGCAAGGAGAGAGGGAGAGGTTGGGGAAGATTCCATCCAGCAGCAGCACCACGGCGTGGTGGTGGTGGAGGAGCGCGGGACTCCAGCAGGGCTTCGCCAAGCACTGTGAGAGACGAGGAGGGAGAGAGGTAGGGCTGCGCCAAGCGAGAGAAGTCAAAATCATGTGTTGGGCAGCCCCAAACCTCAAGTATATATAGGGAGAAGGGAGGGGCTGCGCCCCCTTTAGGGTTTCCCACCCCTAGGGGTGCGGCCACCCCAGATCCCATCTAAGGGTGGCGGCCAGAGGGGGAGAGGGAGAGGGGGGCGCACCAGATTGGGCCTTAGGGTTTGCCCCCTTCCCCTCTATGATGCGCCTTGGGCCCTGGTGGGGGGCGCACCAGCCCACCTGGGGCTGGTCCCCTCCCACACTTGGCCCATGCAGCCCTCTGGGGCCGGTGGCCCCACCCGGTGGACCCCCGGGACCCTCCCTATGGTCCCGGTACGCTACCGATAGCGCCTGAAACTTTTCCGGTTACCAAAACGGAACTTCCCATATATGAATCTTTACCTCCGGACCATTCCGGAACTCCTCGTGACGTCCGGGATCTCATCCGGGACTCCGAACAACATTCGGTAACCGCATACATACTTTCCCTATAACCCTAGTGTCATCAAACCTTAAGTGTGTAGACCCTACGGGCTCGGGAGTCATGCAGACATGGCCAAGACAACTCTCCGGTCAATAACCAACAGCGGGATCTGGATACCCATGTTGGCTCCCACATTCTCCACGATGATCTCATCGGATGAACCACGATGTCAAGGATTCAATCAATCCCGTATACAATTCCCTTTGTCTATCGGTACAGTACTTGCCCGAGATTCGATCGTCGGTATCCCGATACCTTGTTCAATCTCGTTACCGGCAAGTATCTTTACTCGTTCCATAACACATCATCCCGTGATCAACTCCTTGATCACATTGTGCACATTATGATGATGTCCTACCGAGTGGGCCCAGAGATACCTCTCCGTCACACGGAGTGACAAATCCCAGTCTCAGTTCGTGCCAACCCAACAGACACATTCGGAGATACCTGTAGTGCACCTTTATAGCCACCCAGTTACGTTGTGACGTTTGGTACACCCAAAGCATTCCTACGGTATCCGGGAGTTGCGCAATCTCATGGTCTAAGGAAAAGATACTTGACATTTAGAAAAGCTTTAGCATACGAACTACACGATCTGTGTGCTAGGCTTAGGATTGGGTCTTGTCCATCGCATCATTCTCCTAATGATGTGATCCCGTTATCAACGACATCCAATGTCCATGGTCAGGAAACCGTGACCATCTGTTGATCAACGAGCTAGTCAACTAGAGGCTTACTAGGGACATGGTGTTTGTCTATGTATCCACACATGTATCTGAGTTTCCTATCAATATAATTCTAGCATGGATAATAAACAATTATCATGAAAAAGGAAATATAATAATAACCAATTTATTATTGCCTCTAGGGCATATTTCCAACAGCCTCCCACTTGCACTAGAGTCAATAATCTAGTTCACATCGCCATGTGATTAACACTCACAGGTCACATCGCTATGTGACCAACATCAAAGAGTTTACTAGAGTCAATAATCTAGTTCACATCAATATGTGATTAACACTCAATGAGTTCTGGGTTTGATCATGTTATGCTTGTGAGAGAGGTTGTAGTCAACGGGTCTGCAACATTCAGATCCCTATGTACTTCGCAAAACTTTATGTCATATCGTAGATGCTGCTTCCACGTTCCACTTGGAGCTATTCCAAACTGTTGCTCCATTATACGTATCCGGTATCTCTACTCAGAGTTATCCCGATAGGTGTTAATCTTGCATCGACGTAACTTTTTATGTCGAACTCTTTACCACCTTCATAACCGAGAAACATTTTCTTATTCTCCTAAGGATAATTTTGACCACTATCTAGTGATCCACTCCTGGATCACCTTTGTACCCTCTTGCCAGACATGTGGCAAGGCACACATCAGGTGCGGTACTCAGCATGGCATACTGTATAGAGCCTATGACAAAAGCATAGGGGACGACCTTCGTCCTTCCTCTTTCTTCTGTCATGGTCAAGCTTTTGAGTCTTACTCAACTTCACACCTTACAACTCAGGTAAGAACTCCTTCTTTGACTGATCTAGTTTGAACTCCTTCAAAATCATGCCAAGGTGTGTGTTCCTTTTGAAAGTATCATCGGGCGTCTTGATCTATTTCTATAGATCTTGATGCCCAATATGTAAGCAGCTTTATCCAGGTCTTCCTTTGAAAAACTCCTTTCAAACAACCATTTACGCTTTCCAGAAATTCTACATCATTTCGGATCAACAATATGTCATTCACATATACTTATCAGAAATGTTGTAGTGCTCCCACTCACTTTACTGTAAATACAAGTTTCTAACAAACTTTGTATACCCAAAAACTTTGATCACTCCATCAAAGAGCTATATTCCGACTCCGAGATGCTTGCTCCAGTCCAAGGAAGGATCGCTGGGGCTAGCATGCCTTTTAGCATCCTTAGGATCGACAAAACCTTTCTGATTGTATCATATACAACCTTTTCTTACGAAAACTGGTAAGGAAACTTGTTTTGTCATCCATCTGCCAGATTTCATAAATGCAGCTAATGCTAACATGATTCCGACGGACATAAGCATCGCTACGGGTGAGAAAATCTCATCGTAGTCAACTCCTTGAACTTGTGAAAAACTCTTTGCCACAAGTCGAGCTTCATAGACGGTGACATTACCGTCCACGTCCGTCTTCTTCTTAAAGATCCATTTATCTCAATGGCTTGCCAATCATCGGGCAAGTCCACCAAAGTCCATACTTTGTTTTGATACATGGATCCTATCTCGGATTTCTCAGCTTCTAACCATTTGTCGGAATACGGGCCCACCATCGCTTCTCCATAGTTCGTAGATTCATTGTTGTCCAACAACATGACCTCTAAGACAGGATCACCGTACCACTCAGGAGTGGTACATATCCTTGTCGACCTACGAGGTTCTATAGCAACTTGATCCGAAGCTTCATGATCACTATCATTAGTTTCCTCTTCAACAGTTGTAGGTTCCACAGAAACATCTTTCTGTGTTGCACTACTCTCCGGTTGAAGTGAGGGTTCGACAACCTCATCAAGTTCTATCTTCCTCCCACTCAAATCTTTCGAGAGAAACTCCTTCTCGAGAAAGGACCCGTTCTTAGCGACAAACATTTTTTCCCTTGGATCTGAGATAGAAAGTATACCCAAATGTTACCTTTGGGTATTCTATGAAGATGTATTTGTCCGCTTTGGGTTCGAGCTTTTTCCGGCTGAAGCCATAAGCATCGCAGCCCCAAACATCAAGAAAACGACAACTTTGGTTTCTTGCCAAACCATACGGTATCGTCTCAACGGACTTAGATGGTGCCCTATCTAAAGTGAATGCAGTTGTCTCTAATGCATAACCTCAAAATAATAGCGGTAGATCGGTAAGAGACATCATAGATCGCACCATATCTCATAAGGTTCGATTACGACATATGGACACACCATTGCGCTGTGGTGTTCCAAGTGGCTTCAACTGCGAAACAATTCCACAATGTCTTAAGTGATTGCCAAACTCATAATTCAGAAAATCTCCCCTTGATCAGATCGTAGGAACATGATCTTCTTGTTATGATGATTCTTAATCTTCACTCTGAAATTGCTTGAACCTTTCAAACGTTTCAGACTTTTGCTTCATTAAGTAAATATACCCATATCTACTCAAATCGTCAGTGAAGATGAGAAAATAACGATATCCACCACACGCCTTAATTCTCATTGGATCACACACATTAGCATGTATGATTTCCAACAAGTCACTTGCTCGTTTCATTGTACATGAACACGGGATATTAGTCATCCTGCCCATGAGGCATGGCTCGCATGTGTCAAGCGATTCAAAATCAAGTGACTCCAAACATCCATCAGCATGGAGTTTCTTCATGCATTTTATGCCAAAATGACCTAAGCGGCAGTGCCACAAGAAAGTGGTACTATCATCATTAACTCTACATCTTTTGGCGTTAATATTATTATCATGTGTATTACTATGATCAAGATTCAGTAAACCATTGGGTGCATGACCATAAAGGTATTGTTCATGTAAACAGAATAACCATTATTCTCTAACTTAAATGAATAACCGTATTGCAATGAACATGATCTAATCATATTCATGCTCAACGTAGACACCTGATAACATTTATCTAGGTTCAACACCAATCCCGAAGGTAGAGGGAGCGTGCAAAGGTGATCTTATCAACCTTGGAAACACTTCCAACACACATCGTCACCTCGCCCTTGAAGGAAATATGCCCTAGAGGCAATAATAAAGATGTTATTTGTATTTCCTTATATCATGATAAATGTCTTTTATTCATGCTAGAATTGTATTAACCGGAAACTTAATACATGTGTGAATACATAGACAAAATAGTATGTCCCTAGTATGCCTCTACTAGACTAGCTCATTGATCAAAGATGGCTATGTTTCCTAGCCATAGACATGAGTTGTCATTTGATCAACGGGATCACATCATTAGGAGAATGATGTGATGGACAAGACCCATCCGTTAGCATAGCACTATGATCGTTTAGTTTTACTGTCATTGCTTTCTTCATGACTTATACATGTTCCTATGACTATGAGATTATGCAACCCCCGAATACCGTAGTAACACCTTGTGTGCTATCAAACGTCACAACGTAACTGGGTGATCATAAAGATGCTCTACAGGTGTCTCCGAAAGTATTCGTGGTGTTGGCATAGATCAAGATTAGGATTTGTCACTCCGAGTGTCGGAGAGGTATCTCTGGGCCCTCTCGGTAACACACATCACAATAAGCCTTGCAAGCAAAAGACTAATAAGTTAGTCATGAGATGATGTGTTACGGAACGAGTAAAGAGACTTGCCGGTAACGAGATTGAACTAGGTATGGAGATACCGACGGTCGAATCTCGGGCAAGTAACATACCGATGACAAAAGGAACAACGTATGTTGTTATGCGGTTTGACCGATAATGATCTTCGTAGAATATGTAGGAGCCAATATGAGCATCCAGGTTCCGCTATTGGTTATTGACCGGAGATGAGTCTCGGTCATGTCTACATAGTTCTCGAACCCGTAGGGTCCGCACGCTTAACGTTTGATGACGATCGGTATTATGAGTTTATGAGTTTTGATGTATCGAAGGTAGTTCGGAGTCCCGGATGAGATCACGGACATGACGAGGAGTCTCGGAATGTCCGAGACATAAAGATTGATATATTGGACGACTATATTCGGACACCGGAAGTGTTCCGGAAAAGTTTCGGATTTAACTGGATTGCCGGAGGGGGTTACCGGAACCCCCTACGAGGGGGGATGGTCCATAGTGGGCCTTGAGGAAAGGAGAGAGGCAGCCCATAGAGGCTGGCCGGCGCCCCACCTAGGGATCCTAGTTGGACTAGGATTGGGGGGGCGCCACCTCTCCCTCTTTTCCTTTCCCTCTCTTCCTTCTTGGTGGACTCCTACTAGGAATAGGATTGCAATCCTATTCCTAGTAGGATTGCCCTAGCCGCACCATAGGAGGCCGGCCGGCCCTTCCCTCTTGCTCCTTTATATACGGGGGCAAGGGGGCACCCAAAGACACACAAGTTGAATTGTTCCAGCCGTGTGCGGTGCCCCCCTCCACAGAAACACACCTCGGTCATACCGTCGCAGTGCTTAGGCGAAGCCCTGCGCCGGTAGATACATCATATCCGTCACCACGCCGTCGTGCTGACGAAACTCTCCCGTGAAGCTCAACTGGATCAAGAGCTCGTGGGACGTCATCAAGCTGAACGTGTGCTGAACGCGGAGGTGCCGTACGTTCGGTGCTTGATCGGTTGAATCGCGAAGAAGTTCGACTACATCAACCGCGTCACTTGACGCTTCCGCTTCCGGTCTACGAGGGTACGTAGACACACTCTTCCCTCTCGTTGCTATGCATCTGGTAGATAGATCTTGCGTGATCGTAGGAAAATTTTAAAATACTACGTTCCCCAACAGCCCTTAGCTAGTCTCCGTTCAGTCCGTAGCTTTTGCTTCAAGTCACTAATAATAGCAACTGAACCGGTATCCAATACCCAGGTACTACTAGGAGTACTAGTAAGGTACACATCAATAATACGTATATCAAACATACTTTGTTGAAGTTGCCAGCTTTCTTATCTACCATGTATTTGGGGTAGTTCCGCTACCATGTGACGTTCCCCTTACAATAGAAGCACTTAGTCTCAAGGTTTGGGTTCAACCTTGGGTTCCTTCATTAGTGCGACAACTGGTTTGCCATTCATGAAGTTTCCCTTCTTGCCCTTGCCCTTTTGAAACCAATGGTCTTGTTCAACCATCAACACTTGATGCTCCTTCTTGATTTCTACTTTTGCGGTCTTAAGCACCGCTAATAGCTTCGGGATCATCTCCATCCTTTGCATGTCATAGTTCATCACGAAGTTCTAGTAGCTTGGTGATAGTGTCTAGAGAATTTCGTCAACCACTATCTCATCTGGAAGATTAACTCCCACTTGGTTCAAGTGATTTTAGCACCCAGACATTCTGAGCACATGCTCACTAGTTGAGCTATTCTCCTCCATCTTTTTGGCAAAAGAACTTGTCAGAGGTCTGATACGTCCAAAACGTATCTATAATTTCTGCTTGCTCCATGCTTCTTTTGTGTGATATTGCTATGATATTGATGCACTTCCATACACTTTTGATCATATTTGGACTAACCTATTAACTCAGTGCACCACAGTGCCAGTTCCTGTTTTCTGCTGTTTTTCTATTTCAGGTTTCCCCCATATTAAAAGTGCTCCAAAAATTCCAGGAAAAATCAGCGTACAGGAAGCTTCGCGAAGAACCAAAGATGGGCCAGAGGGGAGCCAGGGGAGGCCCAGGCGGCCACCTGGCGCGGCCCCACCCCTGGCCGCGCCAGGGGGGCGCCTGGGGCCCCTGCTCCGCCTCTGGCTGCCCCCCTTCGCATATATATCCCTCTCGTCCCGAAACCCTCGAGGACAGAACCCTTTTTCGCGATCTCACCTCCGTTCCGCCGCCGCAGCGCTTCCAAGATCGGGAGCATCAGGAGAACTCTTCCCGGCACCCTGCCGGAGGGGAGAACCACCACCAGGAGCTTCTCCACCACCATGGACGCTTCCCGGATGAGTCGTGAGTAGTCCACCTTGGACCATGGGTCCATGATCAGTAGCTATGTGATGTTCTCCTCCCCTCTTTGCTCTTCATGGTTTAGACCTCGTGAGCTGCCCTACATGATCGAGGCACATATGTAATCTTTCTGTTGTTGCTTTGCTGAGTTTGCTGGGATCTGATGGATTATGAGACTATGTTCAGATTGTGTTTGAGTGATATATTTGATTCACCTCTTTATATCTTTTTTCTTGAGTAATTCTTGCATGTTCTCCGTTGCTGTTTATTGCTTTGGCCAAGTAGTAGGTAGTAACTCCAAGAGGGAGTGTTATGCTTGATTGTGGGTTCATGCCCCCTGATGACTAGCTTGAGTGACAGAAACATGAGTCTAGGGGATGTGCTGTTGCCACAAGGGAGAAAACAACGGTGCTTGTACTTGCGGGTGCAAGGATTGTTTACTTTACGCAAAGTTCTTTTAATGCAGTTGTATGTTGCTTTGAGTTTACACTTTGGGTGGGATTCACAACTTAATACCAGCGAGATGTTCTGGATAGATATCTCAAGGTGGATGATTAGTAGTAGATGCAGATGGATTTCGGTCTACTTGCCTTGGCGTACCGCCCATGCTTTTGAGCATCTACCTTTCTTTGCAGCATAGTTAGCATTGGTTTGCGCACATAATCCTGTCAATTGCCCAGCTGTAATTTGTTTACCTCGCTTTGCTGTTTTATCGTCTTTTGGGAGAGAGACATCACTAGTGAACATCATGGGACCCCGGTCCATATTACCACCGCTGATCACACCTTCTATTTACTTCCTGTTTTTATTTCCTAGTTGCAGTCATAGCTATCATTATTATCTCTTGTATTTGATCCTTTGTAAACAACAAGGCCGGAGGGATTGACAACCTCTCTGTACTCGTTGGGAGCAAAGTTATCTGTATCTGTGTGCAGGTCCCGTCAAC
>LR738714.1:791266745-791293955 GCA_902687465.1 Secale cereale | reverse complement strand
ATTTCTGAGATCCAGGGAAGAATAAAAGACGTACCAGTTACATTCCTTAAAGGGATTGCAATGGTTGATTTCTTCATCATGAAGCCAAACCAAGGAAATATAGTGCTTGGAAGGGACTTCCTCCGAGCCGTAAAAGGCTTCATCGATATAGGTAAGGGACAAATCCGCCTACGCGGGAAGGCAAAAGGTACGTACCCCTTTCCTAGAAGGAATAAGGATGAACTTGTTGAGGAACCATTTGAAGCAATTTATAACTCCGATTATTATGATGACTTTTGATTCCTCCTTTTTGCATCATGCCTAGCTTAAAGGCATAAAAGAAAGCGCTTTTGGGAGGCAGCCCACAACGAATTAGGTCTTATTTTGCTTTTGTTGTGTCTTGATGTTTGTTACTACAGTAGCATCATCATTGTATATTTTCTTTTCAGCTTTGCGCCAAGTTTAGCCTCCGATTGCGTGCTCTATACAATTGGCTTTCGAGCGTCTGTTCTGAGTTTTTTGATTTGAGTTGCAGAAGTGCCCCGAAAAAATTATTTACTACCTACTGGTCTGTTTTTCACAGATTCTGTCATGTTTTGCCTTTTCTTCGTTTTGCAAACCTTGAGCTTGCTTTTTCTTTGCAAAAACCTTTTGGCAATCTTGAGAAATAGTAGATCTTCAAGATTATTTTTATTTCCAGTAGGAAAAAATTTATTTTATTGTGGGTACTAACCTCGCTAATCAGATTATGATGAGTTATGTATGAAGGGAGTTTTCAAGTGTGCGAGGGAAGATGATAAAAGAAGATTCGGGAGGGTCAAACGCTCAAGCTTGGGGATGCCCCTGTGCACCCCCAAGAAATATTCAAGTAGACTCAAGCGTCTAAGCTTGGGGATGCCCCCATGCATCCCCTTCTCCATCAACAATTTTCAGTTCGTCTTTCGTTCCACTATAATTTTATCACTTCATGTGTTATGTGCTATGCTTGGAGCGTCTTGCTCTTAGTTTATTTTTTTAGTTTTCTTTAGCTTTGCTTGCTGTTCATAACAAGTTAGAATCCAGCTTTCTTTGTGTGGTAGAGAAACACACTCCACTTCAACCTAGAACACAACATAGAATTTTCATGCTTATCTTTGCTGTGTGTGTTCTTTGTCTTTCCATAGCTGCTGTCATGTTTAGCTCTTAGTTTTCATGCTTTTCTTTTTAAAGAGCTTTTGTTTAGTTGGTTGCTGAACTCTCTTGAGTTTTCATGTTTATCTTGTTAAGAGAGTTTGCATGTTGCACTGAGTTGTGTGTCTTAACTTAAAGTAGGTAATTGAGGTTGCTATTTAATTTTAGTAGTAACTTGCAATAGTTTTGAGGTATTGCCATGAGTAATGTCTGAACTTTTGGTGTCAAGAGCTTTAGTCTATTAGTGATAGATGTCGTATTTTGGGCAATCCGTGTTTATTTTCGAAAACCTACAAAATAGTTGAGAACTTTAGCTACTAGATGGATCACTAATCTTTGGAGGGATCGAATATTAGAGTACACTCACGTACCATGAGTCGAGGATGCGCAAGGATAACCAAACCCCCATACACTCCTCCTCGGGGTACTTGTCTCTTTGTGAACCTCCTAATTAGATTGAGAGTTACTGATAATAAGTGCATGAGTTCTTCGGACTAATGTGAGTACTCGAAAGTTGACACTTCCACCTAGCCATATTTTTCTAGCCTCTTCGGTACCGTGCATTGCCCTTTCTCACCTCGAGAGTTGGCGCATACTTCGCCGGTGCATCCAAATCCTTGGCACGATACGCTCTGTCATCATAAGCCTCATTATATCCTTCCTCAAAACAGCCACCATACCTACCTATCAAGGCATTTCCATAGCCTTTCCGAGATACATTGCCATGCAACATCCATCTTCTCATGACTTGATCTTCATGTCATACATGCCTTTTGCTTGATCGATGAGCCGCATGCTAGTTGGGCCTTGCCCTAATCATTGCTACATGACGCGCTAGTATCATTGCATATCCTGCTACACTGGCAGAGGCATACATTTGCATACATCATGATAGTTTCATTTTCTTTATGTTGAGTACTCTTGTAAAGTGTGAAAGATCTTCTATACTTCTTGTAATATATAGAGTGTTGCCCCTAAAGTGAGGAAAAGATCCCAAAGAGGACAAAATCAAAAGATCCCAAAGAGGACAAATGAGAGTCAAATAGAAAGAGCCATTGAGGCCACAAAAAAAATAGAAAAAAGAGGAAAAAAAGAGAGAAGGGGGCACACTACTATTCCTTTTGAGAGATCCACACTCGTACTTCATCTTATACCTTGTACTCCATAGAGATTATCATTCATGCATATAGCTATGTGGGGACCTTCACATTATAGAACTTGGCTTGTATATTCCAATGATGAGCCTCCTCAAAAGAGCTCTAGGTCTTCTTGAGCGAGCAAGTTGGATGCACCCCCACTAGTTCCATTGGAGAGCTTACCTTAGCTCATATGTGCATCCGTTGCATGGCAATCCCTACTCCTCACATCATATCTATCATTTGGCTTTCTCTCGCCTATGATTGTCCTCATTGATGTGAGCCTTTCACACCTTTTTTGTCTTCCCCCTTCATCATTTTTCTCTCTTTGCCATCCTAAGTGTCAACTTTCTTGCTTACGCTCATCCATTGCATGAGTGCTCAAAATATCGAAAGGGAGTGGATCATTTTGACTTGTACTTGGCTAGTGGTCTGGGGATGAGTCAAGATAAGATTCCAAAAAAGACCAAGTGTGAAACTTTAGTAGATTAAGTTCTCAACAATACAAAAACTATGTCTTACTCTCTCGTATGTCCCTATCCCCTTTCTTGCACGCAAACACCATTTGGAGACATTCGAGTCACGGACAGCGAGAGCTCTTGCACCTTTATGTTCTTATGTTGCTTGTTACAATGCTAATATAGACTCTTGCTTGTTATGACTTGAATTGAATTACATGCCTTGATTGCTTTATTTAAAAAGTTATTATATGGTTGGTAGCATGTCACCACAGAAATTATGCTTGTTATCATTTACCTACTCGAGGACGAGCAGGAATTAAGCTTGGGGATGTTGATACGTCCAAAATGTATCTATAATTTCTGCTTGCTCCATGCTTCTTTTGTGTGATATTTCTATGATATTGATGCACTTCCATACACTTTTGATCATATTTGGACTAACCTATTAACTCAGTGCACCACAGTGCCAGTTCCTATTTTCTGCTGTTTTTCTATTTCAGGTTTCCCCCATATTAAAAGTGCTCCAAAAATTCCAGGAAAAATATAGGAAAAATCAGCGTACAGGAAGCTTCGCGAAGAACCAAAGATGGGCCAGAGGGGAGCCAGGGGAGGCCCAGGCGGCCACCTGGCGCGGCCCCACCCCTGGTCGCGCCAGGGGGGCGCCTGGGGCCCCTGCTCCGCCTCTGGCTGCCCCCCTTCGCATAGATATCCCTCTCGTCCCGAAACCCTTGAGGACAGAACCCTTTTTCGCGATCTCGCCTCTGTTCCGCCGCCGCAGCGCTTCCAAGATCGGGAGCATCAGGAGAACTCTTCCCGGCACCCTACCGGAGGGGAGAACCACCACCGGGAGCTTCTCCACCACCCTGGACGCTTCCCGGATGAGTCGTGAGTAGTCCACCTTGGACCATGGGTCCATGATCAGTAGCTATGTGATGTTCTCCTCCCCTCTTTGCTCTTCATGGTTTAGACCTCGTGAGCTGCCCTACATGATCGAGGCACATATGTAATCTTTCTGTTGTTGCTTTGCTGAGTTTGCTGGGATCTGATGGATTATGAGACTATGTTCATATTGTGTTTGAGTGATATATTTGATTCACCTCTTTTATATCTTTTTTCTTGAGTAATTCTTGCATGTTCTCCGTTGCTGTTTATTGCTTTGGCCAAGTAGTAGGTAGTAACTCCAAGAGGGAGCGTTATGCTTGATTGTGGGTTCATGCCCCCTGATGACTAGCTTGAGTGACAGAAACATGAGTCTAGGGGATGTGCTGTTGCCACAAGGGAGAAAACAACGGTGCTTGTACTTGCGGGTGCAAGGATTGTTTACTTTACGCAAAGTTCTTTTAATGCAGTTGTCTGTTGCTTTGAGTTTACACTTTGGGTGGGATTCGCAACTTAATACCAGCGAGATGTTCTGGATAGATATCTCAAGGTGGATGATTAGTAGTAGATGCAGATGGATTTCGGTCTACTTGCCTTGGCGTACCGCCCATGCTTTTGAGCATCTACCTTTCTTTGCAGCATAGTTAGCATTGGTTTGCGCACATAATCCTGTCAATTGCCCAGCTGTAATTTGTTTACCTCGCTTTGCTGTTTTATCATCTTTTGGGAGAGAGACATCACTAGTAAACATCATGGGACCCCGGTCCATATTACCACCGCTGATCACACCTTCTATTTACTTTCTGTTTTTATTTCCTAGTTGCAGTCATAGCTATCATTATTATCTCTTGTGTTTGATCCTTTGTAAACAACAAGGCCGGAGGGATTGACAACCTCTCTGTACTCGTTGGGAGCAAAGTTATCTGTATCTGTGTGGAGGTCCCGTCAACCGCTAAGTTTCTGGCGCCGTTGACACCTACTTGTCGACCCTCGGAGTCTCACGGGATTCGATCCTTGGTATCTTTGCCAAGGGAAATTTGCCGCTATGCTACATCTCAACCTTCCACTTGGGGTAACCAACGAGGGGCGAGAAGCCATCAAGCAAGTTTCTGGCGCCGTTGCCGGGGACTCCACTCTTCAAGATAGGGGAGTTGCACGCTATCTTTTATCTTTGCTTTTTAGTCTTGTTAGTTTACCTTTCAGTTTTTGCTTTAGTGTCCTTTATCAAAAATCACAAAAAAATTATTTGCTTTTCTGTTAGTAGTCCTTTCTGTTTAGTCAAGCATGTTAGGACTTGGTGCTTTGAGGGAATCAGAAGTTCTAGATTTCCATCAAAGGGATGGAGAAAATATGAAGAAGGCATGGGACAAAATTTCTGATGCACATAGGAGAATTATGCCTTGGATACCTATAAAAATTGTGCTTAGAAATTTTTACCATGGTCTTTTTAAATGGTGTAAACACTCTCTTGATATTATAGCTGAAGGAGATTTCCTAGAGTGTGATGAAGCTAGAGCTCTTGAAATTATACATGGTCTATCTAGTTACTTTGTTTATGATCATAGTTTTGATACTGTCATAGATAGACTTGCTACTATTGAGAAGAGAGTGGATGCTCTAGACTTGATGAAGGTAGAGAAACCCAAACCCAATAAGAGAGATATTTTGGAAATAGACAATGATTGGGAGCCTTTTGTTAGGATTAGCATCTCTAATCAAGACTTCCTTGCTTATTGTGATATTGGATCTATGGTTTCTACTATGCCAAAAATTGTTCATGATTCTTTAAAATTTAACATGGACAAATTATCATCCTATCATGAACATGCTAATGGAGATATTTCTGAGATCCAGGGAAGAATAAAAGACGTACCAGTTACATTCCTTAAAGGGATTGCAATGGTTGATTTCTTCATCATGAAGCCAAACCAAGGAAATATAGTGCTTGGAAGGGACTTCCTCCGAGCCGTAAAAGGCTTCATCGATATAGGTAAGGGACAAATCCGCCTACGCGGGAAGGAAAAAGGTACGTACCCCTTTCCTAGAAGGAATAAGGATGAACTTGTTGAGGAACCATTTGAAGCAATTTATAACTCCGATTATTATGATGACTTTTGATTCCTCCTTTTTGCATCATGCCTAGCTTAAAGGCATAAAAGAAAGCGCTTTTGGGAGGCAGCCCACAACGAATTAGGTCTTATTTTGCTTTTGTTGTGTCTTGATGTTTGTTACTACAGTAGCATCATCATTGTATATTTTCTTTTCAGCTTTGCGCCAAGTTTAGCCTCCGATTGCAAGAAAGTTCAAAAGTTGTGACGTGCTGTCCAGAAAACAGATTCTATCCTTGGACAGAAAAATTAGAATAAAATCACCAGATCATCTTTTTGATCTGAATTTTTTTGACAGCGTGCTCTATACAATTGGCTTTCGAGCATCTGTTCTGAGTTTTTTGATTTGAGTTGCAGAAGTGCCCCGAAAAAATTATTTACTACCTGCTTGTCTGTTTTTCACAGATTCTGTCATGTTTTGCCTTTTCTTCGTTTTGCAAACCTTGAGCTTGCTTTTTCTTTGCAAAAACCTTTTGGCAATCTTGAGAAACAGTAGATCTTCAAGATTATTTTTATTTCCAGTAGGAAAAAAATTATTTTATTGTGGGTACTAACCTCGCTAATCAGATTATGATGAGTTATGTATGAAGGGAGTTTTCAAGTGTGCGAGGGAAGATGATAAAAGAAGATTCGGGAGGGTCAAACGCTCAAGCTTGGGGATGCCCCTGTGCACCCCCAAGAAATATTCAAGAAGACTCAAGCGTCTAAGCTTGGGGATGCCCCCATGCATCCCCTTCTCGATCAACAATTATCAGTTCGTCTTTCGTTCCACTATAATTTTATCACTTCATGCGTTATGTGCTATGCTTGGAGCGTCTTGCTCTTAGTTTCTTTTTTTAGTTTTCTTTAGCTTTGCTTGCTGTTCATAACAAGTTAGAACCCAGCTTGCTTTGTGTGGTAGAGAAACACGCTCCACTTCAACCTAGAACACAACATAGGATTTTCATGCTTATCTTTGCTGTGTGTGTTCTTTGTCTTTCCATAGCTGCTGTCATGTTTAGCTCTTAGTTTTCATGCTTTTCTTTTTAAAGAGATTTTGTTTAGTTGGTTGCTAAACTCTCTTGAGTTTTCATGTTTATCTTGTTAAGAGAGTTTGCATGTTGCACTGAGTTGTGTGTCTTAACTTAAAGTAGGTAATTGAGGTTGCTATTTAATTTTAGTAGTAACTTGCAATAGTTTTGAGGTATTGCCATGAGTAATGTCTGAACTTTTGGTGTCAAGAGCTTTAGTCTATTAGTGATAGATGTCGTATTTTGGGCAATCCGTGTTTATTTTCGAAAACCTACAAAATAGTTGAGAACTTTAGCTACTAGATGGATCACTAATCTTTGGAGGGATCGAATATTAGAGTACACTCACGTACCATGAGTCGAGGATGCGCAAGGATAACCAAACCCCCATACACTCCTCCTCGGGGTACTTGTCTCTTTGTGAACCTCCTAATTAGATTGAGAGTTACCGATAATAAGTGCATGAGTTCTTCGGACTAATGTGAGTACTCGAAAGTTGACACTTCCACCTAGCCATATTTTTCTAGCCTCTTCGGTACCGTGCATTGCCCTTTCTCACCTCGAGAGTTGGCGCATACTTCGCCGGTGCATCCAAATCCTTGGCACGATACGCTCTGTCATCATAAGCCTCATTATATCCTTCCTCAAAACAGCCACCATACCTACCTATCAAGGCATTTCCATAGCCTTTCCGAGATACATTGCCATGCAACATCCATCTTCTCATGACTTGATCTTCATGTCATACATGCCTTTTGCTTGATCGATGAGCCGCATGCTAGTTGGGCCTTGCCCTAATCATTGCTACATGACGCGCTAGTATCATTGCATATCCTGCTACACTGGCAGAGGCATACATTTGCATACATCATGATAGTTTCATTTTCTTTATGTTGAGTACTCTTGTAAAGTGTGAAAGATCTTCTATACTTCTTGTAATATATAGAGTGTTGCCCCTAAAGTGAGGAAAAGATCCCAAAGAGGACAAAATCAAAAGATCCCAAAGAGGACAAATGAGAGTCAAATAGAAAGAGCCATTGAGGCCACAAAAAAATAAAAAAAGAGAGAAAAAAGAAGACAGAAGGGGGCACACTACTATTCCTTTAGAGAGATCCACACTCGTACTTCATCTTATACCTTGTACTCCATAGAGATTATCATTCATGCATATAGCTATGTGGGGACCTTCACACTATAGAACTTGGCTTGTATATTCCAATGATGAGCCTCCTCAAAAGAGCTCTAGGTCTTCTTGAGCGAGCAAGTTGGATGCACCCCCACTAGTTCCATTGGAGAGCTTACCTTAGCTCATATGTGCATCCGTTGCATGGCAATCCCTACTCCTCACATCATATCTATCATTTGGCTTTCTCTGGCCTATGATTGTCCTCATTGATGTGAGCCTTTCACACCTTTTTTGTCTCCCCCCTTCATCATTTTTCTCTCTTTGCCATCCTAAGTGTCAACTTTCTTGCTTACGCTCATCCATTGCATGAGTGCTCAAAATATCGAAAGGGAGTGGATCATTTTGACTTGTACTTGGCTAGTGGTCTGGGGATGAGTCAAGATAAGATTCCAAAGAAGACCAAGTGTGAAACTTTAGTAGATTAAGTTCTCAACAATACAAAAACTATGTTTTACTCTCTCGTATATCCCTATCCCCTTTCTTGCACGCAAACACCATTTGGAGACATTCGAGTCACGGACAGCGAGAGCTCTTGCACCTTTATGTTCTTATGTTGCTTGTTACAATGCTAATATAGACTCTTGCTTGTTATGACTTGAATTGAATTACATGCCTTGATTGCTTTATTTAAAAAGTTCTTATATGGTTGGTAGCATGTCACCACAAAAATTATGCTTGTTATCATTTACCTACTCGAGGACGAGCGGGAATAAAGCTTGGGGATGTTGATACGTCCAAAATGTATCTATAATTTCTGCTTGCTCCATGCTTCTTTTGTGTGATATTGCTATGATATTGATGCACTTCCATACACTTTTGATCATATTTGGACTAACCTATTAACTCAGTGCACCACAGTGCCAGTTCCTATTTTCTGCTGTTTTTCTATTTCAGGTTTCCCCCATATTAAAAGTGCTCCAAAAATTCCAGGAAAATATAGGAAAAATCAGCGTACAGGAAGCTTCGCGAAGAACCAAAGATGGGCCAGAGGGGAGCCAGGGGAGGCCCAGGCGGCCACCTGGCGCGGCCCCACCCCTGGTCACGCCAGGGGGGCGCCTGGGGCCCCTGCTCCGCCTCTGGCTGCCCCCCTTCGCATATATATCCCTCTCGTCCCGAAACCCTCGACGACAGAACCCTTTTTCGCGATCTCGACATGTTCCGCCGCCGCAGCGCTTCCAAGATCGGGAGCATCAGGAGAACTCTTCCCGGCACCCTGCCGGAGGGGAGAACCACCACCGGGAGCTTCTCCACCACCATGGACGCTTCCCGGATGAGTCGTGAGTAGTCCACCTTGGACCATGGGTCCATGATCAGTAGCTTTGTGATGTTCTCCTCCCCTCTTTCCTCTTCATGGTTTAGACCTCGTGAGGTGCCCTACATGATCGAGGCACATATGTAATCTTTCTGCTGTTGCTTTGCTGAGTTTGCTGGGATCTGATGGATTATGAGACTATGTTCAGATTGTGTTTGAGTGATATATTTGATTCACCTCTTTTATATCTTTTTTCTTGAGTAATTCTTGCATGTTCTCCGTTGCTGTTTATTGCTTTGGCCAAGTAGTAGGTAGTAACTCCAAGAGGGAGCGTTATGCTTGATTGTGGGTTCATGCCCCCTGATGACTAGCTTGAGTGACAGAAACATGAGTCTAGGGGATGTGTTGTTGCCACAAGGGAGAAAACAACGGTGCTTGTACTTGCGGGTGCAAGGATTGTTTACTTTACGCAAAGTTCTTTTAATGCAGTTGTCTGTTGCTTTGAGTTTACACTTTGGGTGGGATTCGCAACTTAATACGAGCGAGATGTTCTGGATAGATATCTCAAGGTGGATGATTAGTAGTAGATGCAGATGGATTTCGGTCTACTTGCCTTGGCGTACCGCCCATGCTTTTGAGCATCTACCTTTCTTTGCAGCATAGTTAGCATTGGTTTGCGCACATAATCCTGTCAATTGCCCAGCTGTAATTTGTTTACCTCGCTTTGCTGTTTTATCGTCTTTTGGGAGAGAGACATCACTAGTAAACATCATGGGACCCCGGTCCATATTACCACCGCTGATCACACCTTCTATTTACTTCCTGTTTTTATTTCCTAGTTGCAGTCATAGCTATCATTATTATCTCTTGTGTTTGATCCTTTGTAAACAACAAGGCCGGAGGGATTGACAACCTCTCTGTACTCGTTGGGACAAAGTTATCTGTATCTGTGTGCAGGTCCCGTCAACCGCTAAGTTTCTGGCGCCGTTGACACCTACTTGTCGACCCTCGGAGTCTCACGGGATTCGATCCTTGGTATCTTTGCCAAGGGAAATTTGCCGCTATGCTACATCTCAACCTTCCACTTGGGGTAACCAACGAGGGGCGAGAAGCCATCAAGCAAGTTTCTGGCGCCGTTGCCGGGGACTCCACTCTTCAAGATAGGGGAGTTGCACGCTATCTTTTATCTTTGCTTTTTAGTCTTGTTAGTTTACCTTTCAGTTTTTGCTTTAGTGTCCTTTATCAAAAATCACAAAAAAATTATTTGCTTTTCTGTTAGTAGTCCTTTCTGTTTAGTCAAGCATGTTAGGACTTGGTGCTTTGAGGGAATCAGAAGTTTTAGATTTCCATCAAAGGGATGGAGAAAATATGAAGAAGGCATGGGACAGAATTTCTGATGCACATAGGAGAATTATGCCTTGGATACCTATAAAAATTGTGCTTAGAAATTTTTACCATGGTCTTTTTAAATGGTGTAAACACTCTCTTGATATTATAGCTGAAGGAGATTTCCTAGATTGTGATGAAGCTAGAGCTCTTGAAATTATACATGGTCTATCTAGTTACTTTGTTTATGATCATAGTTTTGATACTGTCATAGATAGACTTGCTACTATTGAGAAGAGAATGGATGCTCTAGACTTGATGAAGGTAGAGAAACCCAAACCCAATAAGAGAGATATTTTGGAAATAGACAATGATTGGGAGCCTTTTGTTAGGATTAGCATCTCTAATCAAGACTTCCTTGCTTATTGTGATATTGGATCTATGGTTTCTACTATGCCAAAAATTGTTCATGATTCTTTAAAATTTAACATGGACAAATTATCATCCTATCATGAACATGCTAATGGAGATATTTCTGAGATCCAGGGAAGAATAAAAGACGTACCAGTTACATTCCTTAAAGGGATTGCAATGGTTGATTTCTTCATCATGAAGCCAAACCAAGGAAATATAGTGCTTGGAAGGGACTTCCTCCGAGCCGTAAAAGGCTTCATCGATATAGGTAAGGGACAAATCCGCCTACGCGGGAAGGAAAAAGGTACGTACCCCTTTCCTAGAAGGAATAAGGATGAACTTGTTGAGGAACCATTTGAAGCAATTTATAACTCCGATTATTATGATGACTTTTGATTCCTCCTTTTTGCATCATGCCTAGCTTAAAGGCATAAAAGAAAGCGCTTTTGGGAGGCAGCCCACAACGAATTAGGTCTTATTTTGCTTTTGTTGTGTCTTGATGTTTGTTACTACAGTAGCATCATCATTGTATCTTTTCTTTTCAGCTTTGCGCCAAGTTTATCCTCCGATTGCAAGAAAGTTCAAAAGTTGTGACGTGCTGTCCAGAAAACAGATTATGTCCTTGGACAGAAAAAATAGAATAAAATCACCAGATCATCTTTTTGATCTGATTTTTTTTGAAAGCGTGCTCTATACAATTGGCTTTCGAGCGTCTGTTCTGAGTTTTTTGATTTGAGTTGCAGAAGTGCCCCGAAAAAATTATTTACTACCTGCTGGTCTATTTTTCACAGATTCTGTCATGTTTTGCCTTTTCTTCGTTTTGCAAACCTTGAGCTTGCTTTTTCTTTGCAAAAACCTTTTGGCAATCTTGAGAAACAGTAGATCTTCAAGATTATTTTTATTTCCAGTAGGAAAAAAATTATTTTATTGTGGGTACTAACCTCGCTAATCAGATTATGATGAGTTATGTATGAAGGGAGTTTTCAAGTGTGCGAGGGAAGATGATAAAAGATGATTCGGGAGGGACAAACGCTCAAGCTTGGGGATGCCCCTGTGCACCCCCAAGAAATATTCAATAAGACTCAAGCGTCTAAGACTGGGGATGCCCCCATGCATCCCCTTCTCCATCAACAATTATCAGTTCGTCTTTCGTTCCACTATAATTTTATCACTTCATGCGTTATGTGCTATGCTTGGAGCGTCTTGCTCTTAGTTTCTTTTTTTAGTTTTCTTTAGCTTTGCTTGCTATTCATAACAAGTTAGAACCCAGCTTGCTTTGTGTGGTAGAGAAACACGCTCCACTTCAACCTAGAACACAACATATGATTTTCATGCTTATCTTTGCTGTGTGTGTTCTTTGTCTTTCCATAGCTGCTGTCATGTTTAGCTCTTAGTTTTCATGCTTTTCTTTTTAAAGAGCTTTTGTTTAGTTGGTTGCTGAACTCTCTTGAGTTTTCATGTTTATCTTGTTAAGAGAGTTTGCATGTTGCACTGAGTTGTGTGTCTTAACTTAAAGTAGGTAATTGAGGTTGCTATTTAATTTTAGTAGTAACTTGCAATAGTTTTGAGGTATTGCCATGAGTAATGTCTGAACTTTTGGTGTCAAGAGCTTTAGTCTATTAGTGATAGATGTCGTATTTTGGGCAATCCGTGTTTATTTTCGAAAACCTACAAAATAGTTGAGAACTTTAGCTACTAGATGGATCACTAATCTTTGGAGGGATCGAATATTAGAGTACACTCACGTACCATGAGTCGAGGATGCGCAAGGATAACCAAACCCCCATACACTCCTCCTCGGGGTACTTGTCTCTTTGTGAACCTCCTAATTAGATTGAGAGTTACCGATAATAAGTGCATGAGTTCTTCGGACTAATGCGAGTATTCGAAAGTTGACACTTCCACCTAGCCATATTTTTCTAGCCTCTTCGGTACCGTGCATTGCCCTTTCTCACCTCGAGAGTTGGCGCATACTTCGCCGGTGCATCCAAATCCTTGGCACGATACGCTCTGTCATCATAAGCCTCATTATATCCTTCCTCAAAACAGCCACCATACCTACCTATCAAGGCATTTCCATAGCCTTTCCGAGATACATTGCCATGCAACATCCATCTTCTCATGACTTGATCTTCATGTCATACATGCCTTTTGCTTGATCGATGAGCCGCATGCTAGTTGGGCCTTGCCCTAATCATTGCTACATGACGCGCTAGTATCATTGCATATCCTGCTACACTGGCAGAGGCATACATTTGCATACATCATGATAGTTTCATTTTCTTTATGTTGAGTACTCTTGTAAAGTGTGAAAGATCTTCTATACTTCTTGTAATATATAGAGTGTTGCCCCTAAAGTGAGGAAAAGATCCCAAAGAGGACAAAATCATAAGATCCCAAAGAGGACAAATGAGAGTCAAATAGAAAGAGCCATTGAGGCCACAAAAAAATAAAAAATAAAGAGAAAAAAGAGAAAAAAAGAGAGAAGGGGGCACACTACTATTCCTTTTGAGAGATCCACACTCGTACTTCATCTTATACCTTGTACTCCATAGATATTATCATTCATGCATATAGCTATGTGGGGACCTTCACACTATAGAACTTGGCTTGTATATTCCAATGATGAGCCTCCTCAAAAGAGCTCTAGGTCTTCTTGAGCGAGCAAGTTGGATGCACCCCCACTAGTTCCATTGGAGAGCTTACCTTAGCTCATATGTGCATCCGTTGCATGGTAATCCCTACTCCTCACATCATATCTATCATTTGGCTTTCTCTCGCCTATGATTGTCCTCATTGATGTGAGCCTTTCACACCTTTTTTGTCTTCCCCCTTCATCATTTTTCTCTCTTTGCCATCCTAAGTGTCAACTTTCTTGCTTACGCTCATCCATTGCATGAGTGCTCAAAATATCGAAAGGGAGTGGATCATTTTGACTTGTACTTGGCTAGTGGTCTGGGGATGAGTCAAGATAAGATTCCAAAGAAGACCAAGTGTGAAACTTTAGTAGATTAAGTTCTCAACAATACAAAAACTATATTTTACTCTCTCGTATATCCATATCCCCTTTCTTGCACGCAAACACCATTTGGAGACATTCGAGTCACGGACAGCGAGAGCTCTTGCACCTTTATGTTCTTATGTTGCTTGTTACAATGCTAATATAGACTCTTGCTTGTTATGACTTGAATTGAATTACATGCCTTGATTGCTTTATTTAAAAAGTTCTTATATGGTTGGTAGCATGTCACCACAGAAATTATGCTTGTTATCATTTACCTACTCGAGGACGAGCAGGAATTAAGCTTGGGGATGTTGATACATCCAAAATGTATCTATAATTTCTGCTTGCTCCATGCTTCTTTTGTGTGATATTGCTATGATATTGATGCACTTCCATACACTTTTGATCATATTTGGACTAACCTATTAACTCAGTGCACCACAGTGCCAGTTCCTGTTTTCTGTTGTTTTTCTATTTCAGGTTTCCCCCATATTAAAAGTGCTCCAAAAATTCCAGGAAAATATAGGAAAAATCAGCGTACAGGAAGCTTCGCGAAGAACCAAAGATGGGCCAGAGGGGAGCCAGGGGAGGCCCAGGCGGCCACCTGGCGCGGCCCCACCCCTGGTCGCGCCAGGGGGGCGCCTGGGGCCCCTGCTCCGCCTCTGGCTGCCCCCCTTCGCATATATATCCCTCTCGTCCCGAAACCCTCGACGACAGAACCCTTTTTCGCGATCTCGCCTCTGTTCCGCCGCCGCAGCGCTTCCAAGATCGGGAGCATCAGGAGAACTCTTCCCGGCACCTTGCCGGAGGGGAGAACCACCACCGGGAGCTTCTCCACCACCATGGACGCTTCCCGGATGAGTCGTGAGTAGTCCACCTTGGACCATGGGTCCATGATCAGTAGCTTTGTGATATTCTTCTCCCCTCTTTGCTCTTCATGGTTTAGACCTCGTGAGCTGCCCTACATGATCGAGGCACATATGTAATGTTTCTGCTGTTGCTTTGCTGAGTTTGCTGGGATCTGATGGATTATGAGACTATGTTCAGATTGTGTTTGAGTGATATATTTGATTCACCTCTTTTATATCTTTTTTCTTGAGTAATTCTTGCATGTTCTCCGTTGCTGTTTATTGCTTTGGCCAAGTAGTAGGTAGTAACTCCAAGAGGGAGCGTTATGCTTGATTGTGGGTTCATGCCCCCTGATGACTAGCTTGAGTGACAGAAACATGAGTCTAGGGGATGTGCTGTTGCCACAAGGGAGAAAACAACGGTGCTTGTACTTGCGGGTGCAAGGATTGTTTACTTTACGCAAAGTTCTTTTAATGCAGTTGTCTGTTGCTTTGAGTTTACACTTTGGGTGGGATTCGCAACTTAATACCAGCGAGATGTTCTGGATAGATATCTCAAGGTGGATGATTAGTAGTAGATGCAGATGGATTTCGGTCTACTTGCCTTGGCGTACCGCCCATGCTTTTGAGCATCTACCTTTCTTTGCAGCATAGTTAGCATTAGTTTGCGCACATAATCCTGTCAATTGCCCAGCTGTAATTTGTTTACCTCGCTTTGCTGTTTTATCGTCTTTTGGGAGAGAGACATCACTAGTGAACATCATGGGACCCCGGTCCATATTACCACCACTGGTCACACCTTCTATTTACTTCCTGTTTTTATTTCCTAGTTGCAGTCATAGCTATCATTATTATCTCTTGTGTTTGATCCTTTGTAAACAATAAGGCCGGAGGGATTGACAACCTCTCTGTACTCGTTGGGAGCAAAGTTATCTGTATCTGTGTGCAGGTCCCGTCAACCGCTAAGTTTCTGGCGCCGTTGACACCTACTTGTCGACCCTCGGAGTCTCACGGGATTCAATCCTTGGTATCTTTGCCAAGGGAAATTTGCCGCTGTGCTACATCTCAACCTTCCACTTGGGGTAACCAACGAGGGGCGAGAAGCCATCAAGCAAGTTTCTGGCGCCGTTGCCGGGGACTCCACTCTTCAAGATAGGGGAGTTGCACGCTATCTTTTATCTTTGCTTTTTAGTCTTGTTAGTTTACCTTTCAGTTTTTGCTTTAGTGTCCTTTATCAAAAATCACAAAAAAATTATTTGCTTTTCTGTTAGTAGTCCTTTCTGTTTAGTCAAGCATGTTAGGACTTGGTGCTTTGAGGGAATCAGAAGTTCTAGATTTCCATCAAAGGGATGGAGAAAATATGAAGAAGGCATGGGACAGAATTTCTGATGCACATAGGAGAATTATGCCTTGGATACCTATAAAAATTGTGCTTAGAAATTTTTACCATGGTCTTTTTAAATGGTGTAAACACTCTCTTGATATTATAGCTGAAGGAGATTTCCTAGATTGTGATGAAGCTAGAGCTCTTGAAATTATACATGGTCTATCTAGTTACTTTGTTTATGATCATAGTTTTGATACTGTCATAGATAGACTTGCTACTATTGAGAAGAGAATGGATGCTCTAGACTTGATGAAGGTAGAGAAACCCAAACCCAATAAGAGAGATATTTTGGAAATAGACAATGATTGGGAGCCTTTTGTTAGGATTAGCATCTCTAATCAAGACTTCCTTGCTTATTGTGATATTGGATCTATGGTTTCTACTATGCCAAAAATTGTTCATGATTCTTTAAAATTTAACATGGACAAATTATCATCCTATCATGAACATGCTAATGGAGATATTTCTGAGATCCAGGGAAGAATAAAAGACGTACCAGTTACATTCCTTAAAGGGATTGCAATGGTTGATTTCTTCATCATGAAGCCAAACCAAGGAAATATAGTGCTTGGAAGGGACTTCCTCCGAGCCGTAAAAGGCTTCATCGATATAGGTAAGGGACAAATCCGCCTACGCGGGAAGGAAAAAGGTACGTACCCCTTTCCTAGAAGGAATAAGGATGAACTTGTTGAGGAACCATTTGAAGCAATTTATAACTCCGATTATTATGATGACTTTTGATTCCTCCTTTTTGCATCATGCCTAGCTTAAAGGCATAAAAGAAAGCGCTTTTGGGAGGCAGCCCACAACGAATTAGGTCTTATTTTGCTTTTGTTGTGTCTTGATGTTTGTTACTACAGTAGCATCATCATTGTATCTTTTCTTTTCAGCTTTGCGCCAAGTTTATCCTCCGATTGCAAGAAAGTTCAAAAGTTGTGACGTGCTGTCCAGAAAACAGATTCTGTCCTTGGACAGAAAAAATAGAATAAAATCACCAGATCATCTTTTTGATCTGAATTTTTTTGAAAGCGTGCTCTATACAATTGGCTTTCGAGCGTCTGTTCTGAGTTTTTTGATTTGAGTTGCAGAAGTGCCCCGAAAAAATTATTTACTACCTGCTGGTCTATTTTTCACAGATTCTGTCATGTTTTGCCTTTTCTTCGTTTTGCAAACCTTGAGCTTGCTTTTTCTTTGCAAAAACCTTTTGGCAATCTTGAGAAACAGTAGATCTTCAAGATTATTTTTATTTCCAGTAGGAAAAAAATTATTTTATTGTGGGTACTAACCTCGCTAATCAGATTATGATGAGTTATGTATGAAGGGAGTTTTCAAGTGTGCGAGGGAAGATGATAAAAGATGATTCGGGAGGGACAAACGCTCAAGCTTGGGGATGCCCCTGTGCACCCCCAAGAAATATTCAATAAGACTCAAGCGTCTAAGACTGGGGATGCCCCCATGCATCCCCTTCTCCATCAACAATTATCAGTTCGTCTTTCGTTCCACTATAATTTTATCACTTCATGCGTTATGTGCTATGCTTGGAGCGTCTTGCTCTTAGTTTCTTTTTTTAGTTTTCTTTAGCTTTGCTTGTTATTCATAACAAGTTAGAACCCAGCTTGCTTTGTGTGGTAGAGAAACACGCTCCACTTCAACCTAGAACACAACATAGGATTTTCATGCTTATCTTTGCTGTGTGTGTTCTTTGTCTTTCCATAGCTGTTGTCATGTTTAGCTCTTAGTTTTCATGCTTTTCTTTTTAAAGAGCTTTTGTTTAGTTGGTTGCTGAACTCTCTTGAGTTTTCATGTTTATCTTGTTAAGAGAGTTTGCATGTTGCACTGAGTTGTGTGTCTTAACTTAAAGTAGGTAATTGAGGTTGCTATTTAATTTTAGTAGTAACTTGCAATAGTTTTGAGGTATTGCCATGAGTAATGTCTGAACTTTTGGTGTCAAGAGCTTTAGTCTATTAGTGATAGATGTCGTATTTTGGGCAATCCGTGTTTATTTTCGAAAACCTACAAAATAGTTGAGAACTTTAGCTACTAGATGGATCACTAATCTTTGGAGGGATCGAATATTAGAGTACACTCACGTACCATGAGTCGAGGATGCGCAAGGATAACCAAACCCCCATACACTCCTCCTCGGGGTACTTGTCTCTTTGTGAACCTCCTAATTAGATTGAGAGTTACCGATAATAAGTGCATGAGTTCTTCGGACTAATGCGAGTATTCGAAAGTTGACACTTCCACCTAGCCATATTTTTCTAGCCTCTTCGGTACCGTGCATTGCCCTTTCTCACCTCGAGAGTTGGCGCATACTTCGCCGGTGCATCCAAATCCTTGGCACGATACGCTCTGTCATCATAAGCCTCATTATATCCTTCCTCAAAACAGCCACCATACCTACCTATCAAGGCATTTCCATAGCCTTTCCGAGATACATTGCCATGCAACATCCATCTTCTCATGACTTGATCTTCATGTCATACATGCCTTTTGCTTGATCGATGAGCCGCATGCTAGTTGGGCCTTGCCCTAATCATTGCTACATGACGCGCTAGTATCATTGCATATCCTGCTACACTGGCAGAGGCATACATTTGCATACATCATGATAGTTTCATTTTCTTTATGTTGAGTACTCTTGTAAAGTGTGAAAGATCTTCTATACTTCTTGTAATATATAGAGTGTTGCCCCTAAAGTGAGGAAAAGATCCCAAAGAGGACAAAATCATAAGATCCCAAAGAGGACAAATGAGAGTCAAATAGAAAGAGCCATTGAGGCCACAAAAAAATAAAAAAAAAAAGAGAAAAAAGAGAAAAAAAGAGAGAAGGGGGCACACTACTATTCCTTTTGAGAGATCCACACTCGTACTTCATCTTATACCTTGTACTCCATAGAGATTATCATTCATGCATATAGCTATGTGGGGACCTTCACACTATAGAACTTGGCTTGTATATTCCAATGATGAGCCTCCTCAAAAGAGCTCTAGGTCTTCTTGAGCGAGCAAGTTGGATGCACCCCCACTAGTTCCATTGGAGAGCTTACCTTAGCTCATATGTGCATCCGTTGCATGGCAATCCCTACTCCTCACATCATATCTATCATTTGGCTTTCTCTCGCCTATGATTGTCCTCATTGATGTGAGCCTTTCACACCTTTTTTGTCTTCCCCCTTCATCATTTTTCTCTCTTTGCCATCCTAAGTGTCAACTTTCTTGCTTACGCTCATCCATTGCATGAGTGCTCAAAATATCGAAAGGGAGTGGATCATTTTGACTTGTACTTGGCTAGTGGTCTGGGGATGAGTCAAGATAAGATTCCAAAGAAGACCAAGTGTGAAACTTTAGTAGATTAAGTTCTCAACAATACAAAAACTATGTTTTACTCTCTCGTATATCCATATCCCCTTTCTTGCACGCAAACACCATTTGGAGACATTCGAGTCACGGACAGCGAGAGCTCTTGCACCTTTATGTTCTTATGTTGCTTGTTACAATGCTAATATAGACTCTTGCTTGTTATGACTTGAATTGAATTACATGCCTTGGTTGCTTTATTTAAAAAGTTCTTATATGGTTGGTAGCATGTCACCACAGAAATTATGCTTGTTATCATTTACCTACTCGAGGACGAGCAGGAATTAAGCTTGGGGATGTTGATACGTCCAAAATGTATCTATAATTTCTGCTTGCTCCATGCTTCTTTTGTGTGATATTGCTATGATATTGATGCACTTCCATACACTTTTGATCATATTTGGACTAACCTATTAACTCAGTGCACCACAGTGCCAGTTCTTGTTTTCTGCTGTTTTTCTATTTCAGGTTTCCCCCATATTAAAAGTGCTCCAAAAATTCCAGGAAAAATATAGGAAAAATCAGCGTACAGGAAGCTTCGCGAAGAACCAAAGATGGGCCAGAGGGGAGCCAGGGGAGGCCCAGGCGGCCACCTGGCGCGGCCCCACCCCTGGCCGTGCCAGGGGGCGCCTGGGGCCCCTGCTCCGCATCTGGCTGCCCCCCTTCGCATATATATCCCTCTCGTCCCGAAACCCTCGAGGACAGAACCCTTTTTCGCGATCTCGCCTCTGTTCCGCCGCCGCAGCGCTTCCAAGATCGGGAGCATCAGGAGAACTCTTCCCGGCACCCTGCCAGAGGGGAGAACCACCACCGGGAGCTTCTCCACCACCATGGACGCTTCCCGGATGAGTCGTGAGTAGTCCACCTTGGACCATGGGTCCATGATCAGTAGCTATGTGATGTTCTCCTCCCCTCATTGCTCTTCATGGTTTAGACCTCGTGAGCTGCCCTACATGATCGAGGCACATATGTAATCTTTCTGTTGTTGCTTTGCTGGGTTTGCTGGGATCTGATGGATTATGAGACTATGTTCAGATTGTGTTTGAGTAATATATTTGATTCACCTCTTTTATATATTTGTTCTTGAGTAATTCTTGCATGTTCTCCGTTGCTGTTTATTGCTTTGGCCAAGTAGTAGGTAGTAACTCCAAGAGGGAGCGTTATGCTTGATTGTGGGTTCATGCCCCCTGATGACTAGCTTGAGTGACAGAAACATGAGTCTAGGGGATGTGCTGTTGTCACAAGGGAGAAAACAACGGTGCTTGTACTTGCGGGTGCAAGGATTGTTTACTTTACGCAAAGTTCTTTTAATGCAGTTGTCTGTTGCTTTGAGTTTACACTTTGGGTGGGATTCGCAACTTAATACCAGCGAGATGTTCTGGATAGATATCTCAAGGTGGATGATTAGTAGTAGATGCAGATGGATTTCGGTCTACTTGCCTTGGCGTACCGCCCATGCTTTTGAGCATCTACCTTTCTTTGCAGCATAGTTAGCATTGGTTTGCGCACATAATCCTGTCAATTGCCCAGCTATAATTTGTTTACCTCGCTTTGTTGTTTTATCGTCTTTGGGGAGAGAGACATCACTAGTAAACATCATGGGACCCCAGTCCATATTACCACCGCTGATCACACCTTCTATTTACTTCCTGTTTTTATTTCCTAGTTGCAGTCATAGCTATCATTATTATCGCTTGTGTTTGATCCTTTGTAAACAACAAGGCCGGAGGTATTGACAACCTCTCTGTACTCGTTGGGAGCAAAGTTATCTGTATCTGTGTGCCGGTCCCGTCAACCGCTAAGTTTCTGGCGCCGTTGACACCTACTTGTCGACCCTCGGAGTCTCACGGGATTCGATCCTTGGTATCTTTGCCAAGGGAAATTTGCCGCTACGCTACATCTCAACCTTCCACTTGGGGTAACCAACGAGGGGCGAGAAGCCATCAAGGTCTCATACCTCTCAACACGGGCATGAGCCTGAAATCCCAATTTCAGCTCTTAGAACATCTTATATGTTCTATGGCGTTCAAGACGTCATTGGAATCCCAATTCTAAGCCGTAAAGTATGGTGCACTAAACTATCAGGTAGTCATCAGGACGTGTCTGTCAGGTGTTCACAACATCCACAGACCACATTGTAGGGGTTTGCACATCGAGCGGTGCATCAAAGACGTAAGCTTTATGTGTAGCAGTGAGGATACTCCTCGAACTACGAACCCAGTCCGTATCATTGCTTACATTATTTCTCAACTTAGTCTTTCTCTAGGATCGTATTAAACAGGGAGCTACAACGCAGTTATTGGTCTACAACATAATTTACGAAGATAACTTAGACTAATGTTCATGACAATTAAGTTCATCTAATGAACTCCCACTCAGATAGACATCTCTCTAGTTATCTAAGTGATACATGATCCGAATCGACTAGGCCGTGTCCGATCATCACGTGAGACGGACTAGTCATCAACGGTGAACATCTTCATGTTGATCGTATCTTTTATACGACTCATGTTCGAACTTTCGGTCTTCCGTGTTCCGAGGCCATGTCTGTACATGCTAGGCTTGTCAAGTCAACCCTAAGTGTATCGTGTATGTAAATCTGGCTTACACCTGTTGTATGCGAACGTTAGAACCTATCACACTCGATCATCACGTGGTGCTTCGGAACAACGAACCTTAGCAACGGTGCACAGTTAGGGGAACACAATTCTTGAAATTTTAGTGAGAGGTCATCTTATTCACTATCGTCGATCTAAGCAAATAATATGTAAAACATGATAAACATCACATGCAATCAAATAGTGACGTGATATGGCCAATATCATCTTGCTCCTTTGATCTTCATCTTCGGGGCTCCATGATCATCATCGTCACCGGCATGACACCATGATCTTCATCATCATGATCTCCATCATCATGTCTTCATGAAGTCGTCTCGCCAAATATTACTTCTACTACTATGGCTAACTTTAGAAATAAAGTAAAGTAATTACATGGCGTTATTCAGTGATACGCATGTCATACAATAAATAAGACAACTCCTATGGCTCCTGCCGGTTGTCATTCTCATCGACATGCAAGTCGTGATTCCTATTATAAGAACATGATCAATCTCATACATAACATATATATCATTCATCACATCCTTTTGGCCATATCACATCACACGGCACATGCTGCAAGAACAAGTTAGACGTCCTCTAATTGTTGTTGCAAGTATTTACGTGGCTGCTATAGGTTTCTAGCAAGAATATTTCTTACCTACGCCAAAACCACAACGTGATATGCCAATTTCTATTTACCCTTCATAAGGACCCTTTTCATCGAATCCGATCCGACTAAAGTGGGAGAGACAAACACCGCTAGCCACCTTATGCAACTAGTGCATGTCAGTCGGTGGAATCAGTCTCACGTAAGAGTACGTGTAAGGTCGGTCCGGGCCGCTTCATCAAACGATGCCGCCGAATCAAGATAAGACTAGTAACGGCAAGTAAATTGACAAATCGACGCCCACAACTACTTTGTGTTCTACTCGTGCAAGATACTACGCATTGACCTAGCTCATGATGCCACTGTTGGGGATCGTAGCAGAAAATCAAAATTTTTCCTACGCATCACCAAGATCTATCTATGGAGTAATCTAGCAACGAGGGAGAGGGGAGTTCATCTACATACCCTTGTAGAGCGCGATGCGGAAGCATTGCAAGAACGCGGATGAAGGAGTCGTACTCGCTGCGATTCAGATCGCGGTTGATTCCGATCTAAGCGCCGAACAACGGCGCCTCCGCGTTCAACACACGTGCAGCCCGGTGACGTCTCCCATGCCTTGATCCAGCAAGGAGAGAGGGAGAGGTTGGGGAAGACTCCATCCAGCAGAAGCATGACGGCGTGGTGGTGGTGGAGGAGCGCGGGACTCCAGCAGGGCTTCGCCAAGCATTGCGAGAGACGAGGAGGGAGAGAGGTAGGGCTGCGCCAAGCGAGAGAGGTCAAAACCATGTGTTGGGCAGCCCCAAACCTCAAGTATATATAGGGGGAAGGGAGGGGCTGTGCCCCCTTTAGGGTTTCCCACCCCTAGGGGTGCGGCCATCCCAGATCCCATCTAAGGGTGGCGTCCAGAGGGGAAGAGGGACAGGGGGGCGCACCAGATTGGGCCCTAGGGCCCATCTGCCCTAGTGTTTGCCCCCTTCCCCTCTATGATGCGCCTTGGGCCCTGGTGGGGGGGCGCACCAGCCCACCTGGGGCTGGTCCCCTCCCACACTTGGCCCATGCAGCCCTCTGGGGCCGGTGGCCTGGACCCCCGGGACCCTCCCTGTGGGCCCAGTACGCTACCGATAGCGCCCGAAACTTTTCCGGTGACCAAAACGGAACTTCCCATATATGAATCTTTACCTCCGGACCATTCCGGAACTCCTCGTGACGTCCGGGATCTCATCCGGGACTCCGAACAACATTCGGTAACCGCGTACATACTTTCCCTATAACCCTAGCGTCATCATCGAACCTTAAGTGTGTAGACCCTACGGGCTCGGGAGTCATGCAGACATGGCCGAGACAACTCTCCGGTCAATAACCAACAGCGGAATCTGGATACCAATGTTGGCTCCCACATTCTCCACGATGATCTCATCAGATGAACCACGATGTCAAGGATTCAATCAATCCCGTATACAATTCCCTTTGTCTATCGGTACAGTACTTGCCCGAGATTCGATCGTCAGTATCTCGATACCTTGTTCAATCTCGTTACCGGCAAGTCACTTTACTCATTCCATAACACATCATCCTGTGATCAACTCCTTGATCACATTGTGCACATTATGATGATGTCCTACCGAGTGGGCCCAGAGATACATCTCCGTCACACGGAGTGATAAATCCCAGTCTCGATTCGTGCCAACCCAACAGACACTTTTGGAGATACCTGTAGTGCACCTTTATAGCCACCCAGTTACATTGTGACGTTTGGTACACCCAAAGCATTCCTATGGTATCCGGGAGTTGCACAATCTCATGGTCTAAGGAAAAGATACTTGACATTTAGAAAAGCTTTAGCATACGAACAACACGATCTGTGTGCTAGGCTTAGGATTGGGTCTTGTCCATCGCATCATTCTCCTAATGATGTGATCCCGTTAGCAACGACATCCAATGTCCATGGTTAGGAAACCGTGACCATCTGTTGATCAACGAGCTAGTCAACTAGAGGCTTACTAGGTACATGGTGTTTGTCTATGTATCTACACATGTATCTGAGTTTCCTATCAATATAATTCTAGCATGGATAATAAACAATTATCATGAACAAGGAAATATAATAATAACCAATTTATTATTGCCTCTAGGGCATATTTCCAACAGTGGCGGCGGGCATTGTTCCCTAAGGGCTTGAAACATATTGCATAATAAAATTGATCTGATTCTCCAGGAAGCCAAGTTTCAACATAATCTCCTTAAGAAAGGCCACTCAACCCAATCATAAGTGTTATGCATATCAAGTTTGATAGCACACGGACTCTCTTTGACATCTTTGCTCTTTTGTATTTGATGAAAGTTCCCATAAGCCACTAATACATTGCATGTTGTCATCGTACCGGGCTCAATTGTTCCTTAGTTTGGACTGATAATCTCTGGCAGAAAAATCTTCTGACGAGTTACCATGATTTTTGTTGTAATCATGTGCACCACATTACACAAACTGACCGGCCTAAATTGGGTAACCTTCTGAGGAGAATTAACTTTTGGGTTCATAACAATCGCAGTATCATTCCAACCAAAAAGAATAGTTGACATATTTACCGCATGTGGAACCTCTTCGAACATATTATCCTGTCAAAATCTCTTACAAATCAAAAACAATTTTATTCTGAGAAGAATTAAATCTTTTCACTTCAAAACTTTTGCAACCGAGCCATGAAGTTTTATCCCTTGTTCGAAGAAGAGTGTCTGTTGAGATGAAAAATGCTCTCCTTGCCCCTTACATTGTTGAAGATTTCTTCACAAGGCCATTTTTGTTTTTGTCGATCCGAAAGCTCCAGGGCCATATGTACTCCATGCTACTCAGATCGACAAAAACAAAAATGGCCTTGTGAATAAATCTTCGACAATGGGCAAGGAGAGCATTTTTTTATCTCAACACACACTCTTCTTGGAACAAGGGATAAAACTTCATGGCTCGGTTGCAAAAGTTCTTAAGTGAAAAGATTAGTAAAGTAGCTGGTGATGTGACCTTTCAATGCCCTACCTCGCCTCCAAACCCCAAAGTCATCCAGAAGTTTCTTAACAATATTCCTCTTTTTCCTGGCCGTAGCAGCATTATGAAAAAGAACTATTGTGATCCCATGCATCAACCATTTTGCCTGCTCTCTGTAACCAATTTTTTTCTCAGAAAGATTCTCAATGAGAACAAGAATTTTCTTTTGCCTAGAGCGGGAATCGACATTCATAGAACCACGCCTCAGCTTCTCGAAATCATTTTTATAATTTGTTAATTCTTCTTTTCTGGGCCTTCAGAATATCACAATCGCAAGAATGCAAATCCGCGCCACCCGAGTGCGCGTCGCAAGATACGGACCAACACCTGCCATTTCTGCCTTGCCCCATGCTATATTCACAATTTCCTCAACAGTCTCTTCTGTAAGCCATCTAGCTTCAAAGTGCTTTAAACGACACTTAGGACGGATAAATAAGTTACTATTTTGAGAATGTACAAAATCAAAGGTATGATGGTGAAAATGCACATGTTTACCATTGATAACCGCCACATGTGGGAATTTATTTGCCCATTCCACATTACAAACTACCCTGACCAGTCTTTCCCTAACATCGCCTCTTCTCCAAGTAAAAGGATCGCCAACAAAATCCTAATCTTCCAAGCCACACTACATGAGACACTCACATAAATCTTTCATCATTGCACCGGGTCTCGCATTGCCTCACTCTTTTTCAGGCGAGTATAAAATTTCACTTAAATCTCCTAGAACCACGCAAAGGTGAGCTCCCATTTATGCAAATTACTAATATCATGCCAAAACGAATGAAGAGGACGCCAAGCCGGATGACAATAAAAACCCATAAATCTCCATCGTGCAATGATCTCAACCATAAACTAAATATCAATAAAATTAGGCAATGAATAGTTCAATTTTATTAACTTGATGGTAAAATAAAAACGAAGCCACCGGCCTAACCATCACTTTTCACTACAAACATGGAATCATCAAAAGACAAAGTACAACATAGCTCATCGTCCTGACAAGTCAAATGAGACACTGAGAGGAAAATCAAATCGACAACACTCCGGCCTTGGAGCTCCATGGAATCTTAAATTGTCATGTTCGAAAGCATAACATGGCAGTTCCATCCTAAGATTTTCATTTGTCCCGACGATCCTCAAATACATCATTATTTGTTGCCAGACCTGTTTAATAGAAGATCATTTAGGCCTATTAAAAATGCCTAGTATTTCATAGTCCCCACAGGATAGATGAAGAAGCTACAATAAAATGCCAAAAATTCTTGTTGCATAGCCAGTAAGAAGATAAAGAAGTAAAATTTATAATATCAACACTAAAAATTTCAACAACATTAGCCCAAACTACTTTAGACACAAGGCATTCAAAGGAAAGATGGTACATAGATTCTATCTCCGAACAACGTACACACTCCAAAGGTTTGGCTAGCACCCCCCC
>LR738714.1:791226938-791260539 GCA_902687465.1 Secale cereale | reverse complement strand
CCCCCCCCCCCCCCCCCCCCAAAAAAAAAATCATGTGTTTCTTCAGTTGTTGGTCAATAACAAAGTATAGGACTACTGCTGATGCCTCATGTTTATTTTCTAATGAACCATAAACGGTGCAACATCATTTTTTTCAATTGTGCGGCAAAGTATCTTTCATCTGTGTTTGCTGAGTTTTTTCTTTGTGACATGCCAATATCTCCTCTGGATATCATTCGTTGTGGTTTCAAGATAAAAAGAATGAGATTTTTAATTTGGTTTGCTCTGCTTCCTTATGGACCTTATGGTCTTTTTGGAATGAATTTTGTTTTCAAGGCCGCACTTGGCAAAAATGCATCAGACTTCTGGACCACCATTGAGGGGAGTTACCCCGCGTTGCATGGTCTTGATCGTGCAGTGAACGCAATGGATGGAGAACATGTGTCGGACCCTAGTTGCCAACATCAACTGGTTTCGTTGATGGACGCGTGCAAGGGTGTGGCTGGGTGATGTTACGTTGTTCTTTGTAGTTTGTGTTTGTTGTGACAAAAACCAAGTAATGATCTGGTCTTGGTTCCTGCTTCGGTTTATTTGGTCAGCTAGTCATACTTGCCTTTGTTCCTGTACGTTCCATTCAATAAAGTTGGATGGAAGAGGGGGAAACCACTTTCTCTATAAAAAAGACAAGGGTGTTTTTCTCATCATCTCTGAGCAACGCGTATTGGAACTTCTTTTGATCATGCCAAAAAAAATGGGGAAACCCCTTTTTTTTATCATTGAACTTATTTTGATCATGTCTGAGCATCGTGTGCATGCGTTTGCGGCTCTCATGTGTGTATAGTCTATAGTTTATGATGATGCTTCCCATGGTTAACTAGTATATTGAAAATTTGTTGTAACTAACACTCGAGAACAAAATGTTCTTATCTGATGAACTTCTCAAATGGTTAGGTTTCTTGTGGTGGAAACAACCCATCAGGGTTCAAGTCTTAGACTTAGCAATGATGTCGACTCAGTATCTTGAAGGTTCTCATAGGAGTAGGGTGTGTGTTCACAGAGATGATTGTATGTGGCCATCTGCGCTTTACAACAACTAAAAAAGAATATTCTTATCTGGACCGGCACTTTAAGCTATGTTTATTATGATCTCTCGTTTGATTATTGTGGTTGAGTGCGTTCCTACTTGCCTATCAAATTATTACGTCCAGGTTGTTGCTTTATTCTCCGCCATTTTCTTTTAAGACCCACTGCTCAAAATTGGTCTTAAAAAGTGTGGTAAGTTTTGTTGCATTCATATTGATTTTTTTTTTGTAGTTTGTGTTTGTTGTGCAAAAACCATGTAATGATCGGGTCTTCGTAGCGATGGACTTATTAGACCATTTGTTTGTGTTTGTGTTTTTTTCATCATGTCTGAGCAACAAATATCAGAACTTATTTTGATCATGCCAAAAGAATCATGGGGAAACCCCTTCTTTGATCATTGGGACTTATTTTGATCATGTTTAAGCAGCGTGTGCATGCGTTTGCGGCTCTCATGTGTGTATAGCATATTGAAATTTTGTTGTAATTAACACTGGGGAACAAAATGTTCTTATCGGCTGAACTTCTCAAATTGTTAGGTTCCTTGTGGTCGAACCAGACCACTAGGGTTCAAGTCCTAGACTTAGCAATAGAGTCGGCTCAGTATCTCGAAGGTTCTCATATGATAGGGTGTGTGTTCACACAGGTGATTGTATATACGTGTATGTGGCCATCTGTGCTTTACAACAACTAAAAAAAAAAGAAATGTTCTTTTTTTTAGCATCAGTACAGACGCAAGCGCTCAGGGCCGGTCCTGGAATTTTGGGGGCCCGGGGCGAAAGTCTAAAACTGAGGCCCTTAATATAAACATCATAATGTTACAATATGTAATGTCTAAGGATATGTAGCCTAAACGCAAACATCATCACTATAGCACGCTATACTTTAGCATTTAGAAGATGACCGCCGTTAAGAGCTTTAGCGCACTATTTAAAAATTTGGACGTGTGTCTACTACAAAACATCCTTGAAAATATACAGTAACAGTTAATGAGAGGTTGTAAATTATGGAAATGCATTTGGTACCAAAAGGTCCATCGACAAGTCACAAGTGACTCCACTAATAGTCCAAAAAGAAATTTATTTGCATCCAAAGGGCAAAGTAATACCTGAATTGACTAATAGTAAGATTGTTATTTTAAATAGTAGTAGTATTCTAGAAATTAAGATAGATGAACAAATCTGCATGGATGATATGAATAATTTTTTTCTTCAAAAAACAAATCAACGGGCACTATGATATTGCAAAGTTACTCTTATCTAGCTGTACAAATGAGTAAACCAAGATATAATTACCTCATCCATGCTGTCATTGCACAGTTCATCCGGCAACTATTAGTCAAGATCAGCATCCAGAACATCACCCTTCTTGATCTCTTGTAGGTCTACGCTACAAAAACATTATATCAAACTGCAGAAACATATAGCTAATGAACCGTACAGCGGACATCGACCGTCCGGCAACGCTGACACTGAAGAACGACACGCAACGCCGGTGCGTCACCGAGATCCCATCCAAAAGGGCCTCCAACGCGATTTCCTTGTTCATCCGCCACGATGTAGGGCGAGGCAAAAAGGCGGCGGCGGCACGCGTACAAGCTGCGTGATAAACTGCTCTTCTAATCGATGCGTGCGTTATCGCAATGCATCTTCCTGCCAGGAAGCTGCTGCTAGTTGGGCCAGGCCCCTTTCTCTTAAGATAGATATTGAGTGCAGGCCCTGCTGGGCTATGCGCACGATGTGTAGGGAGAAGCAAAACACGACGATGGCTTAGCCCTTGCTGCGTGCGTGTTACAGGTGCATGACTACCGAGGGGGCCCCTGGATTCGGGGGGCCCGGGGCGGCCGCCCCCTCTGCCCCCCCTCAGGGCCGGCCCTGCAAGCGCTCATATACACGCGCGTACACTTACCCCTATGAACGCACACACGCACACCCTACCCCTATGAGCACCTCCGAGAGACTGAGCCGGCATATCATCTTGAGATTTACGAAGTCGCCGTAGGCGCCTCGTCGTCGACAGGAACGTCTCCTCTCACTGAGGGCGCATCGCCGGAAATCCTGAAATAAATTCAGGAATAATGCGAGCAATAGGATTTGAACCCTAGTGGGTTGGGGATACCACTGTCCACCTAACCATCTCAACCACAGGTTGGTTCGCAAAAAAAAATGTTCTTATCTGAACCAACACTTGTTTTTTTTAGGAACAAACCAACACTTTGTTATGATATCTCCTTTGATTGTTGCGGCTGGCGTGCGTTCCTACTTCCCTGTCAAATTATTACGCCAGGCTGTTGCTTTTTTTTCTCGGCCATTTGCTTTAAGACCCACTGCTCAAAATTGGTCTAATAATGTTTGGGTAGGTTTTATTGCATTCTTATTGATTTTTTTCAACTATCTTATAGCGATGGACTTATTAGACGATTTTTAAAATGATTATCCATGTGAATGTCGAGTGGTGCGAGGCATAAATCTCTTTATTCGGAAACAACATAGATGCAGACACTCGCGAACACGTACATACACTCACTCCTATGAACATCTTGGGATTGACAAAGTAACTATACGCACCTCGTAGTTGACAGGAGCGTCTTCTCGCACTGAACAAACATCGCCAAAAAGTATAAAATAATATATCCTGAAAAATGCGAGCATTAGCTTCAAAACTAGAACTTGAACTCTGATGGGTTTACTGTCACATAGCCATCCAACCACAGGTTGGTTCGTGGCATCTCCAATTCTAGTTTTTTTAAAGAATGATCTCTGACGCCTTAGCACGGCGACTTCCTAACTGTCTACTGCAACAAAGTTTACCGGCTTCGATGAAGGAGGGGCGATGACGGCGGCGCGTCTTCGGCTCGCTCGAGTGCTTGTAGTCCTCTCTAGCTTGTCCATGAAACTGGTTTAAATTTTTATTACCATTCTCTGTACTGCTACGATGTACTGTCATGGTTGATTGATGAATAGATTAAAAATTTATATCTCGCAAAAAAGAAAGCAGTAAAGCAATTTACGACAATCTGGACGTGACACGACTTAGCAAGTCGCTGTACACGACGGGGCCCAACGCCCAAGTTAAATAAGCTACTGTAGTACGCTGGTGAGCGTGACGTGAACGGACGAGAGAGAGATTCTTAGCCAGCCGTAGGCGTAGGGCCGGACGTACCAGCTGCTATTTGGATTTGAGTGGTCTAATAACTTTGTTCCGGTTGGGCCTCCGCGTTCCAACGCGCCGCCGCACACGTCGAAAGGGCCTCTGTAGCCGAATCCCGATGGCCCCCGTGCGTCGCCGCCATGTTTGTGGTCGCCGACGGCGAACCACCGGCCGCCACTGATCTGGCCACCCCAGGGTCACCAACCGGTGGGCCCCAGGGACCTAGCCGACCTCGTTGACTGGGTTGACCAGTGACGGGTATTGACTGGGGAGCCCAAGTCACTGACTGGTGCCCCCCAAATCTAATTAAAATTAATTAATTTAGTTAAGTTATATCTAATTAGTCACTGACATGTGGGCCTCTGGTTAACTAATTAACTAATTAAGTTTAAAATTAAACTTTGTTAGTCTTCTGTGTATGATAGGTGGGACCCAGCCGTCAGGTTTGATCTTGACTGGCTGGGTTGACTGCTGGCGTCACCCTGACATCATGTTGACACAATAATTCTTTTTTCTAAATTAATTTAAATAATAATAAATTTATAAAATGTTTGAAATTTAAAAAAACATATAAATTAATTCGTAACTCGGATGAAAATAATTTATATATGAAAGTTGCTCAAAAAATACAATGAATCCGAATATGCAATATGTTCATCTGTCAGGTGCCTCTAGCATAGCGAACATGCATACGCCCCCTCGGATTCATCTGTCCGAAAAATGCCAAACGCTGGGAAAAACATGCCCAGATGTTTTCCCTCTTTGTCTGCAATGTGTAATATTGCGTTATGTCACTCCTAGCCATGCATATTGTCATGTCATGCATAGTGATGCACTTGCTTGCTTTATATTCATTGTTTCTTCCCCCTCTCATCTTCGGTAGACCGCGAGACTGACGCTGCTGCTGTGGACGACTACATCTCTGACGTCCATCCACTTGCAGCCGAGCTTCCACGCAAGCAAACCCCCTTGATCATTCTGATATCTCTCATTCCATTCTCTCTTATGCTTGCATTAGAATTGCTACTGCTTTTGTATGATCCTATTCTCATGCATAGCCTGATTTTGTAACATGCAATTGCTACCTTACCTGCTTATCCTAAACTTCTTAGTGTATGTTGGTTACTGATCCACCAATGATCCCTCGCCTTGTCCATGTTGCCCCCGCTTCATGATCGATGACTCAATCAACTGTTGGGGAACGTTGCATGGGAAACAAAAAATTTCCTACCGTTCACCAAGATCAATCTAGTAGAAGCAACTACGAGAGGGGAGTGTGATCTACGTACCCTTGTAGATCGCTAAGCGGAAGCGTTATGAACGCGGATGATGGAGTCGTACTCGTCGCGATTCAGATCGCCGAAGACCTAGCACCGAAGCAACGGTGCCTCCGCGTTCTTCACACGTACGGCTCGGGGACGTCTCCTCCTTCTTGATCCAGCAAGGGGTGGAGGAGAGGTTGATGGAGAACCGGCAGCACGACGGCGTGGTGGTGATGGTGGAGAAGAACTCCAGCAGGGCTTCGCCTAAGCACTGCGGGAGGAGAAGATATGACGGGAGAGGGAGGGCAGCACCGAGGCACAAACTGTGTTTGCTGCCCTCCCTTTGCCCCACTATATATAGGGGGGTGGAGAGGTTAGGGCGCCCTAGGGTTTCCCCCTAGGGGCCGGCGGCCAGGGCAAGGGGAGGGGGCGGCGGCCAGGGCAGGGGGAGGCGCCCAGGCCCTAGGGTTTCCCCCCTAGGTGCCTTGCCCCCCAAGCCCAAGGGGTGCGGCCAGCCCTAGGGGGTCCCACCCCCTTAGCCGCATGGGGAGAGGGCCCAGGGGGGGCGCACAGCCCCCTGAGGGCTGTGGTGTCCCCCCTTGTGGCCCAATAGGCCCAGAACACCTTCCGGACCCCCCGAAAACCTTCCCGGTACTCCGCCGATTTCCCGATGCTCCCCGGAACACTTCCGGTACTCCGAAACCTTTCATCCTATATATCAATCTTCGTCTCCGGACCATTCCGGAGACCCTCGTCATGTCCGGGATCTCATCCGGGACTCCGAACAACCTTCGGTAACCATGCACTCTTCTCACTAACAACCCTAGCGTCACCGAACGTTAAGTGTGTAGACCCTGCGGGTTCGGAAACCATGTAGACATGACCGAGACACTCCCAGGTCAATAATCAATAGCGGGATCTGGATACCCATATTGGCTCCTACATGTTTCTCGATGATCTCATCGGATGAACCACGATGTCAAGGATTCAGGCAATCCCGTATACAGTTCCCTTTGTCTCGTCGGTATGTTACTTGCCCGAGATTCGATCGTCGGTATCTCTATACCTAGTTCAATCTCGTTACCGGCAAGTCTCTTTACTCGTTACCGTAATACATAATCCCGTGACCAACTACTTAGTCACTTTGAGCTCATTGAGATGACGTATCACCGAGTGGGCCCGGAGATACCTCTCCGTCACACGGAGTGACAAATCCCAGTCTCGATCCATGTCAACTCAACAGACACCCTCGGAGATACCTGTAGAGTACCTTTATAGTCACCCAGTTACGTTGCGACGTTTGGCACACACAAAGCACTCCTACGGTGTCAGTGAGTTACATGATCTCATGGTCATAGGAACTTTATACTTGACATGCAGAAAACTATAGCGATAACTGACACGATCAAAAGCTATGTTAACGTTTGGGTCTCGTCCATCACATCATTCTCCTAATGATGTGATCCCGTTATCAAATGACAACTCATGTCTTATGACCTGGAAACCGCGGTCATCTTTGATTAACGAGCTAGTCCTGTAGAGGCACACTAGGGACACAAAGTCTGTCTATTCATCCACACGTGTATCTGAGTTTCCAATCAATACAGTTATAGCATGGATAATAAACGATTATCATGAACAAGGAAATATAATAATAACTCTTTTATTATTGCCTCTAGGGCATATTTCCAACAGTACTGTTGGGGAACGTTGCATGGGAAACAAAAATTTTTCCTACCGTTCACCAAGATCAATCTAGTAGATGCAACTACGAGGAAGGAGTGTGATCTACGTACCCTTGTAGATCGCTAAGCGGAAGCGTTATGAACGCGGATGATGGAGTCGTACTCGTCGCGATTCAGATCGCCGAAGACCTAGCACCGAAGCAACGGTGCCTCCGCGTTCTTCACACGTACGGCTCGGGGACGTCTCCTCCTTCTTGATCCAGCAAGGGGTGGAGGAGAGGTTGATGGAGAACCGGCAGCACGACGGCGTGGTGGTGATGGTGGAGAAGAACTCCAGCAGGGCTTCGCCTAAGCACCGCGGGAGAAGAAGATATGACGGGAGAGGGAGGGCAGCACCGAGGCACGAACTGTGTTGGCTGCCCTCCCTTTGCCCCACTATATATAGGGGGGGTGGAGAGGCTAGGGCGCCCTAGGGTTTCCCCCTAGGGGCCGGCGGCCAGGGCAAGGGGAGGGGGGCGGCGGCCAGGGCAGGGGGAGGCGCCCAGGCCCTAGGGTTTCCCCCCCTAGGTGCCTTGCCCCCCAAGCCCAAGGGGTGCGGCCAGCCCTAGGGGGTCCCACCCCCTTAGCCGCATGGGGAGAGGGCCCAGGGGGGGCGCACAGCCCCCTGAGGGCTGTGGTGTCCCCCCTTGTGGCCCAATAGGCCCAGAACACCTTCCGGACCCCCCGAAAACCTTCCCGGTACTCCGCCGATTTCCCGATGCTCCCCGGAACACTTCCGGTACTCCGAAACCTTTCATCCTATATATCAATCTTCGTCTCCGGACCATTCCGGAGACCCTCGTCATGTCCGGGATCTCATCCGGGACTCCGAACAACCTTCGGTAACCATGCACTCTTCTCACTAACAACCCTAGCGTCACCGAACGTTAAGTGTGTAGACCCTGCGGGTTCGAAAACCATGTAGACATGACCGAGACACTCCCAGGTCAATAACCAATAGCGGGATCTGGATACCCATATTGGCTCCTACATGTTTCTCGATGATCTCATCGGATGAACCACGATGTCAAGGATTCAGGCAATCCCGTATACAGTTCCCTTTGTCTCGTCGGTATGTTACTTGCCCGAGATTCGATCGTCGGTATCTCTATACCTAGTTCAATCTCGTTACCGGCAAGTCTCTTTACTCGTTACCGTAATACATAATCCCGTGACCAACTACTTAGTCACTTTGAGCTCATTGAGATGACGTATTACCGAGTGGGCCCGGAGATACCTCTCCGTCACACGGAGTGACAAATCCCAGTCTCGATCCATGTCAACTCAACAGACACCTTCGGAGATACCTGTAGAGTACCTTTATAGTCACCCAGTTACGTTGCGACGTTTGGCACACACAAAGCACTCCTACGGTGTCAGTGAGTTACATGATCTCATGGTCATAGGAACTTATACTTGACATGCAGAAAACTATAGCGATAACTGATACGATCAAAAGCTATGTTTAACGTTTGGGTCTCGTCCATCACATCATTTTCCTAATGATGTGATCCCGTTATCAAATGACAACTCATGTCTATGACCTGGAAACCGCGGTCATCTTTGATCAACGAGCCAGTCCTGTAGAGGCTCACTAGGGACACAAAGTTTGTCTATTTATCCACACATGTATTTGAGTTTCCAATCAATACAGTTATAGCATGGATAATAAACGATTATCATGAACAAGGAAATATAATAATAACTCTTTTATTATTGCCTCTAGGGCATATTTCCAACAGTCTCCCACTTGCACTAGAGTCAATAATCTAGCATTACAAGGTAATGAATCTAACACCCATAGAGTTTTGGTGTTGATCATGCTTAGCCCGTGGAAGAGGCTTAGTCAACGGATCTGCAACATTCAAATCCGTGTGTACTTTGCAAATACTTATGTCCTCCTCCTTGACCGAATCGCGGATGGAATTGAAGCGTCGCTTTATGTGTCTGGTCCTCTTGTGAGACCTTGGTTCCTTGGCTAGAGCAATGGCACCAGTGTTGTCACAGAACAGAGTCATTGGGTTTAGTGCACTAGGCACTACTCCAAGATCTGTCATGAACTCCTTCATCCAGACACCTTCCTTTGCCGCCTCTGAGGCAGCTATGTACTCCGCTTCGCATGTAGAATCGGCTACCACGCTCTGCTTGGAACTGCACCAGCTTACCGCTCCCCCGTTGAGAATATATACGTATCCGGTTTGAGACTTAGAGTCATCCGGATCAGTGTCAAAGCTTGCATCGACGTAACCCTTTACGACGAGCTCTTGATCACCTCCATAAACGAGAAACATCTCCTTAGTCCTTTTCAGGTACTTTAGGATATTCTTGACCGCTGTCCAGTGATCCATACCAGGATTACTTTGAAACCTTCCGGCCATACTTATGGCAAGGCTGACATTTGGTCTTGTGCACAGCATTGCATACATGATAGAGCCTATGGCTGAAGCATAGGGGACGACACTCATCTTTTCTCTATCTTCCGCAGTCACTGGGCATTGAGTCTTACTCAACTTTGTACCTTGCAATACCGGCAAGAACCCCTTCTTGGATTGATCCATTTTGAACTTCTTCAAAACTTTATCAAGGTATGTACTTTGTGAAAGTCCTATCAAGCGTCTTGATCTATCTCTATAGATCTTGATGCCTAATATGAAAGCAGCTTCACCGAGATCCTTCATCGAAAAACTCTTGTTCAAATACCCCTTCATGCTATCCAAAAATTCTATATTGTTTCCAATCAGCAATATGTCATCCACATATAATATTAGAAACGCTATAGAGCTCCCACTCACTTTCTTGTAAATACAAGCTTCATTGTAAACTTGTACAAACCCAAACGCTTTGATCACCTCATCAAAGCGAAGATTCCAACTCCGAGATGCTTGCACCAGCCCATAAATGGAACGCTGGAGCCTGCATACTTTGTCAGCATTCTCTGGATCGACAAAACCTTCCGGTTGCATCATATACAACTCTTCCTTAAGAAAACCGTTAAGGAACGCTGTTTTGACATCCATCTGCCAAATTTCATAATCGAAATACGCAGCTATTGCTAACATGATTCGGACGGATTTAAGCATCGCTACGGGTGAGAAAGTCTCATCGTAGTCAATCCCTTGAACTTGTGAAAAACCCTTTGCCACAAGTCGAGCTTTATACACGGTGACATTACCGTCAGCGTCCGTCTTCCTCTTAAAAATCCATTTATTCTGAATGGCCTTCCGCCCTTCAGGTAATACTTCCAAAGTCCATACTTTGTTTTCATACATGGATCCCATCTCGGATTTCATGGCTTCTAACCATTTGTCGGAATCTGGGCCCACCATCGCTTCTCCATAGCTCGTAGGTTCACCGTTGTCTAACAACATGACCTCCAAGACAGGGTTACCATACCACTCAGGTGCAGTGCGTACCCTTGTCGACCTACGAGGTTCGGTAGTAACTTGATCGGAAGCTTCTTGATCATCATCATTGGCTTCCTCTTCAACCTCTGTAGGCTCCACAAAAACATCTTTCTGTGCTGCGCTACTTTCTGGTTGAAGCAGAGGTTCAATAACTTCATCAAGTTCTACCTTCCTCCCACTCAATTCTTTCGAGAGAAACTCTTTCTCGAGGAAGGACCCGTTCTTAGCGACAAACACTTTGCCCTCGGATCTGAGATAGAAGGTGTACCCAACTGTTTCTTTTGGGTATCCTATGAAGACACATTTGTCCGCTTTGGGTTCGAGCTTTTCTGGCTGAAGCCTTTTGACATAAGCATCGCAACCCCAAACCTTGAGAAAAGACAACTTAGGTTTCTTACCAAACCACAGTTCATACGGTGTTGTCTCAACGGACTTAGATGGAGCCTTATTTAAAGTGAATGCAGCTGTCTCTAACGCATATCCCCAAAACGATAGTGGCAAGTCGGCAAGAGACATCATAGAACGTACCATATCTAATAGGGTTCGATTACGACGTTCGGACACACCATTACGCTGTGGTGTTCCAGGTGGTGTCAACTGTGAAACAATTCCACATTTTCTTAAGTGATCACCAAACTCATAACTCAGATATTCTCCCCCTCGATCAGATCGTAGGAACTTGATCTTCTTGTTACAATGATTTTCAACTTCACTCTGAAATTGCTTGAACTTTTCAAAAGTTTCAGACTTATGCTTCATCAAGTAAATATACCCATATCTACTTAAGTCGTCAGTGAAGGTGAGAAAATAACGATATCCACCGCGCGCCGTTACACTCATCGGACCGCACACATCAGTATGTATGATTTCCAATAAGTCACTTGCCCGTTCCATTGTCCCTGAAAACGGGGTCCTTGTCATCTTGCCCATGAGGCACGGCTCGCACGTGTCAAGTGATTCAAAATCAAGAGACTCCAAAAGTCCATCAGCATGGAGCTTCCTCATGCGTTTCACGCCGATATGACCGAGACGGCAGTGCCACAAGAAAGTGGTATTATCATTATCTACTCTACATCTTTTGGCATCAATGTTATGAACATGTGTATCATCACTATCGAGATTAAATAAGAATAAACCCCTAACTTCGGGTGCATGACCATAAAAGATATTACTCATATAAATAGAACAACCATTATTCTCTGACTTAAATGAGTAACCGTCTCGCAATAAACAAGATCCAGATATAATGTTCATGCTTAACGCAGGCACTAAATAACAATTATTCAGGTTCATAACTAATCCCGATGGTAATCGAAGAGCGAGCGTGCCGACGGCGATCACATCAACCTTGGAACCATTTCCCACGCGCATCGTCACTTCGTCCTTCGCCAGCCTCCGTTTATTCCGCAGTTCCTGTTTGGAGTTGCAAATGTGAGCAACCGAACCGGTATCAAATACCCAGGCACTACAACGAGAGTTGGTAAGGTACACATCAATAACATGTATATCATATATACCTTTGTTGTTGTTGGCCCCCTTCTTGTCCGCCAGATACTTGGGGCAGTTCCGCTTCCAGTGGCCATTCCCCTTGCAATAGAAACACTCAGTCTCTGGCTTGGGCCCAGCCTTGGGTTTCTTCACTGGATTAGCAACTGCTTTGCCACCCTTCTTAGAGTTACCCTTCTTGCCCTTGCCATTTTTCTTGAAACTGGTGGTCTTATTGACCATCAACACTTGATACTCCTTCTGGATGTCTGCCTCAGCGACTTTCAGCATCGAAAACAGCTCGGCGATGGTTTTATTCATCCCTTGCATGTTGTACTGCTGGACGAAGCTCTTGTAGCTTGGAGGGAGTGACTGGAGAATTCTGTCAATGATAGCCTCATCCGGGAACACAAGTCCCAGATCAGCTATGCGGGTATAGTACCCAGACATCTTCAGTAAGTGCTCACTGACAGACGAATTCTCCTCCATCTTGCAAGCGAAGAATTTATCGGTGGTCTCATACCTCTCGATCTTAGCATTCTTCTCAAAGATGAATTTCAACTCCGTGTACATCTCATATGCACCATGACGTTCAAAACGCCTTTGGAGTCCTCCTTCCAAGCCGTACAACATGGCACATTGTACTATCGAATAGTCATCCGAACGCGTCTGCCAGACGTTCATATCGTCCGCAGAGGCTCCAGGAGCGGGGGGTTGACCTAGCGGTGCATTTAGGACATAAACCTTTTGGGCAGCTGTGAGGATGATCCTCAGATTGCGGAGCCAGTCCACAAAGTTGCTCCCATCATCTTTCCGTTTAGCTTTCTCTAGGAACGCATTAAAATTCAGGGGAACTCCTGCGCGAGCCATCTACAACATAAATTCGCAAAGACATTTTAGACTATTGTTCATGATAAGTGAGTTATTACCTAATCAAATTAATTATAACTCCCACTCAAATTGACATCCCTCCGGTCATTCGAGCGTGACATGATCCAAATTCACCAACCCAAGTCCGATCATCACGTGAGATGAGGTGGTGTCAATGGTGAACATCAACATGTTGATCATATCTACTATATGACTCATGCTCGACCTTTCGGTCCTCCGTGTTCCGAGGCCATGTCTGTACATGCTAGGCTCGTCAAGTCTAACCCGAGTGTTCTGCACGTGCAAAACTGGCTTGCACCCGTTGTATGCGAACGTAGAGTCTATCACACCCGACCATCACGTGGTGCTTCGAAACGACGAACCTTCGCAACGGCGCACACTCGGGGGGAACACAATTTTATCTTGAAATTTTAGTGAAGGATCACCTTATAATGCTACCGTCGTCCTAAGCAAAATAAGATGCATAAAAGGATTAACATCACATGCAAATCATAAGTGACATGATATGGCCATCAACTCGTGCTTTTGATCTCCATCTCCAAAGCACCGGCATGATCTCCATCGTCACCGGCGCCACACCATGATCTCCATCATCATGATCTCCATCATCGTGTTGCCATCGGGGTTGTCGGCGCCCCACCATGCTCTTACTACTATTGCTACCGTTTAGCGATAAAGTAAAGCATTACAAAGCGCTTAATGATTGACACGCAGGTCATACAAAAAATAAAGACAACCCTATGGCTCCTGCCGGTTGCCGTATGCATCGACATGCAAGTCGATGTTAACTATTACAACATGATCATCTCATACATCAAAATATATTTCATCATGTCATTGGCCATATCATATCACATGCATACCCTGCAAAAACAAGTTAGACGTCCTCTAATTTGTTGTTGCATGTTTTACGTGGCTGCTATGGGTATCTAGCAAGAACGCTTCTTACCTACGCAAAACCACAACGGTGATATTCAAGTTGCTATTTAACCTTCTACAAGGACCGCCTTGTTCTATTCCGATTCAACTAAGATAGGAGAGACAGACACCCGCCAGCCATCTTATGCAACAAAAGTCACATGTCTGTCGATGGAACCGGTCTCATGTACGTGGACATGTAAAGTTGGTCCGGGCCGCTTCATCCTATAATACCGTTGAATCAAGAAAGACTAAGGAGGGCAGCAATTTAAACATCAACGCCACAAACCCTTTTGTGTTCTACTCGAGAAAGCATCTACGCAAGATCCTAGCTCTGATACCACTGTTGGGGAACGTTGCATGGGAAACAAAATTTTCCTACCGTTCACCAAGATCAATCTAGTAGATGCAACTACGAGAGGGGAGTGTGATCTACGTACCCTTGTAGATCGCTAAGCGGAAGCGTTATGAACGCGGATGATGGAGTCGTACTCGTCGCGATTCAGATCGCCGAAGACCTAGCACCGAAGCAACGGTGCCTCCGCGTTCTTCACACGTACGGCTCGGGGACGTCTCCTCCTTCTTGATCCAGCAAGGGGTGGAGGAGAGGTTGATGGAGAACCGGCAGCACGACGGCGTGGTGGTGATGGTGGAGAAGAACTCCAGCAGGGCTTCGCCTAAGCACCGCGGGAGAGGAAGATGTGACGGGAGAGGGAGGGCAGCACCGAGGCACAAACTGTGTTGGCTGCCCTCCCTTTGCCCCACTATATATAGGGGGGGTGGAGAGGTGAGGGCGCCCTAGGGTTTCCCCCTAGGGGCCGGCGGCCAGGGCAGGGGGAGGCGCCCAGGCCCTAGGGTTTCCCCCCTAGGTGCCTTGCCCCCCAAGCCCAAGGGGTGCGGCCAGCCCTAGGGGGTCCCACCCCCTTAGCCGCATGGGGAGAGGGCCCAGGGGGGGCGCACAGCCCCCTGAGGGCTGTGGTGTCCCCCCTTGTGGCCCAATAGGCCCAGAACACCTTCCGGACCCCCCGAAAACCTTCCCGGTACTCCGCCGATTTCCCGATGCTCCCCGGAACACTTCCGGTACTCCGAAACCCTTCATCCTATATATCAATCTTCGTCTCCGGACCATTCCGGAGACCCTCGTCATGTCCGGGATCTCATCCGGGACTCCGAACAACCTTCGGTAACCATGCACTCTTCTCACTAACAACCCTAGCGTCACCGAACGTTAAGTGTGTAGACCCTGCGGGTTCGGAAACCATGTAGACATGACCGAGACACTCCCAGGTCAATAACCAATAGCGGGATCTGGATACCCATATTGGCTCCTACATGTTTCTCGATGATCTCATCGGATTAACCACGATGTCAAGGATTCAGGCAATCCCGTATACAGTTCCCTTTGTCTCGTCGGTATGTTACTTGCCCGAGATTCGATCGTCGGTATCTCTATACCTAGTTCAATCTCGTTACCGGCAAGTCTCTTTACTCGTTACCGTAATACATAATCCCGTGACCAACTACTTAGTCACTTTGAGCTCATTGAGATGACGTATTACCGAGTGGGCCCGGAGATACCTCTCCGTCACACGGAGTGACAAATCCCAGTCTCGATCCATGTCAACTCAATAGACACCCTCGGAGATACCTGTAGAGTACCTTTATAGTCACCCAGTTACGTTGCGACGTTTGGCACACACAAAGCACTCCTACGGTGTCAGTGAGTTACATGATCTCATGGTCATAGGAACTTATACTTGACATGCAGAAAACTATAGCGATAACTGACACGATCAAAAGCTATGTTAACGTTTGGGTCTCGTCCATCACATCATTCTCCTAATGATGTGATCCCGTTATCAAATGACAACTCATGCCTTATGACCTGGAAACCGCGGTCATCTTTGATCAACGAGCTAGTCCTGTAGAGGCACACTAGGGACACAAAGTCTGTCTATTCATCCACACGTGTATCTGAGTTTCCAATCAATACAGTTATAGCATGGATAATAAACGATTATCATGAACAAGGAAATATAATAATAACTCTTTTATTATTGCCTCTAGGGCATATTTCCAACAGCTGTTGGGGAACGTTGCATGGGAAACAAAAATTTTTCCTACCGTTCACCAAGATCAATCTAGTAGATGCAACTACGAGGAAGGAGTGTGATCTACGTACCCTTGTAGATCGCTAAGCGGAAGCGTTATGAACGCGGATGATGGAGTCGTACTCGTCGCGATTCAGATCGCCGAAGACCTAGCACCGAAGCAACGGTGCCTCCGCGTTCTTCACACGTACGGCTCGGGGACGTCTCCTCCTTCTTGATCCAGCAAGGGGTGGAGGAGAGGTTGATGGAGAACCGGCAGCACGACGGCGTGGTGGTGATGGTGGAGAAGAACTCCAGCAGGGCTTCGCCTAAGCACCGCGGGAGAAGAAGATATGACGGGAGAGGGAGGGCAGCACCGAGGCACGAACTGTGTTGGCTGCCCTCCCTTTGCCCCACTATATATAGGGGGGGTGGAGAGGCCAGGGCGCCCTAGGGTTTCCCCTTAGGGGCCGGCGGCCAGGGCAAGGGGAGGGGGGCGGCGGCCAGGGCAGGGGGAGGCGCCCAGGCCCTAGGGTTTCCCCCTAAGGTGCCTTGCCCCCCAAGTCCCAAGGGGTGCGGCCAGCCCTAGGGGGTCCCACCCCCTTAGCCGCATGGGGAGAGGGCCCAGGGGGGGCGCACAGCCCCCTGAGGGCTGTGGTGTCCCCCCTTGTGGCCCAATAGGCCCAGAACACCTTCCGGACCCCCCGAAAACCTTCCCGGTACTCCGCCGATTTCCCGATGCTCCCCGGAACACTTCCGGTACTCCGAAACCTTTCATCCTATATATCAATCTTCGTCTCCGGACCATTCCGGAGACCCTCGTCATGTCCGGGATCTCCTCCGGGACTCCGAACAACCTTCGGTAACCATGCACTCTTCTCACTAACAACCCTAGCGTCACCGAACGTTAAGTGTGTAGACCCTGCGGGTTCGGAAACCATGTAGACATGACCGAGACACTCCCAGGTCAATAACCAATAGCGGGATCTGGATACCCATATTGGCTCCTACATGTTTCTCGATGATCTCATCGGATGAACCACGATGTCAAGGATTCAGGCAATCCCGTATACAGTTCCCTTTGTCTCGTCGGTATGTTACTTGCCCGAGATTCGATCGTCGGTATCTCTATACCTAGTTCAATCTCGTTACCGGCAAGTCTCTTTACTCGTTACCGTAATACATAATCCCGTGACCAACTACTTAGTCACTTTGAGCTCATCGAGATGACGTATTACCGAGTGGGCCCGGAGATACCTCTCCGTCATACGGAGTGACAAATCCCAGTCTCGATCCATGTCAACTCAACAGACATCTTCGGAGATACCTGTAGAGTACCTTTATAGTCACCCAGTTACGTTGTGACGTTTGGCACACACAAAGCACTCCTACGGTGTCAGTGAGTTACATGATCTCATGGTCATAGGAACTTATACTTGACATGCAGAAAACTATAGCGATAACTGACACGATCAAAAGCTATGTTTACGTTTGGGTCTCGTCCATCACATCATTCTCCTAATGATGTGATCCCGTTATCAAATGACAACTCATGTCTATGACCTGGAAACCGCGGTCATCTTTGATCAACGAGCTAGTCCTGTAGAGGCTCACTAGGGACACAAAGTCTGTCTATTCATCCACACGTGTATTTGAGTTTCCAATCAATACAGTTATAGCATGGATAATAAACGATTATCATGAACAAGGAAATATAATAATAACTCTTTTATTATTGCCTCTAGGGCATATTTCCAACATCAACATGATCGACATCTTGAGCCCAACACATCACCTCACACCCCCTTAATTGTATGACTCTGCACAGCTACTATCGAGTGCCGAGGGTGATACCTCGTATAACAGTTCTGATGAGATCTCTATAGTGCAGCTAATCGGTCATGGTCTACGGAGGGTGATTCCTCCTTCACCACTATCCGATAATGACTATCGTGCAACCCATCAGGAGTGAACCATCGAGGGTGATTCCCCCATAGTTCACCATGACGGTTACATCAAGTGGAACCTATCGAGGGTGATTCCTCGGATTCCCCTTTGGTGTTTTGGACACACGGTTATTTTGACTTTACAACGAACCATGATGACATCGGGTCGGCCTCGAGGGGTACCCACGAGTGATGTGAAATCGAGTTGACCCAGAGGGTACCCGCGAGATAACTACGCGGCACGGCTGGACATTCTTAGCCCTTGCCGTAAATCCGTGAGACGAGGCGACGGGACCACAGATTGTGGACCATTGATCGTTATCGCGCGCTCCCAAGATACTAACGGTTTGGATATGTGATACGAGTAGGCCTCTGGCCTTTGCGCACTGGCCACCACGCGGGAATAAGTATGGGCACTCTGCGTCGTATGTTTCTTCCAAAAGCTCACTGGCGTCAGCGGTTTAGCGGCACGCGCCCGGGCGGCCCGCATAAGCACCTGCCATGTATAAGGAGGTAGCCAGGACTGATCCCGGCCATCCACGCAATGCACCGGATTACAACGGACGATTGACCCATGATCCCTTCACATTTATGATGTAGACCGGCGTGACAGCCTCTCTGTTGAGCCTAGGTAGGACTACGGTGCGTCAATCAGCCGAGACAGGGTATGACCTGATGGTGTGCCCGACTGGAGTTAATCGAGCATGTTGGGTAAGTTTTGTGCACCTTGTAGGGAAGTTAATCTATTTGAATAGTCATGTCCACGGTAACAGGATGACTTGGAGTTGTATCTCGATCTATACAACTAGAACTGGATACTTGAGATGTGAAATGGATATGATGGCTCTGGAATTGCTTTCTTGCAGGGAGTCGAGGAAGGATCTCTGGGCGTGGATGATACAACATACGTACCACTATTATGATGTGTTACTCTTATCTCTCCTGATGCTGCAAGATGCTTGAAGATGCTAGTCTTTGATAGGCTAGGTCTTCCCTCTATTCTGGCATTTCTGCAGTCCAGTCCAAAAATACAACCCCACTCCTTTGATACTGATGCATACTAGCTCAGTTCTGATGTAAAGCTTGTGAGTACTTTGGATGAGTACTCACGGTTGCTTTGCTACCTTTTCCCCCTTCTTTTTTCTTTCCAGATGTTGCGATCAGATGACGGATCCCAGGAGCCAGATGTCACCACCGACGACTACTACTACACAAAGGGTGCCTACTACTACATGGAAGCCGTCGTCGACTAGGAGTACTTAGGAGGCTCCTGGTCAGGAGGCATTGCCTTTTCGATTTGTTGTTGCTTTTGTGCTAGCCTTCTTAAGGCAAACTTATTTAAATTATATCTGTAGTCGGATAGTGTTGCTTCCGCTGACTCGTGTTGTGATATCTTCCCCATGAGTCCTTGATCTTAATCGCACACAATTGCGTGTATGAATAATGTACGATTAAACCGGGGACATCACAATGGACGCGTGCAAGGGTGTGGCTGGGTGATGTTGCGTTGTTCTTTTAAGTTTGTGTTCGTTGCGACAAAACCAAGTAATGATCTGGTCTTGGTTTAACCCTGCTTTGGTTTATCTGGTGAGCTAATCATACTTGACTTTGTTCCCGCGGGTTTCATTCAATAAAGTTGGATGGAAGTGGGGGAAAGCACTTTCTTTATTAAAAAAAAAGACAAGGCTGTTTTTCTTATCATGTCTGGGCAACATGTATCGGAATCTCTTTTGATCATGCCCAAAAAACACGGGGAAACCCCTTTTTTGATCATTGGAACTTATTTTGATCATGTTTGAGCAACGTGTGCATGCGTTTGCGGCTCTCATTGTGTATAGTCTATGATTTATGACGATGCTTCCCATGGTTAATTAGTATATTGAAATTTTGTTGTAATTAACACTCGGGAACAAAATGTTCTTTTTTTTTTGCGAGAAAACTTCCAATCTATTCATCTTCAATCATGGCAGTACAACGAACACAAGAAATAAAAATTACATCTAGATTCGTAGACCACCTAGCGACGACTACAAGCACTGAAGCGAGCCGAAGGCGCGCCGCCGTCATCGCCCCTCCATCGCCGGAGTCGGGCACACCTTGTTGTAGTAGACAGTCGGGAAGTCGTCGTGCTAAGGCCTCATAGGACCAGCACCCCAGAACAGCAACCGTCGCCGATGAAGAATAACGTAGATCGGAAGGATCCAAACCGAAGACACACGAACGTAGACGATCAACGACGAGATCCGAACAAATCCACCAAAGATAGATCTGCCGGAGACACACCTCCACACGCCCACCAACGATGCTAGACGCATCGCCGGAACGGGGGCTAGACGGGGCGACAAAATGTTCTTATCTGGTGATCTTTTCAAATGGTCAGGTTCCTTGTGGTGGAACCAGCCCAGCAGGATTCAAGTACTAGACTTAACAATGGTGTCGGCTTAGTACCTTGAAGTTCTCATAGGAGCAGGTGTGTATTCACATAGGTGACTGTATATGCTTATTAGCGTATATGTGGCCATCTGCGCTTTACAACAACTAAAAAAAAGAAATGTTCTTATCTGGACTGGCACTTTAAGCTATGTTTATCATGATCTCTCCTTTGATTGTTGCGGCTGAGGTGCGTTCCTACTTGCCTGTCAAATTATTACGTCCAGGTTGCTTTTTTCTGCGCCATTTGCTTTAAGACACACTGCTCAAAATTGGTCTAATGAAGTTTTGGTAAGGTTTATTGCATTCTTATTGATTTTTTTCAACGTATCTGATGGACTTAATAGACAATATGTAAAATGATTATCCATACGAATGTTGGGTGGCGTGAGGCATAAATCTAGTTCTTCTTTTTCGAAAACAGTATAGACGTAGACACTCACAAACACGTACAGACACTTACTCCTATGAACATTTTGAGATTAACGAAGTCATCATAGACACCTCGTAATTGACAGGAACATTTTCTCCTACTGACCGAACATCGGCGAAAAGGCTGAAATAATAAATCCAGAAAAATGCGAGCATCAGCGTCGAAACTAGGACTTGAATTGTGATGAGCTTACTCTCTCATAATCGTTCAACCATAGGTTGGTTCGTGTCGCCACCGATTCTAGTTCTTTAAAGAAGGATCTTTGAGGCCCTAGTACGACGACTTCCCGAGCGCCTACTACAATAAAGTTTGTCCGGCTCCGAAGAAGAAGGGGCGAAGACGGCGGCGCGCCTTCGATTTGCTCCAATGATTGTAGTCGTCGTTAGGTGATCCAGGAACCTGTACCTCTAGTGTTCTCCACATAATTGATGAATAGATTAAAATTTCTCTGGCAAAAAAAGAAAGCAGTAAAGCGATGTACAGCAATCTGAACGCGACACGACTTAACAGTTGGATGTAGGCGACCGGGCCCAACGCCCAAGTTAAATAAGGTAGGACGCTGGTGACCGTGACGTGAACGGACGAGAGAGAGAGAGAGAGAGATTCTTATTAGCCGGCCGTAGGCGTAGGGCCGGACGTGCCAACTAATTTGATGTGATTGGTCTAGCTACATAACACGCGCACAACAAACCAAATGCTGGCACTCTCCGTGGAGCTTCCAATTGACGGCTGATATTAACAAGACGCTCGGAGCAGGTCGGCAAGAATCGCCACCAATCGGCCGTCGACGGCGCTGCTACGTCCGACGGCGACAGCTGAATGAATCATCACTTCATCGTAGTGGGTGGTGGTAGGGCTTTTCCCTTTGCCCAAGTCCATCATCCATCAATAGGAAAAGATATCTCTCCCCTGTGGCGCCGGCGCCGGCGCATAATAAAAGGAAGGAGAGGAGACGTCTCGCTTCTTCTTCTTCTTGAACCCCAACCCCAACCCCAACCCCAACCACCATCCATCCATGGCGGCCATGGCTTCCTTCCTCCTCCTTCCCCTCGCGCTGCTGCTCGCGGTCGCGGTCGCCGTTGCGCGCGCGCGGTTGGAGCCCATCATCCGGCTGCCGTCGGACGATGGCTCCGTCGGGACCAGGTGGGCCGTCCTCGTCGCCGGCTCCAACGGCTACTACAACTACCGCCATCAGGTGCGCACGCTCTATCGATCATGGATTCTACTCTTGTGCTCGTCCGCGTCTCCTTCCGGCGATCCTTCAACCTTTTTTGTTCCTGTTGGTCAATAGTATTCCTTCATGGGAAAGTAGTGGCCGAACCAAAGGGGGCGTTGCACCCGGCCGCTTGTCTATCCATGCTGTTCAAGAGCTATGTGATGGATGAGCCAGTTTTCGTTTTGGACCTACCAAGGGTTGGAGTTATCCTTTTGTCTTGGTCTACCAGTCTAGGTAGCCACTAAGTTTGGTTGGACTTGACGAGCGTATTTCATAATGTTCTGCTACAATGAAATACGCTCGATAAGGTCAATCGCCACGGGTCATATTCAGTGACCGACGTGGCACTTTGTTGACCGGCCAAACAGTTCACATGGCAAACAATCCTGCCCTGTCAGCTGGCAGCTCTCTCTAGTCTCTACTCACACAGGCCCCGCATGTCTGTGTGTAGAAGAAATAGATGAATGGAGCTAAAGAGACTGGGAACAATTTGTTATTAAGTGCTCAAACATTATTATTACGGGTTAATCATTGAATGGAAGTAAGGTGTGCCCAAGTCACAAATAATCCTGCTTTTTTCTCTAACATCAATCTCGCGTACTTACAATTTGCACAAATTACATCGCTGGAGAATCAGTCCTCCGTGTGTCTGTGCTTTCTCTGACATCAGTACTGTGCTCCCATGAGCCGAGTAAGCGTGCGGACCTCAATTACTCTGCACATAGGCCCAGGGGCGGATCCTCTTGGGGACCAAACAGGGGCAAACGGGCGCCTTATGCGCCCGTTTCTTCAGTTTTCCCAAACGGGCGCACACAGTTTTCCCAAACGGGCGCACACCACACCGCTGCGCTGGGCTGGCCCGTTTTCCCAGGTTTTTCTGTTCAACCGAAGCAAAAAAAAAAAATGTGCGCGAACTCAAGAGCTCCTGGTGGAGAGAGCAACGCACTTACCACTACGACTCAACCTGGCATGTGCATAAATACATCTTATTTCTTTTATTCTTCCTCTAGGTCGCGGTTCTTATTCGTCTTTTCGCTTGTTCCTTTTTCCCTTTTCTTTCTTTGTTTTCTTAAATGCACTAACTCACAAACTTTTTTCGAATATCATGAACTTTTAACAAATTCAATAAAAAAATCAAAATTCATGAAGTTTTTTCATATTCAATGAACTTTTTCCAAATTTGATTGATTTTTTAAAATTCGATGAACTTTTTTCAAAACTAATAAACTTTTTCCAAATTCGATTAAATTTTTCAACTTCGATGAACTTTTTTCAAAACTAATAAACTTTTTTCAAATTTGGTGATTTCTTTTTGAAACCCATGAACATTTTTTCAGATTTGATGAACTTTTTGTATTCGACGATCTTTTTTCGAAATTGATGAACATTTTCATAATTCGACGAACTTTTCTAAATTCAATGATTTTGTTTTCAAAATTGATGAACTTTTTTCATGATTCGTGATTTTTGCGTGTTATTTTTTTCCTTATTTATGAGCCTTGAAGAAACAGCTGAGCCGAAAAAAACAAAAAGCAAGCTACGCTAGTTTTTGATCGAGCGAGCAAACGAACGAAGCGGGAGCGAGGGAGCCAGAGTGGGCCGGCCCATGAAGGGGGCGCGCGTGGGCGCCGGTTGCTCACAGTGGCACTTAAGGCGCCACTTAGGAGCTTTGGGCCATGGCCTGTTCTTTTTTCTGTACTTTCTTTGAGGATTTGATCTGGATTCGGCCCAATAACAAAAGATGGCCCACTAAGTACGCTATAGGCCCGCCCTTGGCCCATTGTTGGTTTTGTTTCATGCTCCACCACTGCATAGACCTGCAGTCCCGGGCGACTTGGCACATATCTCAATACGACCAGCACACAAACAGACGGTCTAGATAGAAGATACTCCCTCTGTAAACTAATATAAGAGCGTTTAGATCATTAAAGTAGTGATCTAAATGCTCTTATATTAGTTTACGGAGGGAGTACAATGCATGGCCATAAGAATATGTTGGAAAAAAAGTTCCATTTGGTGTTGCTACGTGGTCCAATTTTTTTCCTCGTAGTTCGTTGGGTTGATGACAATGAAGTATTGTGTTTAATCCGTGGACCGAAACTTTGCACTTTGCAGGCAGATATTTGCCATGCCTACCAGATCTTGAAGAAGGGTGGTCTCAAGGATGAGAACATCATCGTCTTCATGTACGACGATATTGCGCACAACCTGGAGAACCCAAGGCCGGGCGTCATCATCAACCACCCCCAAGGTGGAGATGTCTATGCTGGGGTCCCTAAGGTAATCATGCATCGGTCTTCAAGGAAAACTTTCCAGCAATTATTGTTGATGTAGTAAAAATGTAAGATTAATTTGGATTACCTTAGTGGATGATACAAACTGTTTGATGGTTGCAGAAAAATGTGATTATGATATTCTACAAATTACACGAACACAAATTTCAATGGCAGTTTGTACCTCATTCAAAATCATTGAATGCCAAAATTTTGACCAGTCCTTGTTCCATTTTCCAGTTGGTCTTGGATGTCAAATTTCTATAAGATAATGTCAACATCTTGATGGATATAACTAATATATTCCAATGATCATTCTGCATCCCTATCCAGTAGCAACAATTTTCTGTCTGTTTGACTGAATCTCCACTGTAGGACTACACTGGGAAGGAGGTTAATGTCAAGAACTTGTTTGCTGTCCTGCTCGGTAATAAAACCGCTGTGAGTGGTGGGAGCGGCAAAGTCGTGGACAGTGGCCCTGATGATCACATTTTTGTGTTTTACAGTGACCATGGGGGTCCTGGCGTCATTGGTCAGTATTCAGAACCTGCCATTCTTTTATTGTCTTCTTTCAAGAATTTTAATATCTAAAACCAGTCAGAACAGATATTTCATATACATGCATACATACATACAAATCTAGACATTCACGATTAACTTACTAGTGTCATGGTTTTTCTGTTCTGGTAAAACTTTCAGGGATGCCTACCTATCCATACGTTTACGGTGACGATCTTGTCGATGTCCTGAAGAAAAAGCACGCTGCTGGAACCTACAAAAGCCTGGTACCCCATCGTCCTTTGGTTACTTTTGCTCAGCATGATTTATTGGTTGAAGCAATGGCCTGACCCTTATTTTGTAGGTATTTTACCTTGAAGCTTGTGAAGCTGGGAGCATCTTCGAGGGGCTTCTGCCGAATGACATCGGTGTCTACGCGACCACCGCGTCCAACGCGGAGGAGAGCAGTTGGGGAACGTATTGCCCCGGCGAGTACCCCGGCCCTCCGTCGGAATATGACACCTGCTTGGGCGACCTGTACAGCATTTCTTGGATGGAAGACAGGTATCCCCCTTTGTTGTACCATGTTTTCCATTCATTCACATGCTAAAATCATGGTTTGATACGGTCAGTTCGGACACACATGTGGCACTCATGTCAGTTAGTACTTTTTGGTACGTACCGTACAGGTGCGTTGTTTCAGAATGATTAAATAACTAGTATGGCACTTATCAAACTGCACTAGAATAAAATGCCATGGTTGTAATTGTTGCATTCACCATTTTATACTCTTTTTTGCGGGCTCACCATTTTATAGTTGAATCCTGAGTCAAAATCCTTGGGTCATTTGTTTGAAAGGAAATGGGTTTTTCGTTATGGTCCCTAGTTGTGCTCAAATAACGTGCAACTTTCAATGTTGACAGTGATGTACACAACCTGAGAACTGAATCTCTCAAGCAGCAGTATGACCTGGTAAGTGCTTAAATAAAACTCCAAAAAGGAAATAGATTATTAATCTTGGAGCATTTCTTTCCTAACATAACTAATTAATGGTTGAGCAGGTCAAGAAGAGAACGGCAGCTCAGGACTCATACAGCTACGGTTCCCATGTGATGCAATACGGTTCTTTGGACCTGAATGATCAACATCTCTTCGTGTACATCGGGTCAAATCCTGCTAACGACAACAGTACTTTCGTTGAAGATAACTCACTGCCGTCATTCCCAAGAGCTGTTAATCAGAGGGATGCTGATCTTGTTTATTTCTGGCACAAGGTTCATACTTATATCATGATAAATCTTTCATGCTGCTTTACCCACAACAATAGTATATGCATAGATAAACTCAGTAAAAAAAGATGGATAAACTAACTGATTGATTTCTTTCTTTTCTTCTGCATGTAGTACCAGAAATTGGCTGAGAGCTCCCCAGAGAAAAACGATGCTCGGAAGCAATTGCTCGAGATGATGGGTCATAGATCTCATATTGACAACAGCGTCGAGCTGATTGGAAACCTTCTGTTTGGTTCAGCAGATGGTCCAATGGTTCTAAAGACTGTTCGCCCAGCTGGCCAGCCTCTTGCTGATGACTGGAGTTGTCTCAAGTCTACGGTAAGGCTCTATTTGAGATCTTTCTTTTTTTGCGCAGCTATATGACATCGCTTTGGTTGGTCATCTATCAGCATCTCTTAACTTACTTATGCTTCTGTTGCGTTTGTTGCCTAAATGCCTATTGGTCATGTGTTAATTATCTGAAACTAGTAGGTCAAAATTCTGTAGATAAAATTGTTGTTATTGGTTGACTGGTAAATAGAAAATATCCCAATAGTACTCGAAGAATGTGATATATATTAAGGGCTAATATTGTCCTGAATATATCCTAATATTATTCAGGGTCGATATTTCCTGGATTTAAACTTTGGATGCTCTAACTATTTTCTTCACTTCGACGTATTGCCAGCTCTCTCCCTAGATTGTACACGTACATACATGTGTCATATGGGATATAAGTAACGAAGTTACAGACTTACAGTATATAATTTCTTATGCCCCTGCTTTGTATGACTAATAGTGTGTCTTCCTTTTGTTAAGGTGCGTGCTTTCGAATCGCAATGTGGCTCGTTGGCGCAGTATGGAATGAAGCACATGCGGTCCTTTGCAAACATCTGCAATGCCGGCATCCTTCCTGAAGCGATGATGAAGGTGGCCGCTCAGGCGTGCACCAGCATCCCAACCAACCCCTGGAGCGCCACACACAATGGTTTTAGTGCTTAAACCATAGGTGAAGCAACTTGGCTACTATTCCAGCTATTGTACCATATACCAAAGTCACTTCCTATTCACACAGGGTATGTACATAGTGCTTGAACGAACCTTAGATGAATACGAATTATGTCATTACTTCAGCTATTCGACCACACCAAATTACACCATAGTAGAAAGGTGATTTCCTGTGATTGATGTAAATATGCTTGATAGCTTGTGATCAGATGTGTATAGCTCACAATTACATATATGAAGAATGCAAGCGCTGCTATTTTCTACGTAGACTGAGTAATCTCATAGTACTATGAGCTGCTATTTTCACATCCATTTGAAACCCTGCAGCTACTGGGTGACCTTCTTGTTCAGATGGAACAACACGATTTTCACATCCATGGATTACATGTATCACATTCCGATTCATGTGTCTTGCTGTGATATGCATTTCTTTTTTGTCTGGTTGTGCATAACGGACGGTTAAAACATCAAATCTGGGAAAGTACACGTCCTGTCATCTTTGCTGATGCAATGGAATTGAAAAGGCACACTAGAAGACATCAAGACATGGTAAATGAAACGATATAGTTATGAATTAGACTGATTATGTGCTGAAGGAAGTTTGGTGACTCTCATGACTACACAGGGTTCTGGTTTTGCCTATTTATGTGTTTTTTAGGAACCGGCTGGAGCACTGCCTTTTCTTATAGAAGGAGATCAGAAACACAATTTATAGGGGGGCTCACGTTTTTAGGGAACATGGCAAAAACCTAAAAGAACCAGGAAAACCTAGTACAGACCCAGCCTATACCGACAGATGGCAAGGCCCCAACAAAGGCCAGATCCCGTTGCTTAATTGGCTCGAAAGCCAGTAAAGCAACCTCGTGATGAGTCATCCATTAACCCGTGAAAACACTATGTTCCTCTCCTTTCAGATAGCCCAAAGTGTGTCGATAATCCTACCGCTCCATCCTCGCCGCACTTGGGATGGCTCGTTTACTAGCATCTTGTCCCACCAGTCAGAAACAACGACTGGCTCAGGCAAGAAACCTGACACGGCAACGCCCTCGTTTTTCCAGATGTTTACCTGGTTCCAAATAGCAACCGTGAAGGGACATTGCTTGCAAACGTGGCTCGACATTTCTGGTTGCTGAAGACATAGCTAACACCTTGGGTCATGTGGCCAACCACAAATAGCCAACATATATGCGGTGAGGATTCTACCATGCAGAAATAGCCGCGCGAATAGTTTGCACTTGGGCTCAGCATAAGCAGATCAGACTTTTGAAGAGTTAAATCTCGGGTGTGAGCCAAAAAACTGCGCCGCATAGACCGATGCGGAAGAGTAGGCTCCATCTGTGGTCAGGTTCTAGAAGATTGTGTCGTCCTGATCTAGCACCGGAGTTGTCTGACGGATCCATCCCCACAGAGTAACAAATTCCCCCAGCTGTTGTAGGGATCACAGGCTAGCTACTGCTCTGATCCAGTTATCATTTGTCAACTCATGATGGATCGTCATGTTTTTCTTGAAGCGGTTTTGTAAAGCTCCGATGCAAGTAGCATTAGAGGGTCCCTTCCACTCTAGTTTTTATACCAGGAAAGTGCCTTGCAGCCGTCTCCCAAAGTTATGGTTGTGCATGCGTGAAAAAGGTTCATGTCATCGCTTGGCAGCTCAGAGCCCACCCATGGCCTCTCTGAATTAGTCCATTGTAACTAGGGCTAGCAAAGGCGGATGGCGTGACCAAATCTCTCAAGGTCCATGACTCCTAGGCCGCCATACCTCCTTGGAAGATAGATTGTCTTCCAGTTAATGAGGGAGTGCCCTCCAGAAGTTTGTGTTTGGTCCTCTTTCTGCCATAGAAACATGCGAATGATGTTATCAACTTTTCACGTGATCCATTTCGGCAGGTTGAGAGCGGAAATGGGCAAAGTCACCATAGCCGTTAGAGCTGATTGAGCCAGAGCGACCCTGTCGGGCTTACTTAGTAGATTTCCTTTCCAACCCAGCACTCTACCTGCGATCTTGTCGATAAAAGGTTGGAGGTCAACCCTCCAGAGCAGAAGGCAGTGAAGTGGAAGTCCGAGGTAGCGTACCGGGAAGCTAGCAATCTTAGCGGGGAAGATGGTGAGTATGTCCTGGAGGTCAAAGGCCCCGCACCTTATCGGAAAAAACCTCGGTCTTCGACAAATTCGTGATTAGGTCACGAGCATCCCCGAAGACCTTCAGGATGGCCGAGATAGTTATGTGATGTGTCCTAAAAACAATCAGTCCTGCGGGCAAGGGGCTCATGAGCCAGCGCCTAGCTGGGACGTTGGCTAGACTGGATGTTGGAGCTTTGGAGGAGAGCAGATGCAAGGACGTAGGGAGCTCATGTTGCAGAAATTTGCTGGCGGCACGACGGCACGACCGCGTAGATGTCCTCGCCGATGCTCGGGATTAGGAGCAGAGCAGGGGGGCTGGCGACGACTGACGCTAGATCTCGGCGGGCAGTGGCTGCTCTGAGAGATGGTGCTCCCCTAGTGCAAAAAGGGCCATTTGTCCCGGTTCGTCAGAGCCATTTGTCCCGGTTGGGGAACCGGGACTAAACGGTCGATACAAATGCCCTAGACCATTAGTCCCGGTTCTTATACCAACCGGGACTAATGGCCCACCACGTGGCAGTTGCGGCTTGCGCTGGCAGGGGGGCCTTTTGTCCCGGTTTGTAACACCAACCGGGACAAATAAGCTTCCACGCGTGAGCACTTCAGGGGTTAGGGTTTATGTTTTTTTCTGAAGGAGGGGGGGTTTTGTATGGTTAATTTAGGGATTTCATATATTGTGTTAGCTAGCTAATAGAGAGAAGTGTCCTCTCTTGTCTCCGTGCATGCTCATATAACAATGCATCATCATAATTAATAATAAATCATCATCGTCGTTGTCATAGTAAAAAAGTCGTACCCATCATCATCATCATCTCACAACTTCTACTCGTTGTCATAATAACAAGTCCTGCTCATCATCATCATCATAGTCATCTAACAACTTCTTAGCACATGATCATAAGTAGCCGGACTTAATTAAGTACACCCTCTCTAAGGTGAAATAGCATAAAATAAGATAGGCCCTGACTCTCCATTATGGAGAATGCAGATTATCATGTCTCCAATTCTTGGCTTTCGCACAATGTCACTTCCATATAGCTACGACTGACCATACATTTCTTCCAATCTTTGATTGTCAAGTCTTCATTGGATTTAGAAATCCTGTATGGACAGTTATGTGTAGGATGATGACCTGACGAGTACGGGAATAAGCTCATAACATTGAGGTGACCATTCTTAAATATCAAATGAGGCACACAATCCAAAGGGATTTTCTGTACAAAAACATAGTAATAACTTCGTAGTTAGTAATGTAGTTTAGTTTTAGAAGAATTTATGCAAAAGATGATCGGCCACAAATCTTACCATGACATCTCCATGGATGTTACCGTAGCTCAACACGTGCACTAGTGACACGTATTGACCATAATGTGCAGGAGTTTTAGCATAGGTATTGTAACGCTCAAAATCAGAAAGTAACGAGACAAGGTGATTTTTCTTATGACAAGTTAATTTTCAACCATTTCTGACCTCATTTGCTATTTTTCATGCATTTACTTGTGACGCCCCCGATTTGACCGTACACTAATCATGCACGCAAATGTGTACGACCAAGATCAAGGACTCACTGGAAGATATCACAACACAACTCTAGACACAAATTAAAATAATACAAGCTTTATATTACAAGCCAGGGGCCTCGAGGGCTCGAATACATAAGCTCGAATACAGAAGAGTCAGCGGAAGCAACAATATCTGAGTACAGACATAAGTTAAACAAGTTGGCCTTAAGAAGGCTAGCACAAAACATCAACGATCGAAAAGGCAAGGCCTCCTGCCTGGGACCTCCTAACTACTCCTGGTCGTCGGCGGTCTTCACGTAGTAGTAGCCTCCATCGAGGTAGCAACAGTCGTCAAATGTGGCATCTGGCTCCTGGACTCCACCATCTGATTGCATCAACCAGAAAGAAGAAAGAAGGGGGAAAAGGGGGAGCAAAGCAACCGTGAGTACTCATCCAAAGTACTCGCAAGCAAGGATCTACACTACATATGCATCGGTATCAATGAAAGGGGGTAGTATCTGTGGACTAAGCTGCGGAATGCCAGAATAAGAGGGGGAGAAGCTAGTCATATCGAAGACTAGCATCTTCTGGAAACCACCGTCTTGCAGCAAGAGGGGGAAATAGAGTAGTGTAACATAAGTCATATTTATGTTGTTGTTCCAACGCTCCGGGATCCTTTCTCGACTCCCGAAGCAACATATCCAAACAATGCCTCAGCATCCAGTTCTAGTTGTAGCGATCGGGATACAACTCCAAGTGTCCGTTACCGTAGGACAGGCTATCGATAGATGTTTTCTTCCCTGCAGGGGTGCACCAACTTACCCAACACGCTTGCTTAACTCCGACCGGACACACCATCAGGTCATGCCCGCCCTCGGCCAAACAATACGCCGCAACCCGACCTAGGCTTAATAGAGAGGTCATGCACGCCGGACTAAACCCTATGCCCCCAGGGGTCATGGGCCAATCGCCCCGGGAACTCCTGCACATTGCGTGGGCGGCCGGTGAGCAGACCTAGCAACCACCTTAAAAAGGTAGGAGCCTAACCAGTCCAACCCGGTGCGCGCCGCTCAGTCGCAATGACGTCAGTTAAGCTTCGGCTGATGCATACGACGCAGAACGCCCATACTATGCCCACGTGATGGTTAGTGCTAACAGGCCAGAGGCCCCTTGGATCAAATATCCAAACCGTTTAGTGTCTTGGGGACGCGCGGTAACGAGCAGAGACTCACGATAATGTGACCCCCATCGCCCCGTCTCGAGAACTTGCGGCAAGGGCGAGTGCCCGGCCACGCCTCGTATTTAACTCGTGGGCACCTTCCAGGTCAACTCGACTACACATCACTCGCAATTAAGCTCGCGCGGGTACCCCTCTAGGTCGACCCGTCTTTAGTAACCAGGTTCAGTGTAAAGTCATAGTAACCATAGTAACTGTGTGTCTGACACCAAAGGGAAACCTGAGGAAATCACCCTCGATGGAATTCCACCTGATGTTTATCGTCAAGGTGAACGAAAGAGGAGTCACCCTCGAGGTCCACTCTTGAGGAGTTGCACGACAGTGTCGTTATCGAGAGTGGAGAAAGAGGAATCACCCTCGATGACCACAACCGATGAACTAACCTACAAGGTTAACATCAGAAGTGCTGATGAGGTCTCACCCTCGGCACTCGATAGTAACCCAATAGTGTCGAGCAACTAAGGGGAAAGTGATGTGCGGTGCCGGGTCCTGGTCTTCGATCCCGTTGAACGGGTCTTCTGATAATCCAGCGGGGCAATCGGGACAAGGTAGGGAGGTCACTGGTGGATCTCTAGCCAGCCTATACTAAGCAGTTTAGTATAAACATGTAAGGTATGAAAGCAGTATCAACAACAGGCTATGCATTAGAATAGGATCATACAAAAAGTAGTAGCAGTTCTAATGCAAGCATAAGAGAGAAGAGTATGGGCGATATCGGAATGATCAAAGGGGGTTGGCTTGCTTGGTTGCTCTGGCAAGAAGGAGGGGTCGTCAACACCGTAGTCGATCACCGGGGCATCATCGGTCTCGGGGTCTACCGAAGAGAAGAGGGGGAAGAGACAGTAAATATAAAGCAAACAGTTGCAACAGAGAAGCACGATGAGTCAGCTCGCAGTGCTAGGGTGCACTAACACGGTGATACACGGTACCGGCGAAGGAGGGTAACATCCGAAAAAGTATCCCCGGTGTTTCACGTTTTCGGACAGGTGTATCGGAGGGGGAAAGTTGCAGGTTCACTATGCTAGGGACGTGTGGCGAACGAACGGACCACGTATTCGGATTCGCCTCGTCGTTCTGAGCGATTTTCATATATAAAACATTTTCATCCGAGTTACACATTATTTTATATGAATTTCTAAAGTTTTAAACATTTTTAGGAATTTATTTAATTAATTTAAATCAACATTATCCAGAATAGTAAGTGATGACGTCAGCATGATGTCAGGGTGATGTCAGCGGGGTCAACAGTCAACTTTGACTGGTTGAATGGTCAAAAGGTGCAGTGGGGCCCACTGTCATAGACTAATTTAATTAACTAGGTTTAATTAGACTAATGTGTAATTAGTTTAATTAAACATAATTAATTAGGGATAATTATCAGGATTAATTAATTTAATTATTGATTAACTAATTAACCTTTTATTTATTTTATTATTAATTTTTTTTAAACTTCTTTTTTTAACAGGGCGCTGGGCCCAGCTGCCAGTGGCACAAAGGCCACTGGAGCGGGCGTGGGTTAACGGGCGGGTTCGCCCGCACCAGGGGCGCTACGCCCGGGCGGGCGCCGGCACGATACGGCCAGGGGCGCGGCGGCGGCCAGGGGGGAGGCCGGCGGGCGCGGCCGGCGGCCAGAGGACGAGGCCGGCGGGCGCAAGCGGCGGGCCTGCCGGCAGTGGCCGGAGC
>LR738714.1:791186492-791213129 GCA_902687465.1 Secale cereale | reverse complement strand
GGGGGGGGGGGGCTAGAGGGATGGCCGGGGCGATGGGGAGTGGTTCCGAGGAGGGTAGGGCGGCAAGGCGGCGCAGGAGTGCCGTCGGCCACGGGCGGGAGGCGCCGACAGTTTGGTCGGTGGTGGCTGGCGGCTCATGGGGATGAAGGTTGAAGAAGTTCTACGGACCTTTGGTTTTGCATGCAATGGCTCAGGAATCGACTGACCAGAACTGAAAATTTTAGCTGACTGATTTCTAGCCATTCCCGAATTGGGGATGTCGTGCGCTGCTCGCGTGAGTCAGCGCATCCTCTCAGACTCATCTTCTCCGCCCCTGCTTGCAGTAACTAGCTAGTGTGTGATCACCCTTCAACACCGATTACTTGGGAATTTATGATACTGATCCGGATTCTAGCGAGCACCCTCGTTAGCATGGAGGACGTCGGCAAATGGTGCAGCGTCTTCTCTCCGCTGCTATTTCAGACATGTGAAGGCCATGTTGGTCCGACCGGGGTTTGTTTTTCCTGATAAAAACGCCCCAGCGCATGCACACTGTCTTCTTCCCGATTACGCATTAATGCACATCTGCAATGACACTAATTAGCGGCGACATTCCACGCTAGGGCCATTAATTCTGTGGAGAGCATGATTAATAATATAGCCAGCTGCTGGCTATATGATGTTGCCATGTCACATATAGCCAAACTTATAGCCAACAAATACAATAGCTAGATATAGATATGTACTACTTTGTTGATACATGGCCCACCTTACTCTCTCACAAAGTATATAGGAGCACGTGCAGCAGCCGGCTATAAACTAGTAAACCGCTTCTCTTCTCTCTCCTCTTCTCTCTCTTCCAAGTAAGTAAAAATACCCTCCATTCCTAAATATAAGGTGTATTAGTTTTTCAAAAAGTTAAACATAACCTATGTTTGACCAACTTTATAGCAAAATATATAAAGATTTACAACACTAAATATATAAAATATAAAAATATACTTCATGAGCAATTTAGTGATAATGGTTTGGTAGTCTAGACATTGATATATTTTCTATAAACATGGTCAAAGTTAGACAAGTTTGACTTTTTGAAAAAATAATACACCTTATATTAAGAAACGGAGGAAGTAATATTTAATGTCTTACAGCCCGCCTACATCACCTTATTGACTTGGTAAGGTCTTTAAGAAAGGATACCAACCTCCTAGGTTTGAGACAATCGAGGATAATCTGGATGACATCAACTATGTTTTCAATGAATCCGGGGTAAGTATCTTCTGAGCATGTAATCTCGGTATGTGTCCTAATGTGGTGGATGGACTTGGTAACATTGTTTTCTATGATCCAGGACCCAACGCAACTTGTTGTCAAGAGATGTGAAGAAAGTCTGGCATTGGTGACCGCATTCGAGTTGATTTCTACCTCCTAGAGCCTCAATCTCGGCACACTCTTTAAGAAGCAAACGGTATGCTCAACATCTCAAAATTTTCATGAATTAAGATTTTTAGAACCATGAGATTGTTTTCCTTAATTGGAAATCTTGCTTAATTGGGAAACACAATTTGCTTCGAGGTTTTGCCGTGCATGGAAGAAGCAACAGAGCTCGCCAAAACTCAGGTACTGCTGAATAACTAAATTACTCCCTTGCAAAAAGAAAATAGAATAACTACTTTACCGATACGTTTGATTAAGAAAGCTGAAAATGTCTCTTATCAAACTAGAGTAGAGTGCAAATTCTATGTAGTTTCGTTTTTGAGTTTTTTTGTGTTGCATACAAATACCTTTCAATAGCATTGAATATTAAATCAGTCAGTTTTGAAGTGTCTAGGGTCCACAGGTCTTCCCGTCAAAAGTGAAGACTAAAAAGGTCAAATGCAAATTATATGTAGTGACAAGATAGACTTGAGTTGCTATGGTAACGTACAGTCATTAGAACATAATTCGAAGATCAGTGAGATTAGCAAAGGCTTTGTAGACTATATGTATAAAGTTTAAAACACATTTGTTGCTATTCACTGCATAACTAAAGATGGTGTATGCCCGACCAGTTCTACAAACGGTAATGACCTCAGCAAAGCTGTTGTTGATGTTTAGTATGAACTTGTTCATCTTGACAAATTGATTGACCATTTATGTAGCTGATTCGAAACACATGTGGTTTATCACTTTTAAAGAGATTTTATTTCCACAGTGTATCTACCTTTGGAAGATGATGATGAAATATGTAAATTAAACCATCTGTCGCATTGCCCATTCCATTCTATGTTAGATCCATGTGATATATTTATGTTATTCAATAAAAGTATTTTGTTATATTCTCCCTACAAACTTTTTGCTTCTGTAGCCAATATAGATAAGAAATCCATTTATATTGCTTTATATATGATCATCAATGAATATGCACTATTTGTATGGAACCCACATTGAATTATCTTTTCATTTACATTTTCTACTTAATCAGTACTAACATCGGCGCAACCGGATTATCTAATATCTTAAAACTAGAGTCTGTGAAGATTACTTGTAGTATATGCTACGTTAACATCGCACTAACGGGAAAAAAGTTGATCGTATTTGTGGTAAATACTAAGAGGTGAGTGACTATTTGTTTTTTATGTGTTTTTTGTGACATAAATGTGTGATAAAGGTAATAAAAAATATACAAAAATTTAACTGATATGAATATTAATAATATTTACAATATTATGTCAAATTTTTATAGGCCAAAGTATACTTATAAATAACCGATTTTACTTATTTATATCAAACTTTTTTACTTCTAAGTCGTTTTCACATCCCATTATGCTAAATAATACAATTTTTCTATTATACATAGTAGAATTAGTATAAGAACAATGATATAACATATTAAGTCTAATACACAATTTGTAAGTTTGTTATGGCAAAGTAAGGTGTGGCAAAATATCAAATTTGCCGTTTATTATTATAGGACATTTGCAAACTAGAAACATATTTAGCCATAAAGGTTATGCTTTTACCAATATTTTGTTTGAAATATTCCAAAAAAGTACAATTTTAAAATAGATGATTATTCCTAGAATAGTTTCAACCATTTAGAAGTATTATAATATGTATTCATCTGTGTTTCCATTTTCCTTTAATATCTTTGTAGAGAGATCTACAAATGTGCATTTCTAAAAAATATCTCAAATCTAAGGCAATTCATTGTTAGATAATTCTAGTGTTTCTCAACATGTGACTTTTATAACCTCTCTATAACATACAAAATATGTTCAGGTATTTTTCTTCACTTGATCAGCAGCCATCATAAACTATGCATCTCAGTCCTGAATAACCACAACTTTGACCCTCCTAAGACCACGAGAAATCAGCCCAACATGTCAAGCTGTCCACATATTTTTTGGGAAAAAACCATCGATTCTTTGAAGATATGATGGGCCCTGGGTGGGTGACAGCATTGCTTTGGCTTAGTGCTGATGAATTCTCTACGTTGATACAATCTTACCAATAGTCGATGCTCCTAAAGTTGGCATACAAGAACCAATTACTCAGGCAAACGTACACCAACTTAGGTCCCAAAAGGCATAAGAATTTGAAGAAATGCTTCCAATAGGAAAAGTTCATTTGAAACATTTTGGAATGACGGAATGCCTTTGGATCTCTTAAAATTCTCATGAAATGAAGTCCATCAGAATTTTGGAGGAAACAAAACGTGATGTCTTTCCTAATGCTTTATCAAGTTTTTCTCTTTGTGTTCTTGGCATTTCTTCACATAACATCCAAACGATAGTTTCCTCCTATTTTGGTTCCTATAGGAGGTAGGGTACATGTCACCTCAATTCACAGTTTTAATGTTCATGTATTTTGAGTTTTCGTGTTTTCACCAAGTAACTTCAAATCTCACAGTATGGCATATTCCATGAACTCTAGACATGGCCTCCTAAATCAATATTATTCTTGGAAGCAGAGTCACAAATGCAAGTTCAACAAGGAAAACAGAGACCGGAGAAATACATGGAGCTATAGGTTCAAATTGGTGAGCCTTACTGTTTACATGGAACAATGATGGAGATTATACTTCTTTGAGCTTGACCGAATAGACCCAACAAGTGGAAGAGACGAGGAGCATGGAGGGCACTATTTTCTCACTGAAGTTTAAAGGCATTCTATATGCAGTACGGTTATAGCTCGATGACGTTGTTCTACAGTACTATGACATTACATCCATGATCGCTAATTGTACAAAAGAGTGAATGAAATGAACAACGGAAATCCAACATCATATTTCTGCAGACGGGCTTCTCAGAAGTGAGCCAAGCTGTATACTAGAGTCCACGAAAGCTGCAACCGAGAGAAGAATCTGTTAGTAATCGATGGCACCGAATTTATTCAATGTTAGTAACTTGAGGAGTTGATTAAATGTTACAAGCTTATGTTGTTTGTTTCACGTGATAGTGATAGTTTTTATGTGCTTGTAGCGGTTGCTAGTTAGGAGGCAAACTGGTAACATGCGAAAAGAAATCATTACGAAGACATGTGTATGCATGGTAGAAATGAATTCGATGTCGGTGCAACTAAAATGCGGTGATGGAGCAGCCATGATTATGGACGATGGCTTACCATCCTACATCACCTTATTGTACTTGCTCGGATGAGTAAGCAACGGTATCAGATGCTAGTGCGCGATGTTGCCGCTTGAGTGCTTCTGGAGAAAGAAAGAAAAAAGAAGGAAGAGTGCGTAGGATGGTCCTCATGGTGGAATCTCGGGCCGGCGAAAAGGTCACGGTGGACGGTGGTGGACGGCCGGCCAACAAAGTCACGCGCTGAGGCTGCTCGCTCCTGCTGTTTGAATACTGCATATTGAACTGAACTTTTTTTTTAGAAGAGAAGAGAATACTGAACTGAACTGAATGGACGGAATCTCCTCGCTGGCTCGTGGGATTCTGCGCCGTGTTCTTTTCCTCTCACTAGTCACTACGGGCCACGACTTTCTATGTAATTTTTATTCTTGACACAAGAACATAATAGTAGTGCCGTTTAATCCGACGCCGATATTCTGTTATCGCGCTGGAGAGTTGATACGTGGCGGCGTGACGTTGCTTGCTTCTGGATGAGAATAAGGAGGAGGAAGAGTACATAGGACGGTAGAATCTGAATTCAAAAGGGAGGCTGCTCAAGTGTTTGCACAGATGGCGTCTCATTCCGAGTACGACGGCCAAGTTCATTAGTGCCCTACTCCCATTTTCTTTTTTAACATGCTACCGTGCACGCATATTGGTAGTACTCAAAACATAGGAAGACGGAAACTAATGGTGAGACTGATTAGTCGCTGGATTCTAGCTTCAGTGAGCGCGGTGTGTGATGATGGACGGACGGTGGAAGCCAAAGTTGCAACTTACGCTGCTCTTCTGCTCTGTTCTGTTCTGTACAGGAGGACCACTACTGAATTGAATTGCTCATCCTTGTTGCCCAAGGAGACAGATCCACTTTCTGAAATCTGGACGCTGCCGGTGCACAAGGTAGGCGTTTTCAACACAACTCTACCAGGGTGTGACAATTCAAGATTAGAGTTTGCTCAAACGGAATACAAGTTGGTGGTTCCCTGCCTCCTATCGATGCTACCGCCGGTCCCACTCGTCTCATCCATTGTTTTGAATTTCGATGAAATTTCCGAAATTTCGACCGTTTCGAGGGTGACCGAATTATTTGTATTTCGTTTGAAATATTTCGTTATTTTTACTTTTTATGTATATAGAGAGGCGGGGTCCTTTAGTGTATATCAATCTCTGTATAGCGTGGTTGTTTACTTTTGCTGGTAAGAATCAATAGGTCTGAGGTTCGAATCCTGGCGACTTGTTTTTTCTGTTTCTATTTAAATTTTATGCCTGCTGCAGGAAAAATTGTCAAAAAAAGTAACATAGCCAAGAATCAAACTTCGATCACCTTGTGTATTATTTATAGCCGCACCACTAGAATAGATCAGCTTTCATGTCATACTGCTGCAACTATGGTTATATATTCGATAGTTTAAATTCAAATTTATTCAGATTTAAACAAAAATTTTGTTGATTTGTGCGAAACAAATTTCGAAATTTACGAAATTTCGGAAATCTCGTTGGTTTCGATGGTCAGCGAATTTTTTTTGCTGTCGAAATTCGAAACGATGGTCTCATCTGCCCTTAGGGCCATAGAGCCAGCGGTCGGTGCTGCCGCCGGTCCCACTCGCCTCATCTGCCCTTAGGGCATGTACAACGGCATCCACTCAGCCGTCTATAAGCCATGTCATGTGAGATTTTTTTATTACGTGAAAGAGAGAGAATGGGGAGAGAGAAGGAGAGTGTCTGTAATTTGGCAGACGGTCGAATCCCACAAATACCGCTACTTACCGACAATTTTTTCACCGTTGTACACTGAGCCGTCGCTAATTTCCTGTTTCCCCTCCCAATCGCCTTATCCCATGATGCCAGATTTTTTTTTCGGACCCTATAATCTAGGGGTGCTACAGATGGGAAATGGACGATCTACTCTAGAGGTCGTTTTTACTACTGTCTATAGTTGACATGGAGGGTTGTTACAGACTCAATGTGTCTCAACTAATGTACGTGTCCTTAGAGCATCTCCAGACGCCGTCAGAGCCGATTATACCGCCGTCTCGCCCCAGATGGCGGTTTTTATGCCTTTTGAAGGGCCAACGACCGAAGATTTCTTAGGACCATAGAGGCGTGGTGACAGCGGGCATCAGATGCTGCGTGACGTTGCTTGCTTCTGGATGAGAATAAGAAGAAGGAAGAGTACATAGGACGGTAGAATCTGAGCCCGGCCGGGGAAGAGGGAGACCGGCCGACGAGACGAGGAGCAGCGTGGTGGGCTGTCTGTGGACGGTGGCAAAGCCACTCAAGCTGGACGGTTTCTCCGCGAAAAAGTCATTGAAGCTGCTGTGTTTAATACTCTATTGAATATTGAATTGAAATGGACTGACAGGAATCTTGCTGGCATTCCGGGGTCTGGACGGTGTTCTTTTCCTTCTTTTCGAGCCACGACTTTGGTACATGTTCTCTTCTTAATCTTATAATTTGATCGGAGATTCTGTTTTAGTAGCGCTGGAGAGTTGATACGGTGCGCGCGTGCGTGCACGTGGCAGCATCGGGGCCAAGGGTGGCGAGGTGACGCACCACCACCAGCAGCGGCTTGCACGTGCTGCCGGATTTGGCTGGCCAAAAGAAGGGGGCCATGACTCTGAAGCAGAAACTCGTGGTCAGGCATGGGTCGACCACGACCTCGGTGCTCAATGGCGTGGTCGCACGGATGGTTGCTGATTAGGAGTGCGACGGCCAGCTTTATTTCCATTACTACACGGTGTGACTGGTAACCGCTGCATGCATGCATCCTAGTTCCAGTCAGTGGGGTGCGTGATGGATGGTGAAAACCGAAGTTTTAAGGTTTTTTTTTCTTTCTTTTTGAGTGGGACAAAAATTCCACTAAACTTGTCACACAACAATGTCCGTTGGTTAAGGTCAACTCCGACACGCAACCCCATCTGGTCCACGCGTGTTCGTTTTGACCCAAACGAACAGAAGTAGTGGCCCATCCGCCAAATCAGTTCGCTCGGTGTCTGTCTGAACGTATTTCCGGATCAAACTTCTGCCCGGTTTGCGTCCGCACAGACACGAAACGGACGCCCGCTCGTCCGCCTCAGGACTCAGCTTTGACACTCCACCTACCGTCGGACGTCATATTAAATGGACGCGCGCACAGATACTAGGCCTAAACACGCCGGGCATCTACGCAGCCGCCTCCTACTCCTCCTCCTCAAATACAAACTAGGGTTTGTGCCTCTTGCCGGCGCCGCCACAGGTCCGCCTCATCTTGAGTGGCCCTAGGGCCATGGGGGCGCGGTGGATCTTGGCAAGGGCCGGCGGGAGGGCTTCGTTGTTGGTTGTTCCTTCGAGTTTTGTTAGGGTTTGTGTCCTGTTTAGGAAGACGAGATGGCGGTGGCTCCCTGAAGATGGAATGAAGGTTTCCCCGCATAGCTCCCATTTCGGTGGTGCGTCTAGCATCATTGGTGGGTGTGTGGAGGTGTGTCTTCGACGGATCTATCCTCGGTGGATTTGCTCGTATCTGGTTGTTGTTCGTCTATGTTCGTGTGTCTTCAGGTTGGATCCTTTCGTTTTACGTTATTCTTCATCAGTGGCGGTTGTTGTTCTGGTGCGCTGGTCCTATTGGGCCTTAGCACGACGACTTCCCGACTATCTACTATAACAAATTATGCCCGACTCCGGCGAGGGAGGGGCGATGACGGCGGCGCGCCTTCGGCTCACTTCAGTGCTTGTAGTCGTCTCTAGGTGATCTATGGATCTGGATGTAATTTTTATTATTTCTGGTGTTCGTTGTACTGCCATGATAATATGAATAGATTGAAAGTTTTCTCGCAAAAAATGGAAACACGCTTTTGTCCCTGCATGTCAGCGAGAGTTCGAGGTCCTCGAACATCCTCTTTTAAGTCAAATTGAAGGGGGCCACCGGATCGGTTCAGTTCTTGAGCTTGAGCCGGAGCTACGCGCGCCCACCCTGACTACACAGTGGACTCCTATACTGGGACGTGAAGTTTGATAGCGAGCACGAGGTTCAACATTGCTAGAGCTTGGGTCTGTTGGAAATATGCCCTAGAGGCAATAATAAAAGAGTTATTATTATATTTCCTTGTTCATGATAATCGTTTATTATCCATGCTATAACTGTATTGATTGGAAACTCAAATACATGTGTGGATGAATAGACAGACTTTGTGTCCCTAGTGAGCCTCTACAGGACTAGCTCGTTGATCAAAGATGACCGCGGTTTCCAGGTCATAGACATGAGTTGTCATTTGATAACGGGATCACATCATTAGGAGAATGATGTGATGGACGAGACCCAAACGTTAAACATAGCTTTTGATCGTATCAGTTATCGCTATAGTTTTCTGCATGTCAAGTATAAGTTCCTATGACCATGAGGTCATGTAACTCACTGACACCGTAGGAGTGCTTTGTGTGTGCCAAACGTCACAACGTAACTGGGTGACTATAAAGGTACTCTACAGGTATCTCCGAGGGTGTCTGTTGAGTTGACATGGATCGAGACTGGGATTTGTCACTCCGTATGACGGAGAGGTATCTCCGGGCCCACTCGGTAATACGTCATCTCAATGAGCTCAAAGTGACTAAGTAGTTGGTCACGGGATTATGTATTACGGTAACGAGAAAAGAGACTTGCCGGTAACGAGATTGAACTAGGTATAGAGATACCGACGATCGAATCTCGGGCAAGTAACATACCGACGAGACAAAGGGAACTGTATACGGGATTGCCTGAATCCTTGACATCGTGGTTCATCCGATGAGATCATCGAGAAACATGTAGGAACCAATATGGGTATCCAGATCCCGCTATTGGTTATTGACCTGAGAGTGTCTCGGTCATGTCTACATGATTTCCGAACCCGCAGGGTCTACACACTTAACGTTCGGTGACGCTAGGGTTGTTAGTGAGAAGAGTGCATGGTTACCGAAGGTTGTTCGGAGTCCCGGATGAGATCCCGGACATGACGAGGGTCTCCGGAATGGTCCGGAGACGAAGATTGATATATAGGATGAAAGGTTTCGGAGTACCGGAAGTGTTCCGGGGAGCATCGGGAAATCGGCGGAGTACCGGGAAGGTTTTCGGGGGGTCCGGAAGGTGTTCTGGGCCTATTGGGCCACAAGGGGGGACACCACAGCCCTCAGGGGGCTGTGCGCCCCCCCCTGGGCCCTCTCCCCATGCGGCTAAGGGGGTGGGACCCCCTAGGGCTGGCCGCACCCCTTGGGACTTGGGAGGCAAGGCACCTAGGGGGGAAACCCTAGGGCCTGGGCGCCTCCCCCTGCCCTGGCCGCCGCCCCCCTCCCCTTGCCCTGGCCGCCGGCCCCTAGGGGAAACCCTAGGGCGCCCTAGCCTCTCCACCCCCCCTATATATAGTGGGGCAAAGGGAGGGCAGCCAACACAGTTCGTGCCTCGGTGCTGCCCTCCCTCTCCCGTCATATCTTCTTCTCCCGCGGTGCTTAGGCGAAGCCCTGCTGGAGTTCTTCTCCACCATCACCACCACGCCGTCGTGCTGCCGGTTCTCCATCAACCTCTCCTCCACCCCTTGCTGGATCAAGAAGGAGGAGACGTCCCCGAGCCGTACGTGTGAAGAACGCGGAGGCACCGTTGCTTCGGTGCTAGGTCTTCGGCGATCTGAATCGCGACGAGTACGACTCCATCATCCGCGTTCATAACGCTTCCGCTTAGCGATCTACAAGGGTACGTAGATCACACTCCTTCCTCGTAGTTGCATCTACTAGATTGATCTTGGTGAACGGTAGGAAAAATTTTTGTTTCCCATGCAACGTTCCCCAACAGTGGAAATATGCCCTAGAGGCAATAATAAAAGAGTTATTATTATATTTCCTTGTTCATGATAATCGTTTATTATCCATGCTATAACTGTATTGATTGGAAACTCAGATACACGTGTGGATGAATAGACAGACTTTGTGTCCCTAGTGTGCCTCTACAGGACTAGCTCGTTGATCAAAGATGACCGCGGTTTCCAGGTCATAGACATGAGTTGTCATTTGATAACGGGATCACATCATTAGGAGAATGATGTGATGGACGAGACCCAAACGTTAACATAGCTTTTGATCGTGTCAGTTATCGCTATAGTTTTCTGCATGTCAAGTATAAGTTCCTATGACCATGAGATCATGTAACTCACTGACACCGTAGGAGTGCTTTGTGTGTGCCAAACGTCGCAACGTAACTGGGTGACTATAAAGGTACTCTACAGGTATCTCCGAGAGTGTCTGTTGAGTTGACATGGATCGAGACTGGGATTTGTCACTCCGTGTGACGGAGAGGTATCTCCGGGCCCACTCGGTAATACGTCATCTCAATGAGCTCAAAGTGACTAAGTAGTTGGTCACGGGATTATGTATTACGGTAACGAGTAAAGAGACTTGCCGGTAACGAGATTGAACTAGGTATAGAGATACCGACGATTGAATCTCGGGCAAGTAACATACCGACGAGACAAAGGGAACTGTATACGGGATTGCCTGAATCCTTGACATCGTGGTTCATCCGATGAGATCATCGAGAAACATGTGGGAACCAATATGGGTATCCAGATCCCGCTATTGGTTATTGACCTGGGAGTGTCTCGGTCATGTCTACATGGTTTCCGAACCCGCAGGGTCTACACACTTAAGGTTCGGTGACGCTAGGGTTGTTAGTGAGAACAGTGCATGGTTACCGAAGGTTGTTCGGAGTCCCGGATGAGATCCCGGACGTGACGAGGGTCTCCGGAATGGTCCGGGGACGAAGATTGATATATAGTATGAAAGGTTTCGGAGTCCGGAAGTGCTCCGGGGAGCATCGGGAAATCGGCGGATTACCGAAAAGGGTTTCGGGGGTCCCGGAAGTGGTTCTGGGCCTAATGGGCCACAAGGGGGGACACCACAGCCCTCATAGGGCTGTGCGCCCCCCCTGGGCCCTCTCCTCATGCGCAAGGGGAGGTGGACCCTCCTAGGGCTGCCGCACCCCCCCTGGCTTGGGGGGCAAGGCACCTAGGGGGGGAAACCCTAGGGCCTAGCCCTTGGCCGCCGCCCCCCTCTGCCCTGGCCGCCGGCCCCCCTAGGGGAAACCCTAGGGCGCCCCCCTCTCTTCCTTCCCCCTATATATAGAGAGGTAGAGGGAGGGCAGCCAACACACGTTTGTGCCTCGGTGCTGCCCTCCCTCTCCCATAACATCTTCATCTCCCGCGGTGCTTAGGCGAAGCCCTGCTGGAATCCTTCTCCACCATCACCACCACGCCGTCGTGCTGCCGGTCTCTCCATCAACCTCTCCTCCACCCCTTGCTGGATCAAGAAGGAGGAGACGTCCCCGAGCCGTACGTGTGAAGAACGCGGAGGGACCGTTGCTTCGGTGCTAGGATCTTCGGCGATCTGAATCGCGGCGAGTACGACTACATCAACCGCGTTCTTAACGCTTCCGCTTAGCGATCTACAAGGGTACGTAGATCCAACTCTCCTCTCGTAGTAGCATCTCCTAGATTGATCTTGGTGAACGTAGGAAATTTTTTTGTTTCCCATGCAACGTTCCCCAACAGTGGCATCATGAGCTAGGATCTTGCGTAGATGCTTTCTCGAGTAGAACACAAAAGGGTTTGTGGGCGTTGATGTTTAAATTGCTGCCCTCCTTAGTCTTTCTTGATTCAGCGGTATTATGGGATGAAGCGGCCCGGACCAACTTTACATGTCCACGTACATGAGACCGGTTCCATCGACAGACATGTGACTTTTGTTGCATAAGATGGCTGGCGGGTGTCTGTCTCTCCTATCTTAGTTGAATCGGAATAGAACAAGGCGGTCCTTGTAGAAGGTTAAATAGCAACTTGAATATCACCGTTGTGGCTTTGCGTAGGTAAGCAGCGTTCTTGCTAGATACCCATAGCAGCCACGTAAAACATGCAACAACAAATTAGAGGACGTCTAACTTGTTTTTGCAGGGTATGTATGTGATATGATATGGCCAATGACATGATGAGATATATTTGATGTATGAGATGATCATGTTGTAATAGTTAATATCGACTTGCATGTCGATGCATACGGCAACCGACAGGAGCCATAGGGTTGTCTTTAATTTTTGTATGACCTGCGTGTCAATCATTAAGCGCTTTGTAATGCTTTACTTTATCGCTAAACGGTAGCAATAGTAGTAAGAGCATGGTGGGCGCCGACAACCCCGATGGCGACACGATGATGGAGATCATGATGATGGGGATCATGGTGTGGCGCCGGTGACGATGGAGATCATGTCGGTGCTTTGGAGATGGAGATCAAAAGCACGAGTTGATGGCCATATCATGTCACTTATGATTTGCATGTGATGTTAATCCTTTTATGCATCTTATTTTGCTTAGGACGACGGTAGCATTATAAGATGATCCTTCACTAAAATTTCAAGATAAAATTGTGTTCCCCCCGAGTGTGCGCCGTTGCGAAGGTTCGTCGTTTCGAAGCACCACGTGATGATCGGGTGTGATAGACTCTACGTTCGCATACAACGGGTGCAAGCCAGTTTTGCACATGCAGAACACTCGGGTTAGACTTGACGAGCCTAGCATGTACAGACATGGACTCGGAACACGGAGGACCGAAAGGTCGAGCATGAGTCATATAGTAGATATGATCAACATGTTGATGTTCACCATTGACACCACCTCATCTCACGTGATGATCGGACTTGGGTTGGTGAATTTGGATCATGTCACGCTCGAATGACCAGAGGGATGTCAATTTGAGTGGGAGTTATAATTAATTTGATTAGGTAATAACTCACTTATCATGAACAATAGTCTAAAATGTCTTTGCAAATCTTTTGTTGTAGATGGCTCGCGCAGTAGCTCCCCTGAATTTTAATGCGTTCCTAGAGAAAGCTAAACTGAAAGATGATGGGAGCAACTTTGTGGACTGGCTCCGCAATCTGAGGATCATCCTCACAGCTGCCCAAAAGGTTTATGTCCTAAATGCACCGCTAGGTGACCCCCCCGCTCCTACAGCCCCTGCAGACGTTTTGAACGTCTGGCAGACACGTTCGGATGACTATTCGATAGTGCAGTGTGCCATGTTGTACGGCTTGGAAGGAGGACTTCAAAGGCGTTTTGAACGTCATGGTGCATATGAGATGTACCAGGAGTTGAAGTTCATCTTTGAAAAAAATGCTAAGATCGAGAGGTATGAGACCACCGATAAATTCTTTGCTTGCAAGATGGAGGAGAATTCGTCTGTCAGTGAGCACTTACTGAAGATGTCTGGGTACTATACCCGCATAGCTGATCTGGGACTTGTGTTCCCGGATGAGGCTATCATTGACAGAATTCTCCAGTCACTCCCTCCTAGCTACAAGAGCTTCGTGCAGCAGTATAACATGCAAGGGATGAACAAAACCATCGCCGAGCTGTTTTCGATGCTGAAAGTCGCTGAGGCAGACATCCAGAAGGAGTATCAAGTGTTGATGGTCAATAAAACCACCAGTTTCAAGAAGAATGGCAAGGCCAAGAAGGGTAACTCTAAGAAGGGTGGCAAAGCAGTTGCTAATCCAGTGAAGAAACCCAAGGCTGGGCCCAAGCCAGAGACTGAGTGTTTCTATTGCAAGGGGAACGGCCACTGGAAGCGGAACTGCCCCAAGTATCTGGCGGACAAGAAGGGGGCCAACAACAACAAAGGTATATGTGATATACATGTTATTGATGTGTACCTTACCAACTCTCGTTGTAGTGCCTGGGTATTTGATACCGGTTCGGTTGCTCACATTTGCAACTCTAAACAGGAACTGCGGAATAAACGGAGGCTGGCGAAGGACGAAGTGACGATGCGCGCGGGAAATGGTTCCAAGGTTGATGTGATCGCCGTCGGCACGCTCGCTCTTCGATTACCATCGGGATTAGTTATGAACCTGAATAATTGTTATTTAGTGCCTGCGTTAAGCATGAACATTATATCTGGATCTTGTTTATTGCGAGACGGTTACTCATTTAAATCAGAGAATAATGGTTGTTCTATTTATATGAGTAATATCTTTTATGGTCATGCACCCGAAGTTAGGGGTTTATTCTTATTGAATCTCGATAGTGATGATACACATGTTCATAACATTGATGCCAAAAGATGTAGAGTTGATAATGATAATACCACTTTCTTGTGGCACTGCCGTCTGGGTCATATCGGCGTGAAACGCATGAGGAAGCTCCATGCTGATGGACTTTTGGAGTCTCTTGATTTTGAATCACTTGACACGTGCGAGCCGTGCCTCATGGGCAAGATGACAAGGACCCCGTTTTCAGGGACAATGGAACGGGCAAGTGACTTATTGGAAATCATACATACTGATGTGTGTGGTCTGATGAGTGTAACGGCGCGCGGTGGATATCGTTATTTTCTCACCTTCACTGACGACTTAAGTAGATATGGGTATATTTACTTGATGAAGCATAAGTCTGAAACTTTTGAAAAGTTCAAGCAATTTCAGAGTGAAGTTGAAAATCATCGTAACAAGAAGATCAAGTTCCTACGATCTGATCGAGGGGGAGAATATCTGAGTTATGAGTTTGGTGATCACTTAAGAAAATGTGGAATTGTTTCACAGTTGACGCCACCTGGAACACCACAGCGTAATGGTGTGTCCGAACGTCGTAATCGAACCCTATTAGATATGGTACGTTCTATGATGTCTCTTGCCGATTTGCCACTATCATTTTGGGGATATGCGTTAGAGACAGCTGCATTCACTTTAAATAGGGCTCCATCTAAGTCTGTTGAGACAACACCGTATGAACTGTGGTTTGGTAAGAAACCTAAGTTGTCTTTTCTCAAGGTTTGGGGTTGCGATGCTTATGTCAAAAGGCTTCAGCCAGAAAAGCTCGAACCCAAAGCGGACAAATGTGTCTTCATAGGATACCCAAAAGAAACAGTTGGGTACACCTTCTATCTCAGATCCGAGGGCAAAGTGTTTGTCACTAAGAACGGGTCCTTTCTCGAGAAAGAGTTTCTCTCGAAAGAATTGAGTGGGAGGAAGGTAGAACTTGATGAGGTTATTGAACCTCTGCTTCAACCAGAGAGCGGCGCAGCGCAGAAAGATGTTTTTGTGGAGCCTGCAGAGGTTGAAGAGGAAGCCAATGATGATGATCAAGGAGCTTCTGATCAAGTTACTACCGAACCTCGTAGGTCGACAAGGGTACGCACTGCACCTGAGTGGTATGGTAACCCTGTCTTGGAGGTCATGTTGTTAGACAACGGTGAACCTACGAGCTATGGAGAAGCGATGGTGGGCCCGGATTCCGACAAATGGTTAGAGGCCATGAAATCCGAGATGGGATCCATGTATGAAAACAAAGTATGGACTTTGGAAGTATTACCTGAAGGGCGGAAGGCCATTCAGAATAAATGGATTTTTAAGAGGAAGACGGACGCTGACGGTAATGTCACCGTGTATAAAGCTCGACTTGTGGCAAAGGGTTTTTCACAAGTTCAAGGGATTGACTACGATGAGACTTTCTCACCCGTAGCGATGCTTAAATCCGTCCGAATCATGTTAGCAATAGCTGCGTATTTCGATTATGAAATTTGGCAGATGGATGTCAAAACAACGTTCCTTAACGGTTTTCTTAAGGAAGAGTTGTATATGATGCAACCGGAAGGTTTTGTCGATCCAGAGAATGCTGACAAAGTATGCAGGCTCCAGCGTTCCATTTATGGGCTGGTGCAAGCATCTCGGAGTTGGAATCTTCGCTTTGATGAGGTCATCAAAGCGTTTGGGTTTGTACAAGTTTACAATGAAGCTTGTATTTACAAGAAAGTGAGTGGGAGCTCTATAGCGTTTCTAATATTATATGTGGATGACATATTGCTGATTGGAAACAATATAGAATTTTTGGATAGCGTGAAGGGGTATTTGAACAAGAGTTTTTCGATGAAGGATCTCGGTGAAGCTGCTTTCATATTGGGCATCAAGATCTATAGAGATAGATCAAGACGCTTGATAGGACTTTCACAAAGTACATACCTTGATAAAGTTTTGAAGAAGTTCAAAATGGATCAATCCAAGAAGGGGTTCTTGCCGGTATTGCAAGGTACAAAGTTGAGTAAGACTCAATGCCCAGTGACTGCGGAAGATAGAGAAAAGATGAGTGTCGTCCCCTATGCTTCAGCCATAGGCTCAATCATGTATGCAATGCTGTGCACAAGACCAGATGTCAGCCTTGACATAAGTATGGCCGGAAGGTTTCAAAGTAATCCTGGTATGGATCACTGGACAGCGGTCAAGAATATCCTAAAGTACCTGAAAAGGACTAAGGAGATGTTTCTCGTTTATGGAGGTGATCAAGAGCTCGTCGTAAAGGGTTACGTCGATGCAAGCTTTGACACTGATCCGGATGACTCTAAGTCTCAAACCGGATACGTATATATTCTCAACGGGGGAGCGGTAAGCTGGTGCAGTTCCAAGCAGAGCGTGGTAGCTGATTCTACATGTGAAGCGGAGTATATAGCTGCCTCGGAGGCGGCAAAGGAAGGTGTCTGGATGAAGGAGTTCATGACAGATCTTGGAGTTGTGCCTAGTGCATTGAACCCAATGACTCTGCTCTGTGACAACACTGGTGCCATTGCTCTAGCCAAGGAACCAAGGTTTCACAAGAGGACCAGACACATAAAGCGACGCTTCAATTCCATCCGCGATTCGGTCAAGGAGGAGGACATAAATATTTGCAAAGTACACACGGATTTGAATGTTGCAGATCCGTTGACTAAGCCTCTTCCACGGGCTAAGCATGATCAACACCAAGACTCTATGGGTGTTAGATTCATTACCTTGTAATGCTAGATTATTGACTCTAGTGCAAGTGGGAGACTGTTGGAAATATGCCCTAGAGGCAATAATAAAAGAGTTATTATTATATTTCCTTGTTCATGATAATCGTTTATTATCCATGCTATAACTGTATTGATTGGAAACTCAAATACATGTGTGGATGAATAGACAGACTTTGTGTCCCTAGTGAGCCTCTACAGGACTAGCTCGTTGATCAAAGATGACCGCGGTTTCCAGGTCATAGACATGAGTTGTCATTTGATAACGGGATCACATCATTAGGAGAATAATGTGATGGACGAGACCCAAACGTTAAACATAGCTTTTGATCGTATCAGTTATCGCTATAGTTTTCTGCATGTCAAGTATAAGTTCCTATGACCATGAGGTCATGTAACTCACTGACACCGTAGGAGTGCTTTGTGTGTGCCAAACGTCACAACGTAACTGGGTGACTATAAAGGTACTCTACAGGTATCTCCGAGGGTGTCTATTGAGTTGACATGGATCGAGACTGGGATTTGTCACTCCGTGTGACGGAGAGGTATCTCCGGGCCCACTCGGTAATCCGTCATCTCAATGAGCTCAAAGTGACTAAGTAGTTGGTCACGGGATTATGTATTACGGTAACGAGTAAAGAGACTTGCCGGTAACGAGATTGAACTAGGTATAGAGATACCGACGATCGAATCTCGGGCAAGTAACATACCGACGAGACAAAGGGAACTGTATACGGGATTGCCTGAATCCTTGACATCGTGGTTCATCCGATGAGATCATCGAGAAACATGTGGGAACCAATATGGGTATCCAGATCCCGCTATTGGTTATTGACCTGGGAGTGTCTCGGTCATGTCTACATGGTTTCCGAACCCGCAGGGTCTACACACTTAAGGTTCGGTGACGCTAGGGTTGTTAGTGAGAACAGTGCATGGTTACCGAAGGTTGTTCGGAGTCCCGTATGAGATCCCGGACGTGACGAGGGTCTCCGGAATGGTCCGGGGACGAAGATTGATATATAGGATGAAAGGTTTCGGAGTCCGGAAGTGCTCCGGGGAGCATCGGGAAATCGGCGGATTACCGAAAAGGGTTTCGGGGGTCCCGGAAGTGGTTCTGGGCCTAATGGGCCACAAGGGGGGACACCACAGCCCTCATAGGGCTGTGCGCCCCCCCTGGGCCCTCTCCTCATGCGCAAGGGGAGGTGGACCCTCCTAGGGCTGCCGCACCCCCCCTGGCTTGGGGGGCAAGGCACCTAGGGGGGGAAACCCTAGGGCCTAGCCTTTGGCCGCCGCCCCCCTCTGCCCTGGCCGCCGGCCCCCCTAGGGGAAACCCTAGGGCTCCCCCCTCTCTTCCTTCCCCCTATATATAGAGAGGTAGAGGGAGGGCAGCCAACACACGTTTGTTCCTCGGTGCTGCCCTCCCTCTCCCATAACATCTTCATCTCCCGCGGTGCTTAGGCGAAGCCCTGCTGGAATCCTTCTCCACCATCACCACCACGCCGTCGTGCTGCCGGTCTCTCCATCAACCTCTCCTCCACCCCTTGCTGGATCAAGAAGGAGGAGACGTCCCCGAGCCGTACGTGTGAAGAACGCGGAGGCACCGTTGCTTCGGTGCTAGGATCTTCGGCGATCTGAATCGCAGCGAGTACGACTACATCAACCGCGTTCTTAACGCTTCCGCTTAGCGATCTACAAGGGTACGTAGATCCAACTCTCCTCTCGTAGTAGCATCTCCTAGATTGATCTTGGTGAACGTAGGAAAAAATTTTGTTTCCCATGCAACGTTCCCCAACAGGGTCCTCCTGTTGTGTCGTCTGCGCCATCGCCGGTGGTTGTGAAGAAGGAGGAGGCCACCTACTTGACCACCATCAAGGAGGCCAACCGGCGCCAGATCGAGGAGTCTGCACGCATGGAGGAGTCCTACCGGCCTAACATGGCGCTCGTGCCGGCCGAAAGCGTTGCCCGTGTGGAGGCCAACATGTCCCCTCCACAAGCTCCTTTGACCGAGGGCCAAACGTACGGGTGGATGGCCAGTGTGCTCTTCAAAAGATGTATGTATAAGGGTTGAGGAATCAAACTCGAAGAAGATTTGATTTGCCACAGGTCAGACTGCAATGCACTTTTCGGGTTCACGAACTTTACCCGCACCGGCCTGATGGCGAACCACATAGCCCTAGTCTGCAACCAAAGTTTCAAGCAACCCTGGTGTTGTGTTCAACATCACTATTGAAGTGTTGAATGGGTCTTTCTTGGCCAAGGAAACGGCCCGACCTTACGGATTTTTCTGGACTTAAAAATGTTTTATCTCTAAAATAAATATCTGATTAAAAATATGTTTTTATTATTAAATCTGTCCTGACGAGATCTTCAAAATTAGATCTCGCATTTATATATTTTGATGAATTTTTTGGGCCAAATGTTGCCACGATGTCACACCGAAGTTGCCATAGTGCTTACACTAAATTTGTCTTGATATGTTTCATCTATTTTCTCTTCTAGATTTAAAGCTACCATTGTGTTTCAACTACTTTTCACGGCAACTTTTATTAATTGACCACGGCAATTTTTAGTAATTAACCACGGCAAATTTAATTCATAGATCATAGTAATTTTTAGTAATTCATCACGGCAAATTTAGTTCATAGATCATGGCAATTCTATTATTTTGACCATGGTAATTCTAGTACTTTGATCCTGGAAATCATTTTTCGTTTGAACCATCGCAAATTTTAGTGCATGTATCATGGCAATTTTAGTTTCTGGTTCATGGAAAATTTAAGTCATTAACCACGCATTTTTTAAGAAATTGACGATATATTTCTTTTTAATTATGAACCATGTTAAAATTATTTTATGGATCATGGCAAGTGTAGTTTCATAATTCCCTTTTTTATAATATGTCAAAATTTACTTAAACATAGAAGAAAAAATAGTTGAAACATATCATGGCAACTTCACTGCAAACACCATGAAAATTTATGTGCGATAGACATGACAACTTTTGACCGTCAAAAAATATCGTCGAACCATATTGATATGGGGTCTAGTTTTGAAGTCCTCGTCACGACAGATTTAATGGTGAAAATGGATTTTCAGTCGGATTTTTTATTTAAGAGATAAAACATTTTGAAGTTTGAAAAACTCAAAAGGTTCCCGCTGACATCATCTATTTTTCGTCTTGTTTTGTATGCATCTGTGGGAGAAACAAAAAAGTGGACGTCTTACATTGAATAGCTCGAAGGGCGTTATGGCCGTCCGCCTTCGTGCCACACGTCCAATGGTTATCAGCGTCAAAAAAAAGATGAAACGTATGTAAAGTTTGATGAAGCGTTCTGCCTGGCACGGAAGGAAACCTTACATCTTTTGTAAGTACTACCAGTATATAGAGATACTGCTATATAGTGTATTAATTTTAAAATTCTGAATCACAAAACCAAAGAGCGGAATGAGCTCTTTATAGAATGTATCACTGGTCGCTAGGCAGGCGAGGTACATATACCGCCGTCGCAAACCTGGGCAGCTACCCCTGCTCGCAGCTCACCCCTGTCAATGAATGTATAGTAAACCTGTAAAGATGAATTATGCTTTGATTGGGGTGCCATATATTTTTTTTGACTTGTTGTACAACTTAAGACTTAAGACCTTATGAGCCAAGTACAGACGTCTAGCATGTGTGGCTGCTGGGTAATGGCATGGCTGGATACCACGCTAAACCATCATTTTAAGGAAACAATAAAAGAAAATAAGGAACGAGCGCCTAACTTTAGGCAGTTTCTCGATTTAAGACTCATTCTATAACTTCGATGGTATTTTGGCATCATTTCTCGGTGAAATCGTTTGCCTTAGTTTGCTTTTTAACATATTATGTATCATTGAGAAGTTCTTTTAGCACACGGACATTTTCCAGGATGTCCTTGTTATACTTCTCGAGGAAAAGATCGAAATTGACTTTTTCAATCTTTCTGGTCTTCATTGCATCAGAGCCATCTCCATCCTCATGCTTAGTGAACATAACCTTGCGAGTGTCCGTGAACATGTTCAATGTGTCCATAAATATGTCCATTGCATCAAAAAAATTCTTTTCGTCGATGTTCTTTACCTGTTCCAGAGTTGTCTTGATTAGTGTCTGTTGGTGGACATAATAAATTATGACAATTCCGATCTAATAAATTAGTGTTCCAAGGTTACTTATAATTAAGTGATGTCAATTTTTAATAATAAACATTTTTACTTTTTCTATAAATTGTTTTCTCAACACATGATTATAATTAATATATTTATCCTATTAGACATCGTAGAATTAACCATGAGATCCATATTAATTAATATATTAAGTACAATAGTTTTCTTATATAGTGATAACACATGTTATGTAAGACATATGTGATGAACTAGATACAAATTTGGTTGCAAAAGTTATGTTCTATCAATATTTTGGTTGTGATGTTTTATTTTACTAAAATAAAAGTTATTTATTTACACTAATTTTACCTTTTAGAAGCATTATGCTATATTTAGTTGGGTTTGCATATCCTTCTCTATCTTTGTAGAGAGATCCAGAAATGTACAATCCTAAGAAGTATCTTAGTCTATGTTGTATGATTGCTACTCCCTTCGTTCGTTCCATGATTGTTTTCATGACTTTAGTTCAAATTTGAACTAAAAGAACGATAAGAATTATGGAATGGAGGGAGTAAATAATTCTAGGTTGTTTCTACAAGTAGTTTCTCTTTGGTAGCTGGTGATGCTTGTTTCTTGGCTTTTTTCAGGATTATGTATGCCAGTGGGGGGCCATAGCAAATCGCTAGGAGCGCATCTGCGATTTATTTATACCATTTTTAACATGCACGAGAACTTGGAAACTCAATCTCATTTATTTTTCAATCTTGCCCCGGCAAAAGTACACAATGCAGATCCATGCATGGGAGCTAGTTCAATAGGCCTCTCGGTGAAATCGCCTACTTTACTTTTTATACGAAATTCGTTGCACATAGATCTTCGATTTATTGGGAATTCGTTCGACGGCCGTCTGATTCTAATTCACTTCCATCCTTTAGCCATGTCTCTTAATCGATACCATCAACGTGTCTTTTATTCTTCATAAAAATAAAATGCATTGCGACTTCCTCTTTTCTGATTTGAATCCTAAAACCAGAAAGCTGTGTGGGCTCTTGATAGAGGCCAACAGACCGTCCAAACTGCTATGACTCACAACTACACACAGTGCATGCTCCAGTAGAACAGAGGTTATGTTGTTTTCTAGAAACCTCAACATACTAATTGATCCATCTGCTTTGCTGCTACTCCCTCCATCCCATAATATAAAAACGTTTTTGACACTAGTGTAATGTCAAAAACGTTCTTATATTATGGGACAAAGAAGTGTCAAAAACGTTCTTATATTATGGAACAGAGGAAGTACCATCCATCTGTACCTGTAGCTGGTGTGGCCAACCACGCACCGGCAGCGCATACACCAATCACATCAGTAAGTTTTTTCTTTTCTTAACAGTCACCAAGGAGAGAGGATCCTCAACAATGCCTACTCAAAGTGCCCAAAGGCCAGTGTTGTAGGAACACGGTGGTAGAGCGTGAGGAGTGGTATTGTTGCCGACTGCCGAGACATATACAGCAATCAGGTAGAGGTCCAAAAAGGAGAAATCATCATCAACAAAGTTTCTAAATGTATGCCTAGTAATAGCATCATGGTATTCTGCCCGGAACCACCAAAGCAAAGGTTGCGTTCCGGGCCTGCTAAATCCACCCACCCTCCCTGCATGGTCCAAGGAGCGCGATTTAAACTTTGGCGTGGTTTGAACGTATCAATGCACTAGTTGTCGGGCCTAAAGGTTGAGATTCGAAACTACTTCATAGACGATACTGCCGGACGATTCAGGGACGATATGTTTAATCTACTGGCTGTGTTGCACCTAGTCCTTTGTATGGATGGTCTTTTTTTTTAAACAAGGCAAAAGATTTGTCATTTTCATTAATTAAGAAGAAGAATAGACATAGTTCCGCCAAACGGGAGAGTACAGATCACTCTCGCGGCATAATATTACACAAATACTTCGCACCCGTACGAGCCCAGATACAGGCCTTATCTTTAATCTTGGCAGTGACAACGGTAGTAGGGGCGGCGGTGTTGCGGAAAACCCTCGCGTTGCGTTCGTTTCAAATTTTTCACGCAACAAGCATCTTCTTTTTTTTAGAACGAAGGCTCAAGAAGAGTCCGGCTTTGAATTAACAAAGCCATCAAGCGGCCAGGATTACAATGAACAAACAAAGGAAAACAAAGAACAAAACAGCAAGCCGATACATGGTGCTGTATAAAAGCTATCAGGCTACTACAAACTACTAGCAAAGATATGAAAACTAAAGCACAAGTCCAGCTAGAAGTCGAAGAAGCCCTCCACATCGAGCAGAACACTACACAGGGCACCAGCAAAACTTGGGGCAGAAAACAAACAGTAGTTGGAGGAGCTCCATTGTCAGCTCCATGGGCTCTGACCGTCGATGTCGCCCTCCTCCACCTCAGAAGGGGGCTCCCTGCCCCCTAGCCCTGGCATGAAGGGCGCCGATCCGTCGAAAGATGGAGACGCCCACCCGAGGGCTAAAGAGCGACCGACGCCGTTGCCAACCGGAAGACCACACCAGGACACCACCGCCAAACTACTAGGAGCTCATCCAAGGAAAGCATCGACAATACATGATATCTGCACACGAGGAGAAGCAAGCTACACGGCATGGCTGCTGAAGACCGAGCAACTCCCAACCGGAACAAGCACACTTCCCCCAAAGCTCACAAAGACAACACCCCCCTTGAGGGTGACGGCGCTCACGGCGTCGCTGCCGCCCAATCCCGAGGGATTTGGGTTTTCACCTGGTCCACGAGCAACACGGGAGGAAGAGGAGGGGGAAAGGGGGCATTTTTACCAGCGCCTACAGGTAGGGGACGGCGCCCATGGGCGTCGCCGCCGGTAGGCCGGCATAGCCAGCCACGGATTTCTCCGGTCCCCTCTCCCAACCCCCACCTCGAGAGGAGACACGGCTACGGTACCCGGAGGCCGCCGGAGAACGGATCTGAGACGAGGGTGACAAGAGGTTGAAGAGGAAGATGCCTTCAAATCTGGTGCGGGAGCCCCAAAGCCACCGCGCCGCCCGCACGGCCGAGATGGGCGGCCAGCACCCGCTGCCGCCGTTTGCTGAGGACGACGCAGCACCATCACCCGAGGTCGCCACCTCGACTACGAGATCCTCCACAAGGGCGGTGCGACCAGATCCTCGCCGCCATCATCCCCGGCGGCCGCGCGGCGCTCCGACGACCCCCTCCGGCGGTGACGGGGGAGAGAAAAAGGGGGAGGGAGCCCCGGCGGCAGGCTAGGGTTGAGCCGCCCGAGTCGCCCGTGCGGGAGCGACGCGGGGGCCTTGGGAGGTGTGTGTGAGGCAGTCCAAGTTGGACTGAAAGGAAGCCCGCAACAAGCATCTTCAAAGTGCTACGAACCATGCGTGATTGACCTCTTTTGTGAGCAACCATGTCCCAACAAACTTTCACCGAAGGTACGAGTCTCCAATCTGACGGGATGATGGACTGTGATGGAGGGCCATATGTCAGCATGTTTGTCTGTAAAAATGCCAGCACACGTTCTTCTTGGTGGGACGAGCAGACAGCGGGCATCAGATGCTGGGTGACGTTGCTTGCTTCTGGATTGAGAATAAGAAGAAGGAAGAGTACGCAGGACGGTAGAATCTGAGTCCGGCCGACGAGGAGCAGCGTGGTGGGCTGTGGACGGTGGCAAAGCCATCGAAGCTGGCTCTGGTCATTGAGGTCAAATGCATTCACGGAATCTTGCTGGCATTCCGGGGTCTGGACGGTGTTCTTTTCTTTCTTTTCGAGCCACGACTTTGGTGCATGTTCTTTTCTTAATACTCCAGTACTGGTGGTACTACATATTACTATTATTTTTATAATCTGATCGGAGATTCTGTTTTAGTAGCGTTGGAGGGTGCAGGTGGGAGCGCCGGGGCCAAGGGTGGCGAGATGGCGCACCACCACCAGCAGCAGCGCCGTGCACATACTGCTATGGGAGATGATGATTACTTGTGTGATTATACACAACATGATTGTGGAAGATGAGCGTGATGATAGCATCTATGATCAAGGGTGTGATTTTCAAGATGAAAATGTTGAGTCTGAGCATCAAGAACATGCAGCCTTTGAACAGTTTGCTTATTTTTAAGGTGAAATGCGTGATTGGCATACTCATATGGCATGTTCCCAGTACGTATTGCGCACGTACTATACACAACATGACGTATAACACTGTAGCACAAAAAGAAAAGCAAGTGAAATTACTATTGTAATGGGTGGGAAATTCTGTTTCTGTGATGGAGAATGGCGCGCGCACGTGGTTGGGAACGTCCTAAGTGAGGATGGCTTCACACCTTAGTTCAGCCATGTTATTTTTTCATTTTTTGGGGTGATTACATGGAAGGGGAAACTCGTTGGTTGGTTGGTTGGTTGGTTGATAGTGGCATGAGTCATGGCGCCTGGCTGATTGATTAGGACACCTAACTAACTGCGCGCACTCACACCGACCACAACATCAGTGGCATTTCCTGTCTTTTTCCTTTTCTGTTCTTGTTGTTGATCGAGTGGTACGGGTAGTTTCTGGAACATCACGAGGAAAAGGGTAAATAAATGATGGAGGAGTAATTATCTTCAAATAATAACGCTAACGGAAAACCATACCTTTTTAATGTAATACGTGTCTCATTTATATTTATGTCATATAAGAATTATCGGACTACTCCAAAACACACACGTACCGACGCAGCGAAACCGAAAAGACAACAGAATGTTAGACTTCGCCAAAGCAACACAAGCCGACCTACAAACAAGACCGAAGTATTCTCTCAACCGAGCTCGACAACTAAAAGTAAAACGAATCACCTCCCCGTGAACTCGACGCCGCTCCACCGCTGATGCGCTGAGGAGGAGGCAGGAGTACCGCTCCCTCCATCCGCCGTCGAGTAATTACGGACATACGACGGGGGAGAAGTAACTGTTTTGTTTTTCATTTTTAATACTATCGGCTTTGTACTCGCACCACGCTTGACGGGAGGGGACGGTTCCACTTTTCCGCACCAAACGTCACCTTCTTCCCACCTTCCCTCCCCACGCCGACGCGCCCCCGTCCTCCGCTCCGGCATACATATACCCCGCGGCCTCGCCGTCCCCATTCCC
>LR738714.1:791174985-791185463 GCA_902687465.1 Secale cereale | reverse complement strand
TCCTCCACCACACGCAGTGCCATCTTCTCCGCTCCCCCAGCGCAGCCCAACTAATCTTTCTGGTAAGTGCGCGCTGAGTTTTCTGTCCACCTGAATCTCTGCCCCACCGGCGCATCCTCTCTCGCCGCCTGCGACGCCCCCGTTCTACCCGGCGCCGCCGCGAGATCTGGGGCCTGTAATGTGACGCCGCGGTTTCGATTTGTGCAGAGATCTGGACGGCACCCCTGGCCGTGGATTGATTCGCTGACTGATTGGGCGTTGGTTCTTGCAGATCGGCCGGCCGGTCGAAATGGGCCACGAGGGCACCAAGTATGGCGAAGACGGCCGCCCCACCTGCGACTGCCTCCTCTTCGGTACTACTTCTCTCTGCTCTCTCATGCCGCCGAATCTGTCTGTCAGGCTTTATTTCAGTTTCATACTCCCAACTTGGGTGCTATGCCTTTGTGCACGTCTGATAGATGCTATGCCATTGTGTGTTCTTTCTCTTGTCTTTCAGACCTCGATGACACGCTCTACCCGGTGGCCTCCGGCATCGGCCTCGACGTCATGAAGAACATCCAAGGTACATATACAAAGAAAACCATGGCACATTTTACTGAAAATCTGCACAGGTACAACAGTTTGCAGAGAGATTTCAGATGCATGCCTTCTTTGTCTATGTATATGTGGTGTCGATGAGTTCTTGCCGTTGTCTGACTAATTGGCTGTCCGGTGGTCCAGAGTACATGGTTGAGAAGCTCGGAATCGACAAGAGCGTCTGCCACGAGCTATGCATACTGCTCTACAAGCAGTACGGAACCACCATGGCCGGTCTGCGGGTGCGTGTGTTCTGAATCGAAAGTGAAAACTGGTTGTTTTGTTTGACTCTAGTGTTGACAATGTATCTGTTTTTGTGATCCTTTGATGTAGGCTGTTGGGTACCAATTCGACTACGATGATTTCCACGGGTACTTCCTGCCGGCTTTTCTACAAACTTGTCTTTTCAGTGTTTGTTTTCGCCTGTAATTTGGGGAAAAAGAATGGAGCGCCATAGTCCTGACTGTTTCATTTGTTCTGCAGCTTTGTTCATGGTAGGCTGGCCTACGAAAAGCTCAAGCCTGACCCAGTGCTCAGGAACATCCTCCTGAGCTTACCAATCCGCAAACTCGTACGCATCGCGAAAGCCCGAAACGTTTCATCAGAACCCAGGTGTTAGGATGCAAGCATAACCATGTAATTTTTGTTGTGCTGCTAGGTGTTCACGAACGGTGACAGGCTCCATGCTTCGAGGGCCATGAAGAGGCTTGGGATCGAGGACTGCTTTGAGGGGGTTCTGTGCTTTGAGACGCTAAACCCAGCATCGGCCACCCCTGTGCCATCCAACAAAGTTGAGATCTTTGATATAATGAAGCACCTGGCTCATCCAGAGCCTGGGGTTGAGCTGCCAAGGTCACCAATACTGTGCAAACCGAATTTAGATGCAATGCTGCATGCCCTCAAGCTTGCCGACATCAATCCCCAGACTACTGTAAGTACCAACTAACTCAATGGTCGTATTCGGAGATTCATAGGTACCTTATGCTGTATGGTGTGCTAACTGGCTAAGAAACACGTACCAGATATTTTTCGATGACAGCGTCAGGAACATCCAGGCCGGGAAGCAAATCAGAATGCACACTGTCCTGGTACGTAAAACCCTACCTCCGTTATGACGCACGAATTTGGTTGATGATCAGAGTTTGCTAATGTGAATGTGTTGTTGAATCATTGTACCACCAGGTTGGAACCTCTGAAAGGATTAAAGGTGCTGACCATGCTTTGGAAAGCCTTCACAACATGAAGGAAGCGTTTCCAGAACTGTGGGAGGAGGCTGTGAAGGATGAGGACGTCAGGAACTCAAGCAAAGTCGGAATCGAAACTTCGGTGATCGCGTAAAATCCCCATGAACTGACTCAAGTCTTTTTGGGTGAATGGGCATATGAGAGGAGCAGAGTCATTATCAGAGGCAATCTATGTATGCACTATCTGTTTGTCTGACAGTAGATGTACTGATTAGAACAAGAGAATTGTTGTAATCGTTAAGGGGAAGTGATGTCACTTTCCTTTATGTTTTATTTACCCCTTTAATAAGAAATAAATGTTCTGGACGTCGGTGTAATTCCGTTCACGGGGCAATAGACCTGCTATGCTATTACTATTGACATTACAGAGCATGCATGCCATTGCCAATAGGGGTGCAAATAAGTCTGATTTTGAGCAATCTAGCCTAATCTTGGTTCAGCTTGCATTATGAAATGAGCGAGCTTGATTTGGCTCGAGCTAAAAGTCTGAGCTGCAGAGTACTCAACTTGTAATGATCTCGAGCACACTCTTAATCCTACCAATCAACCGAGAGCCGTCGAGAGTGTATGGTCAGCCTACGCATACACTCCTAGTACAAAGTTGAGTCCCTTATTTTGGGACGGAGGGTGTATCATTTACTATGTCACCATACTTTCTTAGTTGCAGACAATATCTATTAATGGTTGGATTTCACGTTTTTCTTTTGTTTTTGTCAGCCAGAACAAGCTATAAGCCTATACGTATCTCAGATATTGCAAGGAAGCCTTTCCTTCACAAAGTATGTGCCTCTTTTCGGTAGCTTTCAACTTGTACTATGTCCTTGCATGTATTGAACCTGAAAAAAATATGCATTCATTTTGCAATAAAAACCAACAGCCTCTTTGGAAGCTTCATTCCCAAAAGAATGTTGCTCTTAACCTATGTTGGTTCTGTCATGCTGCAAGCTGCATCTAATGTGTTCCAAGCATCAAAGCATGCTTCCATCGTCAAAGCTTACAATTTCAGCCCTTTGTTAATATATTCTATATATTGTCAATTTGAGCCCTTATCATTGGTTAATTATGCCAGTCAATCTTGTTTTTTCCGTGTTGTCACAAACATCTTAATTACCTTGTGAACAATTTGTGCAGCATTTCATGGAGGGACGTGCTAAAAATGGTCCCCTAAGAGCATCTCCACTAGCCCCCCAGGACACCTTTTTAGGCTCGGACGGCGCTTTTCGCCGAAAAATGGCCCAACCACGCCCCCAACGCCCCCCAGGACGTCAAAATAGCGCCGGCAAACCGAGGCGAAACCCAGTGCGTTGGGGGTCTCTTGGGCGCCGGCGGAAGTTTCGGCGAATCGTATCTCACCACATGTCCTTTTTCTTGTCCCACTTAATCATTCTCCTCACAAACTTTTGCTTGGGATGAGGTGTGACTGGGGATATGCCCTCTTTATTTCGCCGATGACCCCCAAGACACCAACTTTTTTTGGTTCAGTGGTGTTCTTGGGGGTGCCAACGGCTAGAGATGCTCCAATCCCCCACCCCACCCCCTCTCAAAAAGCTCTTCCGGTGGTGATTCAGTCTTAATCCATAATCACTATATCATCAAAGATGATTTTGTTGTCTCGGGCGTACAAATTATAAATAACAAAGATTATGATGGAGCCAAGGCTGATCTATGGTCATGTGGGTGATACTTTTTGTCCTCATGGCGGGCTACCATTCATTTGAAGATTCAAAATTTCATGCTTCTTTATAAGAAGGTGAATTGCTTTTCCTGCTTTTCTTTTGTCAAAAGTAAGTTCCTTTTTTTTGCCTCAAAGATGACCTAATTTTTTTTTGTTTGCGGGATAAACTTCCGATCTATTCATCTTCAATCATTGTAGTACAACGAACACTAGAAATAATAAAAATTACATCCAGATCCGTAGACCACCTAGCGACGACTACAAGCACTAAAGCGAGCCGAAGGCGCACCGCTGTCATCGCCCCTCCCTCGCCGGAGCCGGGCAAACCTTGTTGTAGTAGACAGTCGGGAAATCCTCGTGCTAAGGCCCTAAAGAACCAACGCCCCAGAACAGCAACCGACGCCGATGAAGATTGTAGATAAGAAGGATCCGGTCTGAAGACACACGAACAAAGACGAATGACGAACCAAGAAAGATGACCTAATTGTTCATGCAGATATACAAAGCAGGATTCAGTTGACCATCTTGGTTCTTGACAAGCACAAAAAAGCTCGTCAAGGAGGTATTAGGTCCTAATCCTAACACTATATGTTCATCTGTTTGTTGGTGGCATATCAGTTTATTTATCCAAGCTTATAACTGAGAGATAACTCATGTCATTGTTATTGCTCTCTGCAGAGAATGGTCGTTGTAGAGCTTATGAAAAATGAGTGGTTCAAGAAAGGATACCAACCTCCTAGGTTTGAGACAATCGAGGATAATCTGGATGACATCAACTATGTTTTCAATGAATCCGGGGTAAGTATCTTCTGAGCATGTAATCTCGGTATGTGTCCTAATGTGGTGGATGGACTTGGTAACATTGTTTTCTATGATCCAGGACCCAACGCAACTTGTTGTCAAGAGATGTGAAGAAAGTCTGGCATTGGTGACCGCATTCGAGTTGATTTCTACCTCCTAGAGCCTCAATCTTGGCACACTCTTTAAGAAGCAAACGGTATGCTCAACATCTCAAAATTTTCATGAATTAAGATTTTTAGAACCATGAGATTGTTTTCCTTAATTGGAAATCTTGCTTAATTGGGAAACACAATTTGCTTCGAGGTTTTGCCGTGCATGGAAGAAGCAACAGAGCTTGCCAAAACTCAGGTACTGCTGAATAACTAAATTACTCCCTTGCAAAAAGAAAATAGAATAACTACTTTACCGATACGTTTGATTAAGAAAGCTGAAAATGTCTCTTATCAAACTAGAGTAGAGTGCAAATTCTATGTAGTTTCGTTTTTGAGTTTTTTTGTGTTGCATACAAATACCTTTCAATAGCATTGAATATTAAATCAGTCAGTTTTGAAGTGTCTGGGGTCCACAGGTCTTCCCGTCAAAAGTGAAGACTAAAAAGGTCAAATGCAAATTATATGTAGTGACAAGATAGACTTGAGTTGCTATGGTAACGTACAATCATTAGAACATAATTCGAAGATCAGTGAGATTAGCAAAGGCTTTGTAGACTATATGTATAAAGTTTAAAACACATTTGTTGCTATTCACTGCATAACTAAAGATGGTGTATGACCGACCAGTTCTACAAACGGTAATGACCTCAGCAAAGCTGTTGTTGATGTTTAGTATGAACTTGTTCATCTTGACAAATTGATTGACCATTTATGTAGCTGATTCGAAACACATGTGGTTTATCACTTTTAAAGAGATTTTATTTCCACAGTGTATCTACCTTTGGAAGATGATGATGAAATATGTAAATTAAACCATCTGTCGCGTTGCCCATTCCATTCTATGTTAGATCCATGTGATATATTTATGTTATTCAATAGAAGTATTTTGTTATATTCTCCCTACAAACTTTTTGCTTCTGTAGCCAATATAGATAAGAAATCCATTTATATTGCTTTATATATGATCATCAATGAATATGCACTATTTGTATGGAACCCACATTGAATTATCTTTTCATTTACATCTTCTACTTAATCAGTACTAACATCGCCTCTAGCTAGCTTCTTTTGCAATCGGCGCAACCGGATTATCTAATATCTTAAAACTAGAGTCTGTGAAGATTACTTGTAGTATATGCTACGTTAACATCGCACTAACGGGAAAGAAGTTGATCGTATTTGTGGTAAATACTAAGAGGTGAGTGACTATTTGTTTTTTATGTGTTTTTTGTGACATAAATGTGTGATAAAGGTAATAAAAAATATACAAAAATTTAACTGATATGAATATTAATAATATTTACAATATTATGTCATATTTTTATAGGCCAAAGTATACTTATAAATAACCGATTTTACTTATTTATATCAAACTTTTTTACTTCTAAGTCGTTTTCACATCCCATTATGCTAAATAATACAATTTTTTCTATTATACATAGTAGAATTAGTATAAGAACAATGATATAACATATTAAGTCTAATACACAATTTGTAAGTTTGTTATGGCAAAGTAAGGTGTGGCAAAATATCAAATTTGCCGTTTATTATTATAGGACATTTGCAAATTAGAAACGTATTTAGCCATAAAGGTTATGCTTTTACCAATATTTTGTTTGAAATATTCCAAAAAAGTACAATTTTAAAATAGATGATTATTCCTAGAATAGTTTCAACCATTTAGAAGTATTATAATATGTATTCATCTGTGTTTCCATTTTCCTTTAATATCTTTGTAGAGAGATCTACAAATGTGCATTTCTAAAAAATATCTCAAATCTAAGGCAATTCATTGTTAGATAATTCTAGTGTTTCTCAACATGTGACTTTTATAACCTCTCTATAACATACAAAATATGTTCAGGTATTTTTCTTCACTTGATCAGCAGCCATCATAAACTATGCATCTCAGTCCTGAATAACCACAACTTTGACCCTCCTAAGACCACGAGAAATCAGCCCAACATGTCAAGCTGTCCACATATTTTTTGGGAAAAAACCATCGATTCTTTGAAGATATGATGGGCCCTGGGTGGGTGACAGCATTGCTTTGGCTTAGTGCTGATGAATTCTCTACGTTGATACAATCTTACCAATAGTCGATGCTCCTAAAGTTGGCATACAAGAACCAATTACTCAGGCAAACGTACACCAACTTAGGTCCCAAAAGGCATAAGAATTTGAAGAAATGCTTCCTATAGGAAAAGTTCATTTGAAACATTTTGGAATGACGGAATGCCTTTGGATCTCTTAAAATTCTCATGAAATTAAGTCCATCAGAATTTTGGAGGAAACAAAACGTGATGTCTTTCCTAGTGCTTTATCAAGTTTTTCTCTTTGTGTTCTTGGCATTTCTTCACATAACATCCAAACGATAGTTTCCTCCTATTTTGGTTCCTATAGGAGGTAGGGTACATGTCACCTCAATTCACAGTTTTAATGTTCATGTATTTTGAGTTTTAGTGTTTTCACCAAGTAACTTCAAATCTCACAGTATGGCATATTCCATGAACTCTAGATGTGGCCTCCTGAATCAATATTATTCTTGGAAGCAGTCACAAATGCAAGTTCAACAAGGAAAACAGAGACCGGAGAAATACATGGAGATATAGGTTCAAATTGGTGAGCCTTACCATTTACATGGAACAATGATGGAGATTATACTTCTTGAGATTGACCGAATAGACCCAACAAGTGGAAGAAACGAGGAGCATGGAGGGCACTATTTTCTCACTAAAGTTTTAAAAGGCATTCTATACGCATTACGGTTATAGCTCGATGACGTTGTTCTACAGTACTATGACATTACATCCATGATAGCTAATTGTACAAAAGAGTGAATGAAATGAACAACGAAAATCCAACATCATATTTCTGCAGACGGGCTTCTCAGAAGTGAGCCAAGCTGTATACTAGAGTCCACGAAAGCTGCAACCGAGAGAAGAATCTGTTAGTAATCGATGGCACCCAATTTATTCAATGTGTGAGTACAAAGACGCGGTAACTTGAGGAGTTGATTAAATGTTACAAGCTTGTGTTGTTTGTTTGACAGCTCCTACTGAAAAAGTAGTATGATGTGATAGTGATAGTTTTATGTGCCTGTAGCGGTTGCTAGTTAGGAGGCAAACTGGTAACATGCGAAAAGAAATCACTACAAAGACATGTGTATGCATGGTAGAAATGAATTCCATGTCGGTGCTACTAAAATGCGGTGATGGAGCAGACATGATGATGGACGATGGCTTACCAGGAAAAGGGTGAACGAAGCAAAGAGCCCCTCCTGAAGTAGGGCGGCGTGACCTCCAAAGTCTTCCTCATCAACCTTCAGTAAATGCGCATAGTACAAATGAACTATCACGGTGGAAATAGTAAAGAATCTGCAACAGAGAAAAACAAAATATGTGACATGGTCAATTTGGCTGAAAAGAGGTAAATCATTCTGCACTTATCGGAAGGGTGTTAAAGTTACCCTAAGACGGCATGCAGATTTCTGAAATTAGGGACTCTATTACTAAATTCTCTGGCTCACTTGTAACAAACAATACGAGTTATGGTAGTCCTGAATTGCTGATACTAAAATACAATCCTAATCCAGTATGGCATGTGCTATAAGCAAACCGGCATATTAATGGCCATGGGAAATGTCAAGCTATGATTTTGAAGTGTCTGAATATAGAAAATGCTCAGGAGTTCAGAAAAAATCAGCAATCAGGCAATGTCACCGCTCACAACACAGATTTGCACCAGAATTTATACCCTGCTGAAGGGAGCAGGTACATATACTCTCATGGACTGAAGAAAAAGTACAGCTCATATCTAAATGTCAAAGTTTGCATTTTGTTTGGTAGTGTTAGTTTTTCCAAGGAACTCTAGCAAGGCGAAGAGAACCGGACAATCATACATCAGCAGCGTTTTACCAATTTATTCACCGATGAACACCTAGAAACTCAGAGCAGTTCATATCCCACTGCGCGGCAATTGAGTTTGTTTGCTAACAGTACAAATGAACTATCACGGTGGAAAAAGGGAAAAAAAATCTGCAACATAGCAAAATAAAATATGCCACATGGTCAAATTGGCTGAAAACAGGTATATCCGATTTCATTTATCGAAAGGGTGCTAAATCTATCCTAAGACGATATGCAGATCTTGAAAATAGGCAACATGTTACAAAATTCTTCAGCCAACTTGCAATAGACCATCTATGTTATGATAATTCTGAATCTCTGATACCAAAAATACAATCGCAATCCAGTATGCTACATGATGTAAGCAAACACGCATATTGTTGGACATGAGAGATGTTGAGCCATGGTTTTAACTTCCAAGTGTTTGCATGCCGAAAATGCTCAGCTGCTCAGCAAAGGTATAGCAATCAGGAAACTCATCACTCACAATGCAATTCTGCATCACAAGCAACTACATATACTTCCATGGACTGAACAAAGGGCACCCCGTATTAGGTTTGAGAATGCTAATCTTTTCGAGGAACTCTAGCAAGGCGAACAGAACTGGCCAATCATACATCAGCAGCCCTTTGCCAATTTATTCATTAATGAACAACTTGAAACTAAGAGTAGTTCATATCCCACTACATATATGCAGCAATTGTGCTGGTTTTCTCACAGCCACGCCAAACAAAGAGCTGATTGAACAGCTCATGTCACATACCAGACAAAGCAAAGAACCACCACAAAGCTTATTGCCGAGCTGGTGACTAGTACTCAGAGACGAGACAACCGACCCTCCAGTTCACAGTGCGTCTAACACTCACTTCACCTCCTATGACCTATCACGGCGATCAATGAACAGCGGCACAAAGCGGGCTTCTGAAATAATGCAGTTAACAGCATCGCTTAGCCTCATCTACTAATTCATTCATGCGTGACTCGCTAATATTGTAAGTACCACACTGTGGGAGAGAGATCCTGAATTCAGTGTGAGATGAGCTCTTGAATTCAGTTAACGATGAACCTGAATCTACACCTATGTCTGAAGGGAAAGAGGGAGAGGAAGATTGGGGCTTTGAGGAAGGAGGGAGGGACTGACAGGGCGATCCAGAAGGCGCCGACGAGGGGGACGGCGCCCCAGAGCAGGCCGCAGGCGAGCCCCACCGCCTGCCGGATCCAGTGCACCGCGTCCAGCAGCTGGTCCTGCAAACCAAGAACCAAGCACCGAACCAATCAGAACCCCACTGAGTCGCTAGGAGACACGCCGGCGGCGGCGGAGGCGGCGGCATACATACCTTGTCCAAGGACGCGTCGGGGTCGAGGTACCGGGCGAGCCTGGAGGGGAGGGCGTGGCCGTTCTGCGCCGCGTGGTGCGGCTGCTTCGCGGCCGCCGCAGCCGCCTTGGACTTCCTCATGCCTCCGGCTCCGCCGCGGCAGCTGTTCTCCGCGCGGGCGGCGGCGAGATGGGAGCGGCGGTTCTCCGGGCGGGCGGCGAGATGGGATCGCTGGCGGACGTGGGAGAGAGAAAAGACGGAGCTTTGCTCGGTCCGGTGGTCGACGGAATCCTTTTGGCTTCCGCCTTCGCAGGCCGTTGGCGTATTCCAGGACTCCGTTTTGTTATCCAACAAGATCCTTCTCTCGCACGTCCTAACTTCTAACTGAAATCACCATTTCCCCACACACAAAAAAGCTGAAATCACCATTCAAATTTCCCATTAACTAATTTGATTGAAATAGAAATAACCTGCCCGTCCGTCAGATCATTTGCCTCTTGAAAAAGTCTGGATATTGTATTATTTTTAACTCAAATTCTATTGTCGCCTCGTATGACTCAAGCATCTCTAGCTTTCCACCCCTGCCTTCCGGCTCCATTGAAACCTCCAAATTCGCCTCTAAACAGCTTCAGCCACCACGTCATCGCCGACACCATTTACCTTAACCAATTGGTAGGGGTCTGCTCTATAGTCTCTATACCCGTCGCTGTCAGGCGTTTTCGGTGGTCTCAACTTGCTCTCACCCTTCGGAGATTGATGGTCGACTACACTTCATAGAAAATGCAAGCGTTGATTCATTTTGCAAA